>JANKKI010000015.1:1800000-2207500 GCA_025175665.1 Cinchona pubescens
TATTGTAGTCAGATTTTAAACTCATCATCCTGATAGCTACCGACAACACCGAATGCGTCTCACATCCAGGCCATAATGGTTCTTGAGTTAGATTGAACATATCATAGAACCTAGCAGTATCCATATTTGGAGGTTCCTCTACATTTTGTTCACCATCTTGCCTAGTTCCTAAACCTGCAGCATCATATACCATGCCTTGATATCTATTGACATGTTCATAACCGCCTGTAGAAGGCCCACTTGTTTGCCCATAATACGTGTCAAAATCACCCCTTCCATTGGCTGAATCCATATCAAAGTTTAAATTAATTCAAGGTGTTTCCTCCCTGTGTGATGTCCAATACCAGTATCTAGGTTTAAAACCTTTCCTCAGAATATGAACATTCACCATATCAGGGACATGGTGTCGCTCATTTTTGCACATCACACACGGACATCTAATAATTCCCTCAGTTAAATATTTCCATATGGTTGTTGACAAGCAAAATTTATAAACCCATCCAAACCCTCCAAAAATTCTTTCACATATCCCCGGCGATTTGGAAGAAGCATATTATACATCCATCTTCAATGCTCCAGGATTTCCATTTTTCCTAACCAAACTAATGACTTACTTAGTCTCCTGTTAAACAATTAATTTCCAAACAAATTATAAGAATATAATTTTAAAAAATATAACTTATATTAAATTATTTGTTATTATAAAAATTAAATAAATATTAAATAAATTTTTTTTTAATTTTGCCATGCATTAGCATAAAAATTAATATAATCTACTCTTTTAATCACCTTTTCCCTTTTCTCTCGTAATTAAAGTCTACTAATTATCATTCCAATACCTACATTTATATTACATTTCATTTTCAAAGATTATTGATGGTTTAGTATTTTTCATATAATATGCATTATGAACTGGTTTAAGCAAAATTTTATAATTTTAGTAAAAAACATGAATATCTCAAGAAATATAATTGTATTTAAGAAATATGTAGTGTGTGTGTGTGTGTGTATTAAAAGAGCGAATTATGTTGTTAGGAAATATTAATGTAAAAGTGTAATTTAGTCACTTTTTGACCTATATTTTGTAAAATTGAGCCAATTTAATAGTTTTTTTAATCCGTATCCACCAATTCAAAACAACAATTATTTTGAAAATAGAAAAAGTATATTATAAGAAAATTTTATAGTCTCGTTAGGGTACTATGACATTATACTGTAAATATTTGTGCAATATAATAACACATACACTTATATAGTACAAGGTATAAAGCCATGGGTATAATAACCTACCAAGAACATCGAATTCCCCTTATACGAAAATCCCTTCTCGGATGAGGTACGTATGTTTATGCATTCTAGTTCATTGTTTATGAAAGAAAATGTATAAGGAAATCTTGATATGGGAAATTGTTTGGTAAGTCATGATAATATTATGGATTCTTTAATTTAAAATCGCCCATGTGCATCACAATATTCTCCTATGTGTTACAGTGAAATTATTTCCCAGTATGAACATTGATAGTTTCGTAAATTGTGTTCGTTGGACGTAAGACATGTAATTTTGTTGAAAAATTGAGATTGAATTGATGAGTTGCGCTAATAACCTAATAATTTGAGCTCTTGGAAGTTAGGTGCGGGACGGGTATTTAGTTAACTCAATAATTCTGACCTTCACATTACGAATATCCAGAGTATGATACCCGATTGAAAACCATTATTCATTTTAAAAAATCAAGACTAAACTAATTAACCTCATCTTAAGTACCAAACTTTACGTAATTTTTATGATTAACAAGTTAACTAATAAGTATTCTATATATAATCCATAAGAAGAAAAAATAATCGATATTAGTTATTCCAAGACAAAATTTAAGTTAAAAAATTACATCATTTTTTAAAACTAAAACAAAAAATAAAAATAGTATAACTGAACAATCGGATAAAAATAGTATAACTGAAAAATTACTGAATAAAAGGAAAGCTAAGACAAATAAACTGTGTAACCTTCTTGAGCTCTCTAGACCTTTATTTTCCTCCACACAATTGGCAAAGAGAGACCTTTAATTTTCCAATTGTGTGGTCAATAAAAACAGTGTTGCAATTCTTGAAGTTAAACCTTAAATTTCAAGACTCTCTAATCTTTCGTGCATCCGAGTCATCTACGTGGCAAATAGTAAATAATTCTAGATGCTTCATGAATGAAAATTCAACTTGGGAAAAAAAAAATCATCCACAATGCATATAAAGCCAAAACAAAAACTGCTAGAAACATCTTGCTTTTATCCTATTTAAACTGCAAACTATGATTCCCTCCAAAATTGTCTAACTGCCATCAATTGCAGAAAACACACAAACAACACATAGTATTATTGTTAACACTAGTATTTTTGACATAAATTTGAGGAAAATAATACAATGTCCATTGCTCTATCTTTATCTGTGTCTCACCGTCCTATCTACAAATGCCAAGATTCTCCAAAAAACAAAAATGTTGACAAAATAGAAATCGCTAGCGCAAAAAAGCTAGAAATCACTAGAAAAAAAACTGAAAAATAACAAAATAAAAATCTTAGGGAAATTATAGATAACAAACAATTGCCAAAAAAAAAAAAAAAAAAAAAACGGATAAAAAAAATTGAAAAGTGGAAACATAGGAATACATTACCTTGCAACTGTTTGAGGAGGTGGCGACTTGAAGAGGACAAATAAGCAGCCTTGAAGAGGAGAAATCGGCTTGAGGGGAGAAAGAAATGAGGAAGAAGGGACAGGAAGGAGAGATGGAAATAGGAAGAAGGTGGCGGGAAAAAGAAAGGGAAATAGGAAGAAGGGGGGCGGGTGAATGATGGTAGAAGGTGGCGGAGATGGGTGGAAAGGGGAAAGAGGGTTTTTTTCCCAATTTAATCTAGGAGGAGATGGGTGGGTTTTGTGATTATAACTTTAAATTTGCTGCGGAAATTTAACTTTGCTACGGATTTTTCCTGCGGATTTTTCCTGCGAAACTTTGCTGCAGAAGCAATTTCCTGAGGAATTAGCTGTGAATATTTTTGCATGCAAAATATCCGTAGCTAATTCCGCATGTAACTATATAAAAGGCTAAAAAATTCTTTCCAAAAATCTACAGCTATATCTGCAGCTACATCCGCAGCAAAATCCGCAGAAAATTTACGAACGAATTTTGTTGCGTATTTTTTTGTAGGTAATACATTCCCACATTATGGAAGGAATTTTACCTGCGGATTTTGATGCGGATTTTTTATTCCATAGAAAAATTTTATTCTCAAAACTAGAAAACTAAAATCCGCAGTAAATTCCGTAGCTATTACCTGTGAAAAAAAGTCGCAGCAAAAATCAGCAGGAAATTTGTAATTTTTTTATAGTGATACATAATTAATTTACACAATATGTTGAAAATAATTAGAATAGAAATTATATGTTATTTTGTATGTCTTTAGAATTAAATGTTTCCATTCGACTTGCGTGTTTTTAGAGTAATATAGAAGATTTTATTATTATTATTTTGTGTACATTTTATCAGAGTAAGATAAAAGAATAAATTATTATTTTTATCTTTTGTCTATGATCTTAATATATTCTATAATACCTATCTATATTATACATAACATGTTAGTTTAATTTGTTTGTTTTCTTATATAGGAAACACAATTTTTATTTGATATCTTTGTTCTTTATACTTGATGTTTCCCAAACCTTATTTTGATGATGACATAAGCACTAAACTCTGAAAACAGGCTGTGCAGGTCTGCTATCTTTTCTGCTAGAAACAGGTCGTTCAGACGCAGTACACCTTCCGAACTATGCCACTTTTCTCGGACAAACAGGAGCGTCCGATATAGATTCACTCGAACGCATTTCACTGTCCGAACGGATAGGCAGAAAGCAAACTTCTTCAAGCCCCTCAACAAACGCATACAACTGTCCGAACAAAACTTGCTTCGAACAAATAGGACCGTCCAAAACCCAATCCAGACGATGAAACGAATGCATGCACGGCCGTCCGAAGAACATCCTTCACCAACTACAAATTACTGAGATCAGACGCTGTGTCGAACGCACTATCTCGAACATCCAAAACCTTAACGTCTAGTTTTTGTGCATTAATTATTGAGCTGTTTGGAAGTAGTTACAACCACAATTTATTGCTCCTATAAATACCTGCTCTATTGTTCTGTAAGAAACATCTAATACATTGAATACAAGCCTTAAAAAAGAGCAATTTGAGTGCAAATTGGCTATAGTGCTATATTGTATTAGGGTGTAGCTTAGAGTGCAATTCAAAATTTTGAGTGGAGTGATAATCTTGTACAAAAGTGAGGTTGTGAGTAAAATTTTTGGCTCAACTAAAAGAGTTTTAGTGTGAGCAAGAATTGCTCTACTTTGTAAAGATTATTGGCTCACCAAGTTTGTGAAGCATTCTAGCAGATTAATACTTCAAGCTTGTTAAGTATTGTTTGTTTAATCTCCTTTCTTACTTTCTTTACATTCCTTAAGCTTCATTGATTTTATGTTCATTATATTATTTGTTAGTAAATGGGAAAAATCTCGATAAGTTCAATCTTTATTAAAGTAATTTTTGAAACCTAATTCATCCCCCCTCTTAGGTTGCTTTGGGACCAACAATTGGTATCAGAGTTTGGTCTAATTTTATTGCTTAAATTGTTTTTGAGAAAAGATCTATTATGGCAACCAACAATACTCTATTTTTTGAAGGTCAATCCATTACTAGGCCCCCTATGTTTAATGGGGCAAATTTTATTAGTTGGAGAGATAGAATGAAAATATTTTTGCAATCTATTGATATTGACTTGTGGTATGTTGTAAATGAAGGTCCCTTTGAAGAATGAAGGTCCCTTTGAAGCTACCATCATTGATGATCATACAAATAGAAGAAGAGAAAAGACAAGGGATGAGCTCACTCCACAAGACAAGGCCAACTTTGACTTTAATTGCAAAAGCTATGAATGTGCTATACAATGCCTTGGATGCTAATGATTCAACTCTTGTCAAGGATTCCGCTAAAGAAATTTGGGATAAATTGAAGGAAATTATTTCTCATGAAGGGAGCGACGATGTTCGAGAGCAAAAGAAATCCTTACTTGTTGCCAAGTATGAGTCCTTCAAGATGGATCCACATGAAAATATTGACAAAATGTATTGTAGATTCAATTACACCATTAAGGATCTCGAAGCCTTGGGTGAAAAGAATAGAAAAATCTTGAATGCTCTATCCAAAGAATGGGAGGCCAAAACAATTGCTATAGAGGAGGCTAAGAATTTAAATTCTATGCCTATTGAATCACTAATCAACTCTCTTACTTCTTATGAATTGAAGTTGAAGGCCAAAGTGGTGGATGATGAAGAAGCAAGACCAAAAAAGAGCATTGCATTAAAGACCTCTCAAGAAGAGGATGAAAATGGCTCCATCAATTTAGAAAACGAAGATCTTGATGAAGGAGATCTTGCACTCATCACCAAAGGATTTCTTAAACATTACATTAACAAGCGGAGAATGAGAAGAGGTGGAGCTACCAATTTAAATAATTTCAAAGGGAAGACTAAGCTAGAAATGAAGAAGCAAAATGAAAAGTGCTTTATGCGGTCAACCTGAACACTTTGCAAATGAGTGTCCTTCCAAGAAAAAGAAGGAAGGAAGAAAGCCCCGCTTCAACAACTTTCAAATCACATGGGACGATTGCAATTCTGAAGGAGAAGTTGAACAGGAATGGAGTCGGCACAAGTGGCCTTTATGGCCATTGGAGATGATGAGGTAAATTCTAACTATGACTCCAATGATGAAAATGATGATAATGATCTTGAAGCTTTCATTTTAAAATTGCATGATAGCTTAAAGGAATCCTATGCTAGAAATAAGGAGTTAGTAAAGAAATCAAATATTTTATTAAATGCTAACTCTAAACTTGTGAACGAAAATAATAGGTTATCACAAGAAAATAGTGACTTGAATAAAAGAATGCATGTGCAATCAAAGGTCAAGGAAGAACAAGTCTCCTTGAAGAAAAGATTGGATGATTAGAATGTTCTCTTGACTAGAAAAAGAGGAGAGAAAATGTTGTTGATTTGAAAAGGAATAGAAATGTATTGATCAACAAAAATTTTGTCATGTTTAGAAGGGATGACTTATGTTTTGTAAAATCAAAATCCTCTTTATATGGAAATAAAAATATTATTTGTAAGTATTGCCAACAATGTGGACATGTTAAAATATGTGCTATGTCAAGAAAAATGAGAAACTTGGAATGAAAGCCGTATGGATTAATAACAATTTCACTAACTCTAATGAACCCAAGAAAATATGGGTACCAAAAGTTATCAATTGACTTGTTGTATAGATACTTAACATCACGAACAATGCTAAGTGGTTCATAGATAGTGGATGCTCAAGACACCTGATGGGTGATGCTTCTCTCTTCACAAACCTCAAATCCAAAAACAGTGGGAAAATAACATTTGGGGATAACAATAAAGCAAAATCAATCGGCATTGGCGATATAGGTAAAAATGGTGAAACCTTGATAAAGAATGTGCTTCTTGTTGATAATTAAGTATGAACTACAATTTATTGAGTGTAAGTCAACTTTGTGATAAAATTTTATATGTGTTATTTACCAAACATGAATGTCTTATTCTTGATAAAAATCATGTTGTTTTATTTAAGGGTACTGGGCACAATGATGTTTATGTGATTCACCTTGAAAAAATTAGTAATAGCAATGTAAAATGTCTTACCGTTTCCATAGATGATCCTTGGTTTTGGCATAGAAGACTTTGTCATTTTAATATGGATTTAATTGAAAAACTTGCTAAGAAGGAATTGGTAAGAGATTTGCCAAAACTAAAGTTTTTGAGAAATAAAATTTGTGATGCATGCCAATTTGGTAAACAAGTTAAAGTGTCCTTTAAACCAAAGAATTGTGTATCTACTTCTAAACCTTTAGAATTATTGCACTTAGACTTGTTTGGACCAACTCAATATGCTAGTTTGGTTGTAAATATGCCTTTGTGATTGTGGATGACTATTCTAGGTATACTTGGTTATTATTTCTTGTGAATCATAAAAATGAAGCTTTTGAAAAATTTGTAAAATTGTTTTCTAAAATTCAAAATTTGTTGAATTTAAATATCACTCGATTAAGAAGCGACGGTGGTGCATAAATTTAAATTTGGAGGCTTTCCTAAATTTTGTGATCACAACGGTATTTCACATGAATTTTTGGTTGTTAGAGTTCCTCAACAAAATGGTATTATTGAAAGAAAAAATAGAACACTTCAAGAAACCGCTAGAACTATGATTAGTGAATGTGATTTACCACAATATTTGTGGGCCGAAGCCGTTAACATGGCTTGTTATGTAATGAATCGAGTTTTGTTGAGATCCATTTTAAACAAAACTCCTTATGAACTCTTATTTTGAAAAAAACCCGTTGTGAGCTATTTTAAAGTTTTTGGTTGCAAATATTTTATTTTAAAAATCAAAGAAAATCTTGGTAAATTTGACAACAAATTGGATGAAGGAATTTTTCTAGGATATTCTAGTGACAAGAAAGCATATCGTCGTATACAATAGAAGAACGCTTTTGATTGAAGATGTTGTACATGTTACATTTGATGAAGCTAATGATGTTATCTCAAAGAATATATGTGAAGATGAAGATGTAGGTATTCAAAAGGAGCTTGAGAAGCTCACTATCCATGAAGATCATCAAGAGATCACATCAAGCAATGATGTCAACAACCATCAAGTAGATGATGAAGAAGAAAAGAACGAGGATATTCCAAAAGATCTTCCAAAAGCATGGAGATTTTTCTCTAGTCACCCTTAAGATTTAATCATAGGTGATCTATCCGATGGGGTAAAAACTCGATCTCATAAATCTTTAAATAGTAATTATGCATTACTTTCTCACATTGAACCTAAACATGTAGATGATGCTTTAAATGATGAACCTTGGGTCTTTGCCATGCAAGATGAACTTAGTCAATTTGAGAAAAACAACATATGGACCTTAGTTGAAAGACCATCAATTCATCCTGTAATTGGTACAAAATGGGTTTTAGTACTAGAAACAAATTAAATGATAAAGGTGAAATCATTTGGAACAAAGCTAGACTTGTTGCAAAAGGTTATGCTCAAGAAGAAGATATTGACTTTGATGAAACTTTTGCACCCGTTGCTAGATTAGAATCCATTCGCATGCTTCTCGCATATGCATGTTTTAATGATTTCAAATTATTTCAAATGGATGTCAAAAGTGCCTTTTTAAATGATTTTATTGAACAAGAAGTTTTCGTTGAACAATCTCCCAGTTTTGAAAATAAAATTTTTCCAAATCATGTTTTCAAACTCTCTAAAACCTTATATGGTTTGAAACAAGCTCCAAGAGCTTGGAATGAAAGACTAAGTGGTTTTTTGATTGAAAATGGATTTAAAAGAGGTGTCGTTGACACCACTTTTTTACCAAAACAAATTCCAATGGTTTGTTAATTGTTCAAATTTACGTTGATGATATTATTTTTGGTGCTGTTGGTCCCAAAGCAACCTAAGAGAGGGGGTGAATTAGGTTTCATTAAAAAAATCTATACTTTGAGAAATATTGAGATTTTCAAATTAAATGCAGATATAACAAAATCAATAGAACAGTAGAGTAAAGAGAGAAAAATTAAACAATCAATACTTCCAAGCTAGCAAGCTTGAAGTATCAAATCTCTTGAATGCTTCACACACTTGGTGAGCCAATAATCTTTACAAAGTTGGGAAGTTCTTGCTCACACTAAAACTCTTTTAGTTAAGTCAAACATTTACTTATAACCAAACTCTCATACAAGATTATCACTCCACTCAAAGTTGAATTACACTCACAATTGCACCCTAATACAACAAAGCACTATAGTCAATTTGCACTCAAATTACTCTTTTCTAAGGCTTGTATTCAATGTATTAGATGATTTTTTCAGGTTATTAAAGCACCTATTTATAAGAGCAATAAATAGTGGTTTCAACTACTTCCTAACGGCTAAATAATAAATGCACAAAAAATAGCCGTTGGGGTTTCGGACGTCCGAGAAGTATTGAGATGCGTCCGAGGCAACGTCCGATCTTCTTTCAGTTTGTTGAAGAGCTTCGTTCGGACGTCCGTGCATGCGTCCGTTCCTTTGTCCGACAGAGGTTTCGGATGGTCCTGAGCGTCCGAAAGAGAAGCAGTAGGATCCCATTCTTTCTGCCAGTTCGTTCGGACGATGCAATGCGTCCGAGGAGTTTTGACCTAGTTCGGACGGTTCTGTGCGTCCGAAAGATCTGTTCCTGCAAAAGCTTGTTTTACAGAGTTAAGTGTTTATGTCATCATCAAAATAAGGTTTGGAAAACATCAATCTCCCCATTTTTGTAAAAACAATTGGATATGACTAATCAATTTGCAATATATCACAATTGGATATCAATCATCAAAGCACAATAGTATAGAGAAGACTACTCCCCCTTTTGACATCAATAATTTCAACTCCCCCCTTAGAACATGCAAGTATTTTGACAGAAATGGAACAAGTTTCATACATCCAACTGAAAAGTTTAATGGTGCTAGAGTCAAGGAAAAATACACAACCAAGCCACAAAAATGCTGAAAACCAAAAGAAATGCAGAAAGGTTCTAACAATCAAAGAACTGCTGAAAACAAAATACAAATGTGAAAAGAACTAATGTGAGTCATTGCGCTTCTTGGAGCGCTTTTCAGTCTTTTGTCGTTTGGATGGAACATCCTCATCGTGGCTTCATTGTCATCCTCCTCTCCGGTGCGACGTTGCATGATGAAGTCAAATGTGTCATCAACATCCTCATCATCGTCGTCATCGTCATCGGCAGTTCCTTGAGCAACTTCTGCATTGTCTTACGGGTATGTCCATCTTAAGGTTCATCACTGTCGGAAGATGATTCAAGTGGATATTGGGACTGAAGATTAGCAAATTGAACCTGAGCCGAAGCAGACATGCCAAGGCTGAGTGCCTCTTGGAGAATCATTTGACGAGTTTCAAGTCGCTTTAACTTTCGATTTGTGCGACATTGAAATGAACTGACTTGAGTGCTCAGAGAGGTGAGAAGTCCACAGATAGGTGAAAGAGATGGTTCAGATGTAAGTGGAGGTGGTTGAGGAGTAGGAGAACGAGGAATAGTAAAATCAGAGGTGGAAGCATGGGATTGTGACTGTGCAATATCAAAGGCTACCTTAGTTAGCCATTGATCGTTGAAAAAATGGAGGCCTTTGCGTTCAATGTATGATTTGTTAAAATAAGGGGGAAATTGTTTGTTTCCGCTGAAAGGTATGTTAAGGAAATCAAAAATTTTGGTGAGAAATTTGCCAAAAGGAATGTTCCTTCGAGTATCAGTAAGAAAGAGTTCCCATAGGGAACAAAAGAGATACCCGAAATCAAGAGGAATGCCCTTGAAAACACAAAAGAATAAGTAAAGTTGCATTTTACCGGGCTCAGTACGATGCCCGTCAGTTGGCAATAACAGATTGGTGACAAGAGTGTACAGAATATTGAGTTCAAGAGAAAGCAATGTAGTTTTGGCTTCTGAGGCCTGTTTAAAATGAATGTTAAAAATAGCCTTCTAACTTTGTCAATATCAAAACGTGTATCAATAGCGGGCCATTTGTCTAAGGAAAAGAAATAGAAGACATCATTGGGGTTTGAGACTTCACATTCAAAAATGGTGTTAATGATGTTGGATGAAATCTCAAGATTGGTGCAGTTAACACGAGAAATTAGAGTGCGAGCAGTAGGGCCTTTCCGAAGATTGGCCGTGAACTGAAGCATCATGTCATGATAAACAGGTAAATCAAGATGCACAAGATGACCCCAATTTTGTTTTTCAAAACAAGATTTGATAATGGGAAGATTATATTCATCAAATAGACTATGAGAAGCAGGACATTGAACGATTATAGATTTACTTAAAAGGGAAGTATACCGTTCGGATGCCTTGGCATCGATAAATTTTGATAAGATTGTGATTGGTGGAGAGGAATGAGAATTGCTGTAGAGGAACTTCCGCGAGATTTCACCATTGTGATGGAAGAAAAAGAAAAGAAGAGAAAATTGAAATTTTTGAGGATCATTCAGTCTGTGGTGAGAATTTGAGGAAATGAGAAGGTGGATAGGGGAAATCAGATGTCAATTTAGGTGACAAGGGCTTTGGTAGGATAATTTTCCAATCAATTTTGGAAGAGAGAGTGGGAATTTGGAGGAGGTGCAAGAGAGACAAATTTTGCCAGAGGGTTTTCGGGGGGAGGTGGTGAGTCCGAAATGGGGAAGATGGACGGTTTTAATGAAACAAGGGCACCTTTTGGACGGCCGAACGTTTGGTGTTCGTCCGACGAAGCGTTCGAAAGCCGAAGAACGGACGGCCGAAAGAGGAGCCAGTGCGTCCGAAGTTTTTTTTTTTTTTTCAGACGATGGTGTGCGTCCGGAAGATTTCCAGAGAGTTTGGTAAAAAAAGGAATATTCTCTCGGAAGATTCTGAGCGTCCGAGAAGTAACAAAAGCTTTCGGACGATCCAGAGCGTCCAAAAGAAAAGTTGTTCGGACGAAAAAGTGCGTCCGAACTATGAACCTATGCCAAATTTATTTGTAAAATCCCCAAACATTTTCTGATGAGGCGATTCAAAGCGATCTAGAACTAAGGGTTTTGTAAAAATATCAGCCAATTGATCTGAAATAGGCACAAAATCAACACGAATTTCCTTTTTACAAACGAGGTCTCTAATGAAATGATGCTTAACATCAATGTGTTTGGTTCTAGATTGCATAACAGGATTTTTTGTGAGATTAATTGCACTAGTGTTGTCACACAAAACAGGAACACAATGTAAAAAATACACCAAAGTCTTTCAGAGTATGTTTCATCCAAAGAAGTTGAGCACAACAATTTCCAGCAACAATGTATTTGGCTTCAGCCGTAGAAAGAGAAATAGAATTTTATTTTTTGCTAAACCAAGACACAAGACAATTTCCCAGAAAATAACACATACCAAAAGTACAGATTTTTCTAGCTCAAAAAGGACATTGATAGCATGTTAGCTGTCAGAATAACTAATCAAGTCAAATGTAAAGGATTTTGGATACCACAGACCAAAATCCATTGAACCTTTTAGGTATCTAAAAATCCTTTTAACAGCGTATATCAAATGCGATTCTTTAGGGCAAGATTGAAATCTAGCACATAAACAAACAGCAAACATGATATCTGGTCTAGATGCAGTTAAGTAAAGTAGACTTCCGATCATACCTCTATAGTATTTTTCATCAACACTATTACCTTCTTCGTCTTTTGTAAGTTTGGTTGAAGTGCACATTAGCGTGCCAACTTGTTTGCAATCTTTCATTCCAAATCGTTTGAGTAGCTCCTTTGTGTACTTGATTTGTGTAATAAACGTTCCTTCCTTAGTTTGATGAACTTGTAATCCGAGGAAAAATTGCAACTTACCCATCATACTCATCTCAAACTCTTCTTGCATTAAATTTGAAAAATCCTTACACAAACTTTCATTAGTTGCTCCAAAAATAATATCATCAACATAAATTTGAACGAATAACAAACCATTTGAATCCGTTTTTGTAAAAAGAGTGGTGTCAACTACACCTCTTTTGAATCCATTTTCTATCAAGAACCCACTTAATCTTACTTCATACCAAGCTCTTGGAGCTTGTTTCAAACCACATAAAGCTTTGGAGAGTTTGAAAACATAATTTGGAAGATTTTTATTTTCAAAGCCCGGAGGTTGTTCGTGAAAACTTCTTGATCGAGAAAGCCATTTAAAAAAGCACTTTTGACATCCATTTGAAATAATTTGAAATTATTGAAACATGCAAATGCAAGAAACATGCGTATGGATTCTAATCTAGCCACGGGTGCAAAGGTTTCATCAAAATCAATACCTTCTTCTTGTGCATAACCTTTAGCAACAAGTCTGTCTTTGTTCCTTATGATTTCACCTTTGTCATTCAATTTGTTTCTAAAAATCCATTTTGTACCAATAACGGGATGAGACGAAGGTCTTTCAACCAAGGTCCATACATTATTTTTCTCAAATTCCCTAAGTTCATCTTGCATAGCGTTAACCCAAGATTCATCACTCAAAGAAACATCTATATGTTTAGGTTCAATGTGAGAGAGTAATGCACAGTTACTATTCAAAGGTTTATGAGAGCGAGTAGTTACCCCATCGGATAGATCACCTATGATTAAATCTTGAGGATGATTAGAGACCAATCTCCAAGCTTTCGGAAGATCGTTTGGAGTATCCTCATTCTTTTCATCATCGATTTGATGGTTGTTGACATCAACGCTTGATGTGATCTCTTGATGATATCACCAATGCCGATTGATTTTGCTTTGTTGTTGTCTCCAAAAGTGACTTTTCCACTGTTTTTGGATGTAAGATTTGTGAAGAGAGAGGCATCACCCGTCATGTGCCTTGAACATCCACTATCTATGAACCACTTGGCATTATTGGCGATGTTAAGTACCTACACAATAAATCAATTGATAACTTTTGGTACCCATATTTTCTTGGGTCCATTTGAGTTAGTGAAATTGCTTTCGATCCATGCAACTTTCATTCCAAGTTTTTCATTCCTCTTGACATAACACATATTCTTAGCATCATCCCTTCTAACTCAAATGGAATCATCCCAAGAAAATATGGGTACCAAAAGTTATCAATTGATTTATTGTGTAAGTACTTAACATCGCCAACAATGCCAAGTGGTAGTGAAATTGCTTTCGATCCATGCAACTTTCATTCCAATTTTTCATTCCTCTTCACATAACACATATTCTTAGCATCATCCCTTCTAAACATGACAAAATTTTTGTTGATTGCTACATTTCTATTTCTTTTCATATCAAAAATATTTTCTTTCTTTCTAGTTAAAAGAGCATTCAAATCATCCATTCTTTTCTTCAAAGAGGCTTGTTCTTCCTTGACCTTTGATCTCACATGCATTCTTTTCTTCAAATCAGGATTTTCTTGCGATAGCCTATTATTTTCATTCACAAGTTTAGAGTTAGCATTCAATAAAGCATTTTACTTTTTAGCTAACTCCTTATTTCTAGTATATGATTCCTTTAAGCTATCATGTAATTTCAAAATGAAAGCTTCAAGATCATCTTCACCATTTTCATCATTACTGAGTCATAGTTAGAATTTACCTCATCATCTCCAATGGCCATGAAGGCCATTTGTGCCGACTCCATTTCTTCTTCAACTTCTCCTTCGGAGTTGCAATCATACCATGTGATTTGAAAGTTGTTGAATCTTGGTTTTCTTCCTTCCTTCTTTTTCTTGGAAGGACACTCATTTGCAAAATGTCCGAGTTGACCGCATTCAAAGCATTTATCGTTTTGCTTCTTCATTTCAAGCCTGGACTTTCCTTTGAAATTATTTGTGCTTGTAGCTCCGCCTCTTCTCATTCTTCGTTTGTTGATGTAATATTTAAGAAATCCTTTGGTGATGAGTGCAAGATCTCCTTCATCAAGATCTTCATCTTCTAGATTGATGGAGCTGTTTTCATCTTCCTCTTGAGAGGTCTTTAAGGCAATGCTCCTTCTTGCTCTTGCTTCTTCATCATCCACTACCTTGGCCTTTAACTTGAGTTCATAAGATGTAAGAGAATTGATTAGCTATTCAATAATCTTAGGCATCAAATTTAAATTCTTGGCTTCCTCTATAGCAATTGTTTTGGCATCCCATTCTTTGGATAGAGCATTTAGGATTTTTCTATTTTTTTCACCCAACGAGTACTCCTTACTCAAGGCTTCAAGATCCTTTATAATGTCATTGAACCTGCAGTACATTTTGTCTATGTTCTCATGTGGTTCCATCTTGAAGGACTCATACTTGGCAACAAGTAGGGATTTCTTTTGCTCACGAACATCATCGCTCCCTTCATGAATTTCCTTCAACTTATCCCATATTTCTTTAGCGAAAATGCAACCCTTCACGCGAGTTGATTCATTTGCATCCAAGGCATTATATAACACATTCATGGCTTTTGCATTCAACGTCAAGTTTGCCTTGTCTTGTGGAGTGAGCTCATTCCTTGTCTTTTCTCTTCTTCTATTTGTGTGATCATCAATGATAGAAGCTTCAAATGGACCTTCATTGACAACATACCACAAATCAATGTCAATAGATTGACAACAAATCTTAGAAATATTTTCATTCTATCTCTCCAACTAATAAAATTTGCCCCATTAAACATGCGGGGCCTAGTAACGGATTGGCCCTCAAAAAACAGAGCATTGTTGGTTGCCATAAGATATCTTTTCTCAGTAGCAGTTTAAGCAATACAATGAGACCAAGCTCTGATACCAATTGTTGTTCCCAAAGCAACCTAAGAAAGGGGTGAATTAGGTTTCTTAAAAATTATACTTTGAGAAATATTGAAATTTTCAAATTAAATGCAGATATAACAAAATCAATAGAATAGTAGAGTAAAGAGAGAAAAATTAAACAATCAATACTTCCAAGCTAGCAAGCTTGAAGTATCAAATCTCTTGAATGCTTCACACACTTGGTGAGCCAATAATTTTTACACTCTTGTCACAAATTTACTGTTACCAACTGACGGGCATCGCACCGAACCCAGCAAAATGCAACTTTACCTGTTTTACTGTGTTTTCAAAGGGATTCCTCTCAATTTTGGGTACCTTTTCTAGTGGATGTTCCCTATGAGAACTATTTCTTACCGATGCTCGCCGAAACATTCCCTTCAGAAAATTTCTCACCAAAGTGTTTGATTATCTTGAAGTACCTTTCAGCGGCAACAAACAATTCCTTCCCTACTTCAACAAAGCCTACATTGAGCATAAGGGCTTCTGTTATTTTAATAATCAATGGTTAACTAAATCTGCCTTAGATATTGAACGATCAAAATCTCAAGCCTCTATCTCTGGTCTGGCACTTTCCCATTCCCCTCCTTCTCAAACACCTCCACCAGTCCATGATCCTCGCCCTTCTTCCTCCGAACCTTCACTTTCACACACTTTCACCCTTCTCAGTTCTTTGAGCACTCAGGTGAGCTCCTTTCAATGTCGCATTAATTGAAAGTTACAGCGACTTGAAACTCGTCAAATAATCCTGCAAGAGGCACTCAGCTTGGGCATGTCTGCTTCAGCTCAAGTTCAATTTGCAAATATTCAATTGCAGTATCCCCTTGACTCCTCTATGCCGAAAGTGATGACAATGACAATGCCTAAGAAGAGGATGATCGTGAGGGCAACGACGAGGACATTGATGATCAAGGTACTGCTGATGCTGATGAGGGCGACGACGAGAATATTGACGATACATTCAATTATATCATGCAACGACGCGACTACAGAGATGGAGATAATGAAGCTACTGGCGATGATGCCCCTACCAAACGGCGCAAGATCAAAAAATGCTCTAAGAAGAAAACTGACTCGACTTAGATTCTCTATTAATTCATTAATCTGTATTTTGGTTTTGGAATTATTTTGGATATTACTTTGATATAGTGTTGGAATTGAAAATATTTTGGTTTTATGAATTATTTTGGTTTCGGAATTGAAATATATGTTATTATGTTGGTTATTTTAGTGCACTTTCTCAGGGGGAGTTTTTTTTTTTATGTCAAAAGAGGGAGTAGGAATATGCAAAATTGCTGGTTGTGCTATTAATCATATCTGTTGATTTTTTTTTGATATACATGTTTGGTCATTTATTCAATGACTGTTTGTCATCATCAAAAAGGGGGAGATTGATGTTTCATAAACCATATTTTGATGATGACATAAGCACTAATTTCTGAAATAAGCTGTGCAGGTCTGCAATCTTTTCTGCTGAAAACAGGTCGTTCGAACGCAGTACATTGTTCGAACTATGCCACTTTTCTCGGACGAACAGGAGCGTCCGATACAGATTCACTCAGACACATTTCACCGTCCAAACGGATAGGCAGAAAGCAAACTTCTTCAAGCTCCTCAACGAACGCATACAACTGTCCGAACAAAGCTTGCTTCTGACGAATAGGACCATCCAAAACCTAGTCCGGACGATGAAACAGACACATGCACGGCCGTCCGAACGACATCCTTCACCAACTATACTGAGATCGGACACTGTGTCAAATGCACCATCTTGATCTCGGACGTCCGAAACCTTAACGGCTAGTTTTTGTCCATTTATTATTGAGTCGTTTGAAAGTAGTTATAACGACAATTTATTGCTCCACATATAAATACCTGCTCTATTGTTCTGTAAGGAGCATCTAATACATTTAATACAATCCTTAAAAAATAGCAATTTGAGTGCAAATTGGTTATAGTGCTATATTGTATTAGTGTGTAGCTTAGAGTGCAATTCAAAATTTTGAGTGGAGTGATAATCTTATACAAAAGTGAGGCTGTGAGTAAAATTCTTGGCTCAACTAAAAGAGTTTAATGTGAGCAAGAATTGTTCTACTTTGTAAAAAATATTGGCTCTCCAAGTTTGTGAAGCATTCTAGTAGATTAATACTTCAAGCTTGTTAGCTTGGAAGTATTGCTTGTTTAATCTCCTTTCTTAATTTCTTTACATTCCTTAAGCTTCATTAATTTTATCTTCATTATATTATTTGTTAGTTAAAAAAATGTCAATAAGTTCAATTTTATTAAAGTAATTTTTGAAACCTAATTCACCCCTCCTCTTAGGTTGCTTTGGGACAATACTTAGGTTTTTTTTATTATTTTTTGAAATTTTAATTCATTAATCATTTTTGTAATTATCACTATATTATTTAATCTCCTGTAAATATTTTCAATCATAAAAGAATTTTGACACGTTTCATCTATTAAATGATATTTGATACTACTTGATGTTATTTTATCCTTTATTAATGATAAAGAATATATAGATATATATCTAAAAAAATCAATATTATAGAAAAAGTCTTCATGTATAATTGATCAAGTTATTGGTTGTTTCGTTATCAAAAATTATAACCTAGGAACCTAAAAGAAAAATAAAAGCTATTTAGATTGGAGTTAACAACATTTTATGCCAATAAAGATGAATAAAGAGTTTAGAGTCTGGTAGTGATGCTATATGATATTATGAACTAGGCATCTAGAAGAGAAATAAGAAAATACAATTATTATACGTTGTTCTCATAAAAGAGAAATTGATTTAATTTTTTAAGAGAAATAAAATTTATATATAATGTTCTAACAAATAACAATATTGAAAAATCATAATAAAAAATATAGGTGAAAAAAATAATTACAATGAAAGAGAAAAGATATTAAAAATGCATTTAACATATATAAATCTTGTTAAAAAAACTCAACCGGCAATATTTTTATAATTGGTTATCATCCATTGACTATTTATTTATTTTTTAGAAAATGAACAAGTAATTAGTGAATGATAATCAAGTATGAAAATTTTAACTGTTGAAAATTTTATACAATATTTATATATTTTAAATATATTTTTATTATCTTTGATCTTTTTCATTGTAATTATTTTCATATCTTTTTCAATATTGTTTGTTATTTGTTACAAAATTATATATAAATTTCATTTTCTTAAAAAATCTCTTTTATGAGAACAACGTATTCTCTTTAGGTGCCTAGATTATAATTTTTATATAGTGTCATTAATTAAACAATTAAAGATTAAGATATTTTCCATAATATTGAACTTTTAAAATATATGTATATTCTTTGTCATTACAAAAAAAGATAATATCATTATCAAGTATCAAACATTATATAGATGAAGCATTTTAAAAATTATATTAGTAGTGAAAATATTAATAGGTAATCGGATGATATATGGATAATAATTACAAAAAATGATTAATAGAAAGACATTGAATCTAATTAAAATATAAAGAATATATAAATCTATGTCTTATGTATAGTAACTAAACAAATAACTATATATTCTCTATATTATAAATAGGTATTATATAGTATATTAAATCATTATTAACAATAAATTGACAACCACCTTTATCTTACTACACTGCTAATAAAATTGTAATTTAAATATAACTAGTGACACAATTACATATTATGTAAAATATACCAAAGTTATGATAATATTCACTTCAATACTTAATTAACTCTAACTCTTCATTCATCTTTGATGGCATAAAATGTAGTTAATTTCTCTATAATAGTGGTGTAGTCGCGTCGTTGCATGATATAATTGCTGTCTCTTATACATCAATCTCCCCCTATAAGATGACTGACATATAATATTGAACTTTTTTGAGATATAACTTACGATATGCTTTATCGGTTTGCATTTAATAAAGGATAAAATCACCATCAAATATCAAACATCATTTAATAAATGAAGTGTGTCAAAATTCTTTTATTAATGAAAATATTTACAAGAGATTAAATAATATATAATAATAATTACAAAAATGATTAAATAAAATTTCAAAAAATAAGAAAAAATAAATCTAAATATAAAGAACAAAGATATCAAAAATAAATTATGTTTCCTGTATAAGAAAACCAACGAATTAAATTAATATGTTCTATATAATATAGATAGGTATCACGTAGTATATTAAGATCATAATTAAAAAGTGAAAATAAAAATTTATTCTTTTATCATACTTTGAAATGTACAAAAAATTAATGTAAAATCCTCTATATTACTCTAAATGCACGCAACTCGAATGAAAAATATTTAATTCTAATGACATCCAAAACAACATGTAATTTCTATATTTCCATTCTAATTAATTTTTTTAACATATTGTGTAAATTAATTATGTATCCATATAGAGAATATATTGGTTATATAAAATTTTTCATGTTTCTTAATTTTATGATAATATTGATATTCTAAACTCTTACATTCATTTTGAATGGTATTGAATGTAATTAACTCCAAAATTATATTTTGACATAATATTTTAGTATGAAATTAAAGTTGCATTTATTAAATACATAAACAAAATGAAGGCTAATAACAGTGTATGGATTTATTTTTTTCATTTTTCGTACTTTTTTGATTAATTCATTTTATTATTTACTAAAACATTTAATCTATATCTTAATTGTTTTGCTAAATACTAAAGAATTGCATTGTAATTTCCAAACTCGATGTAAAATTAATCTATATCTGCAATTATTTTAGAGTATTTAATAGTATGATTATATTTGAATAATTTATGTTGTCTTTTACAATACTTACCTGCTTATTTTTTTCTATATTATTATTCCTACAATTTATATGCAGTATTCTTGTTAGTTTTACAATAATTATTCCATACTATTTTGGACATGAATCATACAATTGATTGGACATTGTTTTTACCTTATCAATAGTTACTCTACACAATATTTTTATTGTTTTATTATATACTGTAACAACTGGTATTGTAATTTCTGTATTTGACATTTAAATACAAATATTATTTGAGAATATTTTTGGGCATATAAAGTGTATCATGGAGTGATCTTGTTTTCTGACTCATCAATAATTCCTCTAAACTAATATTTTAAGAAATCATGTTATTAAAGATAAAGATTTAGTAATCAAAATACTATTAAAGAGATATAAATTAACAAATACTTTAAGATTGTGAGTTTTCTATTTTGTTCCTAAACTTTACTTTCATTACTTGGTTAATTTTCCATTCTTCATATAGGATAGAGAAAAATAAATTTAAATTAATCGTAATACAGATTTAAAAGAAATCAGAAAATAGTGTTATATATTCTACTATTTTTTTACTTTATAAAATTTTAATTTTTTATTTGTATGATTATTAATTTTGTAAATTTTAAGTTGGAACATACTCAAAAATTCTATACTCGTGGGTGTATCTATCCTGTCAACCAAAATTTCAAGTTAAAGAAGTCATTCTAATCAAGAGTCGTGAAATTATTATAGTTAACCGTCAGTTAAGAAAAGTGTTGCTTAAAAAATGATGTCAGCCATATTGTCATTTTCTTAAGTTAATCCCAGCCAAAAAGGTCAGCAAAAAATGCCAAATTCAATTTCAATGTATCTTTTCATCAAATTCTATATGAATTAAATATTCTCTTTATGAAAAGTTTATTTATCAAACAAAATTGATCAAAAAAAATAATATGGGGTAAAATGGTCAACAAGTTTAGTTGATATAACATGACTTTATTGGTCAAATGATAATGTTAGGTGTTAAACTGTAAATGACGCTAAAAAAGGGTAAAGTGTAATTAACCTAATATATAAAGCATGTAAGGGGAATATAAGTTTTCTAGGTTGGGCATACTTGAATGAGCAATTAGAGAAAAGACAATAATTGTAGTGAATTTGGAATATTTATAATATTTGTTATAAAAGATTATTTTTATTATGAATAAAAAATAAATACAATTTTAAAATATATAACTATAACAATTACAAATTAAATATTAATATTTTTATTTTATTCTTTGCTTAAATATAAATGATTTTCCTACTCTTAAATTTATATGCATTCTTGTTATGTATTTATGCAAAAATTTCAAATTAAGTTAAGCAAGAAACAATTTATTTCATTAGCATTTCGTGCATTTTAGAGTAAGATAAGTACGCCCAACCTAGAAAACTTAATTAGATCATTCCCCTACGTGATTTATATATCAGGTTAATTACACTTTACCCCTTTATTAGCATAAAATGTAGTTTACTCTAATCTAAAATAGTTTTTATTTTTCTTTTAGGTTCTTAGGTTATAATTTTTGATAACGATACCACCAATAACTTGATCAATTATAGATGAAGACTTTTTCCATATACATTGAAGTTGAATTTGGCATTTCTGCTAACCTTTTGGCTGGGATTAACTTAATAGGTAAATAACAAATCTGGCCGACATCATTTTTTAAGCAAAACTTTCCTTAACTGTATCAGTTAACTATAATAACTTCACGACTCTTGATTAGAATGACTTTTTTAACTTGAAATTTTGGTTGATAGGATAGATACACCCATATAAAATTTTTGAGTATATTCCAACTTAAAATTTACAAAATTAATAATCATACAACTAAAAAAAATTAAAATTTTATAAAGTAAAAAAATCGTAGAATATATAACACTATTTTCTTATTTTTAAGTCTTGTATTACAATTAATTTAAATTTATTTTTTTCTATCCTATATGAAGAATAGAAAATTAACCAAGTAATGAAAGTAAAGTTTAGGAACAAAATAGAAAAAACTCACAATTTTGATGTATTTGTTAATTTATATCTCTTTAATAGTATTTTGATTACTAAATCTTAATCTTTAATAACATGATTATATAAAATATTAGTTTAGAGGAATTATTGATGAGTTAGGAAACAAGATGATTGCGTGATATCCATTCACTGTATATGCCCAAAATATTCTAAAATAATATTTGTATTAAATGTTAAATATGAAAATTACGACACCAGTTGTTAGAGTATATAATAAAATAATAAAGAAATATTGGTGTAGAGTAACTATTGAGAAAGTAAAAATAGTTCAACCAGTTGTATGATTCATGTCCAAAATAGTCTAGAATAATTATTGGAAAACCAACAAGAATACTACATATAAATTGTAGGACTGATAGTATAGAAAAAAATAAGCAGGTAAGTACTGTAAAAGACAACATAAATTATTAAATATAATCATAATCTTAAACACTCTAAAATAATTGTAGATATAGAATAATTTTACATCGATTTTGGAAATTACAATACAATTCTTTACTATTTAGCAAAACAATTAAGATGTAGATTAAATGTTTTAGTAAATAATAAAATGAATTAATCAAAAAGTACAAAAAATGAAAAAATAAATCCATACACTGTTAGTAGCCTTCACTTTGTTTATCTATTTAAGCATTATAAATGCAAATTTAATTTCATACTAAAATATTATATCAAAATACAATTTTGGAGTTAATCACATTCAATACCATTCAGAATGAATGTAAGAGTTTAGAACATCAATATTATAATAAGATTAAGAAACATGAAAATTTTTAATATATTTTCTATCTGGATACATAATCACTTTACACAATATGTTAAAAACAATTAGAATAGAAATTATAGAAATTACATGTTATTTTGTTTGTCTTTAGAACAAAATGTTTTTCATTCAAGTTGCGTGTATTTTAGAGTAATATAGAGAATTTTTTTCATTACTTTTCTGGAAAATTCAAAGTAAGATAAAAGAATAAATTTTTATTTTTACCTTTTGTTTATGATCTTAATATACTGTGTGATACCTATCTATATTATACATAACATATTAGTTTAATTTATTGGTTTTCTTACACAGGAAACATAATTTTTATTTGATATTTTTGTTCTTTATATTTAGGTTTATTCTTTCTTATTTTTTGGAAAGTATAATTTTAATTAATCATTTTTTTTAATTATCACTATATTATATAATCTCCTGTAAATATTTTCATTAATAAAAGAATTTTGACATACTTCATCTATTAAATGATATTTGATATTCCTTGATAGTGATTTTATCCTTTACTAATTGATTAAGTTATTGGTGGTATCGTTACCAAAAATTATAACCTAGGAACCTAAAAGAAAAATAAAAACTATTTTAGATTAGAGTAAACTACATTTTATGCTAATAAAGATGAATAAAGAGTTCAGAGTTTGGTGGTGACATGCAGTTATTGATGTTATGAACTCTTCCATTCATTTTGAATGGTATTGAATGTGGTTAACTCCAAAATTGTATTTTGATATAATATTTTAGTATGAAATTAAATTTGCATTTATTAAATATATAAACAAAATAAAGGCTAAAACAGCTTATAGATTTATTTATTTATTTTTCATACTTTTTTCATTATTCATTTTATTATTTACCAAAACATTTAATATATCTAGAAACCATGTTAATTGTTATCCAAAATAGTAAAGAAATAGGAAATGCCCTTGATAAATTTATGTATTATGTTTGACTTTATTTGATTTAAATTCAATAAAATCTCTTTTTATTATCAATATTTTATTTCAATTTAAAATTACAAGACTAATAATCATACAAATACAAATTTTATAAGAAAATACAATTATCATATGTTGTTCTCATAAAAGAGAATATTGATTTAATTTTTAAGAAAAATAACATTTATATATAATGTTCTAACCAATAACAATATTGAAAAATAATAATAATAAAAAGATAGGTGAAAATAATTACAATGAAAGAGAAAAGATATAGAAATTATATATAATATATAAATCTTGTATAAAAAACTCAATAGGGAAAATTTTTATAGTTGGTTATCATTCACTGACTATTCATTTGTTTTTTAGAAAATGAATATTTTTAATAATATATACAAATATAATAAACTTTAAGAGGTTAATTTTATATTTTCTTGTAGTGTATAGGTAGTGGGTAAAAATGTCTTTTTTGTGTATATGGGTAAAAATGTCTTTTTGACTTTTTAATAGTCAAATTGCTTATGTGTACGAACGGAAGGGGCAAAGTGAGAAAAAATAACGTTAGGGAATTCAGTGCAAAATAATTCAAATCTTAAGGGGGTTTACTGTATTTAACCCTAATAATTTTCATTGGTAGTGAAGCTTTACATAAATATACAGTAAATGGAAAACCAAATAATTGGTTAATAGATCGGTTATTAAGTTAATAAAATTGATTAAAATTCAAAAAAGGTCCTACAACTGTTTAAAGTGGATCTTCATCTACCCTTGATAACTCAAACCCATAACTTAGGTCACAGAGAAAGTCATTTGAGTTATACTTCGTTGTCTCGATTTCAAATTTAATTCTAAAGAAAATTCACTTAACGGAATTTGAATTCAATAATAGAGTTTTAATTCAATTAACAAAATTTAATTTGGGTCATTAGGCCTTTGACATTGGGCTAAATTGTTGTAATACTAATATTTGTTCCACATAAAATTAGAAAAATTTTGTTTAATTTTCTCCCCATATAACTTGATGTGTGTGGCTTTTATTCATTAATGATGATAAAAATGTGTTAAAAATATACCATGGAATTTATTTCAGTATCTTACAACATGATTACATATAAAACTATATCATGTAATTAAATTGCATTATTAATAATATATGTATTGTGTAATTTCTTGGTAACAATTTAGTAATTAATAATAATACACGTATATGTAACTCACTACCAACATAATTATGTATAAATATTCAATATTTAATATACAAAAATAAAATAATGTTATGAATAAAGTTAAAAAATAAAGTGAATTATAATTTTGCATTAATAAAATATACTTTTAATTGAACAATTATAACTATATTTGTACACGACCACTTTTAGTTTTTAAAATTCTTTGAACTGTTTGACGTATAAAATACATTTATTAATTGAAATGTACTATAGAATTCTGTAATCAATTATCAATAATTAAAAAAACCTTTGTTCAATTCATGACATTATTAATCTAATTCATGAATTTGATTAATTAATTTTTACTTAAAATTATCTAAGACTGTGCTTGGATGGTGGATTTGATTTGTAAGATGAATTTGAAATGAATGGATTTACATTTGATGGATTTGAAATGACATGAAATTTGAATGAATTTAGAATTCACTTATTTAACCCTTAAAATCTCTCTCTTATTTGATGGTGAATTTCAAATATCCAACCAAATTCATTAACTTGTTTGAGTAAATTTATGATGGATTTGATTTGAAATCTAAATCCCTCTATCCAACCACAACATAAAATTAATCGAATTTCAAGTTGCAGGGAAGCATAAAAAGTTGATTTCTAAATATAGGGACATACTTAGATAGACCCGTCTTTTGGTCCTACATGTTGTCCGTGGTGTGAATTAAATTTTACAGAATAAATCATAACAACTAATGTAAGCAATATTACGTAATATTCAATCCCAATCCAACGATTAAAACTAGGTCTAGAGGTGAGCACGAACCTAATTAATCGTAACCGCAACCGTTTTCACTTTAAGATTGAAATTTTGAAATTGATTAATCGAAATTTAGTTAATAAATTAGTTTGATCGAATTCTAAAATCAAAAATCGATTACAAAATCGGAATTGAGTTTTGAAATCAGAATTAACCGATTTTCGAATTCAATTTAGTATTTGACGCACTTAATGCCTTTCAAACCGCCAGAGCAAACTAAAGGTTTGCAACGTTAGATCTTCTTTTTTAAGTAAATATATTTTTTATATAATATAATTTTACAAACTAATAGTTTATGTATATGAAGTCTTAATCTGTCTCTCACATACACACACATATATATATATAGTATTAAGAAAAATTGTATCCATTCTTATATAATATAATTTTGATTATATGGAATTATGGACAATTTTATTACTATTTAAATTTTGTTTTAAATAAGTTTTTCAAATTTTGTATAAAGAATTTTAGTCTAATATCAATGAGGGTCAACAAGTTAATATGGTTAATCGAATTCAAAATCGATTATCGAATTCAAATTTGATTAACTGAATTTTATTTTAAATTCAATTCAAAAATGAAATTAAGTAATAATTTTAGTATTGATTTCTAAATTTTGATTGAATTATTTAATTCATTGACCATCCAATTCACCGACGCTCACCCCTGGTCAATATGTGTACCAATTCACTGACGCTCACACTTGGTCCAAGTGCTTTCCTCACGTGTTAGTCAACCCATCACTACTAGTACAGAAAATTTTTTCTTGGATTTGATTCACGATAGGTGAGATGGATCCCTTGGTCCATATTCATCCATATCACCCTGAAGAAGTTTATTTTTAATGAATTAGAGTGATGTGGATGAATATGGACCAAGGAGTCCATCCTACCTACCGGATCCATGTAAGAATTTTCTACTAGTACTATGTAGCTCAGCACAAACCCATCAATGGCTTCTCAACAGCTCCAGTTGAAACCTCAAGGATCGAGCTTATACCCAACTAGACCATTCAATGGGTCGGGTCTAGATCCGATTCGATTAAGAATCGTTTATCCGGATCTAAATCTATGACAAATTCTGATTACTCAGATTCGATCCGGACTCGTTTACCTCTTATAATAAACGGATCATATGTGGATCTTATTATTCTGATCTAATTAAGATCCGAATCCGATTAAAATATTTAATATATAATAAAATTATGATATATTAGTATTATTCTATATGTACATAGATGTTGTGTAAATTGCACATGTAGTTTATATTTTAATATCGAATACATGCATAAATATTAATTATTAACTAAATATTTTTTTATAATTAAAAAAAAAGACAATTCGATAAATTATAATAGTTCTATATATTATTTTAAAAATTATAAAAAGAATATTCAAACCCGGATCCGCATCTGGATCCCATAAGACCTGACGCATCCGGATATAGATCTACTTTTGTAGACCTGTTGGAAATTCGAATCCGGATCCAAATCCGATTATATTAAATGCATATATATAATCTAAATATGCTAGATCCGACCTGAATCCGACTTGTTTACGAAACAATCGCCAACCATTTGTGCGATTTGATAGGTATTTTGATTAGACGAAAGTCATCTGTTTGTTAAGAATTATGGTGTGAATTTTGTTTGAATTGCCATATAAATATGTTAAAATTGAATACGCTCAAAACATGTTTGTTAAAATGCCAAGCCTAGCCTAGGGCTTCATTTTTATGTCTGCTATAATGTGCAGTCTACTATTGTGTGAGTTGTTTGTCTCTGTGGCAGTGCGATAGTGTGTGTGAACAAAGTAGAGGGAGGGGGAGGAAGATAGTGTGTATGTGTGTGAGTTGTTTGTCTCGGAGGTTTCGAGTTCGGTGAATAAGAGAAAGCAGCAAAGGGGAGAATGAGAGATGAGGTGCAGTGGTGGTTTGGGCTGCATTGGAATCAGAACAAACCACTAACCAAGAAAAATCACAAGTTCTAAGTTCTAACTACTAACAAACAGATGACTTCCTAATTGTTGACAACCTTGATCAAGATCCTTCGAACCAAGTGGTGAAACAAGAAGATGTCGAGATGGAGGACAATATTCGAAGGCTTGAACTCCTCGTTATCATTTTGAGGCCTTTGCTCAGGTTTTTGTTCCAGTGGTACATTGATTACCAAAAAATGAAAGCACGTCTGAAGCAGGTAGACGTTGTGGTAAAAAAACGTCATTCGGTATTTTGAACCACCAAATACTTCAGATTGGGAATATTCACCACCAACAAATGTGCAACTTGTGCTTTCCAGTTTGAATAATCTGAGGAGCTTGAAGGAAGACATCAACAAAATAGTTTCCCTTCACAATCGCACCTCTGTTCCAGCTCTTGTTACATGGGAGAAAGCTGAATATGTGGTAATTTTCATCGACTCTCTTTTACAGATTCTCAAGGATATTACCATTAGTGAAGCACTTATATTTGTTAATCCTATCAAGAGAGAAATTTTATAACTTGAAGAGAAACTAAAGTTTTTGATGATTCAATTTCCTTTGGTTTACCACTAATCCACTCTGAGTTTGAGAATAAGAAAGTTATTCTCCACTCTGCTCAAAAACTGGCTGTGGAAATTTTACATTGCTTTTTTCTCTATTTTGTGGGTGGTGATGAGTTGGTTGGTGATCATATGAGAGAAGATATTCTTCCGTATTTGTTAAGAAAGATTGATACTCTTCTGCAAGTGATCGTGCAGTTCTATAATGGATCTGGTTCTATAACATTACAAGATGGTAACCGAACCATGAATGAGCATGTTCTGGACTTTGTTGACTATCTGATTAACAAACTAAGGCTGCTGTCAATGTCAAACGACAAGGCCAGTTTCATGGTAGCTGTGAAAGTTCAAATCAGGATCCTAGTTGACGAGCTGAGTTTTTTGAGGTGTCTGATGGATTTGCTATCGCAGGTTCCTGATTTGGAAATGACTATTTCTGTACAAGCTCTAATTGCTGAGACCGGATTTTTTGTTTACTTGGCTCTTGATAAACAAATAGGACGGTGGAGAATTGATGGACAAGTATTCGCGTTTTGGACTTCCTGATTTGCTTGAAGCTGTTGACGCTCTCAGGAAACAGGCCAGTGATTTATTCAGTTGTAGCATTCCTCCATTGTTGCAATCTAAGTACTCTAGCACCAACAAACTGGAATTTGTCAATTTATTCATAGAGGAACTTGAAGATCTAATGTGTTCTATTGAACATCTAATGTGTTCTAAGGCAGCTAGAATTATTCCTTTGAAACATCAAATTGAAATGATAAACGAGGAAATTATTAACTTGAGAAAATGTTTTGGAAAAATTTCAGATCTGGGGAACACACAAATGGAATTTCTCTTCACAAGATTTATAGGTGCTGCCTACCTTGCAAAATATGTCATTGATTCATTTTTGGCAAAACAAGATTCACTTTGGTTTCAAAAGTTGGGCCTGTATGTTGTCACCACAGATATACAAAATATGTAGAAGGAGATCAATTCTCTTTTAGAATTGACTTGTCCCACCAATGTCCACAATGCTGCTGTTGCTTCTAGTCTTCCTTCTACACAAGCTAATGGCAAATTTTTATTTTTGATTTGGCAATCTCTTGAACTATCATTTTTATTTATTTATTTTTTTTTTTGATTGGATTTTTTTTGGCTTCAGATTGGTCAAGTAGATCGCGATTGTGATATACTTCCTTTTCTTCTTCATGCATGAGGGTAAATTTTTATTTTTAGTTTTGTATTTTCTTAAATATCATTTTTGTACTTTTTCTAGAATAGATTAACTTTCCTGGTATTGTTTTACCTTTTCTAATTTGTGAGGTTTTTAGGATAAATTTGCCAAGTACATTTTCTATGGAGTTTTGACTGTTGCTTTCTTGGATTTACTGATTAGAGAGATTGATTTTACTTCCAATCCATTTTTTTTTTCTTTTCTCACAATTGAATATCACTCGCATTCATTTAGTGGATGGTGCAAAAGAATTCTATAAAGCAGAACCTTAGAAGTAGAAGCATAGTCGACATGTGACGTGTATTTTTTTATTTTTTTTTGTCGCCTCTAACCCCAAGATGGGCAAGATTTATTTTTTTTTGCATTTTTGAGTTTTGATTTTCACTTTCCTACAGCTTTTTTTTTTTTTGGTATAGAGATGCCTATTTTGTTTAGATATTATTTTTTTGTTGGTTAATTGTGGTGAAGACGAGATTTACTTTTTATGCCGATAAGTTGTTTATTGAATATCTTAATTAAAATCAGTAAGGCAAGGACTACTGAAATTATAATTTTTTTTTACTCGTCCTTCCTTCTGTTTTTTTTTTTTTTCTTTCTTTTTTTGTAGGGCTTTACCCCAAAGGGAGCCCTTCTAGAAATTCTCAATGGCTTGAGCCAAACCCAGGCCAAAGAGGAGGTTTGGAAATAGTTTTCAACCAGCAATAGACGCGCCTCGGTTAGACCCTCATAAGCTGCTTCTTTTTATTGCTAACGCTTTCTAATTTTATAGGCATTCGCACATGGGATGCAATTGTGCATGTGATGCTTATATCCATATAAAAATTTATTCTTCTTATTCTATTGTTGAAAAAGTGAGAAGTAACCTATAAAATTATTATTTCCAGTATTGACAAACAAATTTTTTGTTTTGTTGGCATTTTTCTCTCCCTTTTTTCTCCGTTATAAAATTGCTACATTTCAGGTCCGAATCTGAAAACAAAAATTGATCCTCCATCATATCTAGAAAATGAAACAAAATACAAGACAATAGAGAGGGATGAATGTATAAAATTACTAATGAAAACATACTTGATCAATTGATAATAAATCAGTGAGAAATAATTTTTAGTGTTTTTGAACAAAATAAATAATCATATCACATTCACCAAGCCTTCAGGTTGTGTAAGTTTTCTTGATGGCTGTGTAAAGGACATCATGCTAGAATATTGTAGAACTCAATCTTGCATTTGTGTTGATCTATGAAAATTTAAAATACAGATATATTGTTAGCTTACTTCATAATATTAGAAAAGTTGTTTCCAACATAAATATCTAATAGCATTCATTATGTCCTTGGGATAATATTTCTGCAAGCAATAGCTAATCTCATGGGATAATCTTCTCTACAAGAATTTATTGTACCATTTTTTTTTTCGTTTCTTAACGAGAAGAATTATTTTATTTTACTAATTTATATTTAGGATCTTTATTTTAAGCTTTTCTTATTTTAATTATTATATTATTTCTTTTTCTGTTGTAAATATATTATCTCTCTATATGAAGATATTAAAGTGGATTGCCAATTTTTATTTTCTCATTAGTTGATATTTGTTTATTTTTGTTGAAAAAAGAGTAAGAGGATGGTAAAGAGTAAGGACTTTATTTTTTCATAATATCAATAATCTTTAAATTAAAAAAAAGGATTAGACATTAATTAAGGACTTATCATTATAAAGATTTTATACCTTGATCGTTATTTTACTAATTATCGATATTAAATACATGCATTTATTTTCCTGTGCATAACACAAGATATTCAACTAGTATATATATATATATGTGAATGTGTAAAGCAAAGGGATCTTTTAGCGAGGAGTTACTAGAGCATGACAAGTGGCATATTAAATGTGTAAGAATCTAAATAGTAAATTGTAAATTGTAAAAGTAAAGTATAATTGCTTTATTAACTATTATAATTTAAATTAAATATATAAAATTTAACTTAACTACTTTTATTTTTTTTAAATCATTCATTTTAGGCAAACATATCTCCTATAATTAATTTTTTCCCAAAAGACTTACAAAACTAATAATCTATTATAGATTATTATATGAGTATCAATTATTAAAAATACATCAAATATAAAACTGTGTTGTTTATAATATGTTAGGAAATAATTATTTATTTATTTGAAAAAAAGTTAGGTATACACATCTATAAATATAGTATAGGAGAATGGATTTTTGTGACAAGGCATAAAAGGATGACATGTGGCATATTTTATATACAAGAAATTTGCATAGTAAATAGTAACAGTAAAAATAAAATACTTAATTGTCTTGAATTCATCAAGTTAATTTAACTATATCTGATTTTTAACTACTTTTATTTGTTCAAAATCTTCATTTCATTCATATATATTTCTTATAATTGATTATTTCTTCCCGAAAGAGTTATACAAATATGCTATGTAATCTTTTAAAAACTATTTTATTAAACAAACATGATTTTTAAAAGATTGTCATATAGATGGAATAACATCTATGATTAATTAATGTACATAAAAATTAAAATTAACAATCAATTTCTATTTTAAAAGAATAGAATAATTTTAGACTAATTATTTTGCCACTCTAATAAAAACTTTAAGCATGGTATATTTAATACTTTTTATCTAATTTGACAAAATTAGATAGATTTACTAAATCCTCTTAAACCTGTTATTAAAGAAAAATATTTCCCCCTATATTTTGTCTTTTGTTTTTCTTTTCTTGATTTCTTAGTTTTAAATACTTATACTTCTATTAACTATTGTGAATCGGAACTTATCAAAATAAGAAGGTTCACCTTATATTGATACATGTTGATTTATTATTTTATATTTTTTGGTAATGAATAAAAAAAGAAAAAAATTAAAAAAAAAAAAAGCCTTTCACCTTTTTTCGGTTATATTTTTAATCGATAAATTTTTTATTATTCAAAAAGTCCGTTATATTTTTAATAGATAAATTTTTTATTATTCAAAGAGTCGGTTATATTTTCATAAATATCATATATATTTTAATCTAAATAAGAAATAAAAACTAAGTAATGGACTCCAACAATTATAAGTTTCTTAATTTTATTATTTCTTTTACTTTGAAGTTTTTGCTAATGTAAAATTTATTAATTATTACTTAGTTTTTTTGTTTTTATTCATATAATTAAACTTTTTACATCATCATCATTCCTACTAGCATATATATCATTCTATTAGTTTTATGTATTGTCTTCCCCGTGCATAGTACGGGGTTTTAAGCTAGCAAAAAATAAACTACTTAACAATGAAATTCAAATAGTTACCTAATCTTATCTTTAATTGCCCTTATTTTTCATTTTTTAAACGCTCAATTTATGCACACCTCTTATAGTTAATTTTTTTTTCCAATAGTGTTATAAAATTGAACGTGTATTATAAATCATTATATAAGTATCAATTATTAAATATAAGTTAAGAAAATAAATATTTTTTTAATTATGCAACACTTTTATCTATATATTAGTGTCAATAAATAAATTTTTGATATATACACTTAAATAATAACTTTCATAAAAGTAGGAAGATATTTTCCTTAACTATGTCTAAATGAAATCATTCTTGCAACCTAATTACTTCCATTAAATATTTATCAAAAAGAACAACAATTTATTATATTACAAAAAGATAAAAAGGTTGTACAATTAATTTTTTCTTTGCATCTTCTTTCAACTTTATATTTATTGGAAATTAATTATTCAATGTCAATAAATATTATTCTTATGTGATTGTGTAGTCATAATACATTAAAAAATAATTTTATTAGTATATCTTATTTTTGGTGTTACCATTGGTTGTATTACTCTTTTGTTCGTTGACTTAGAGATATAACTAACATACTAAAAGGAAAAAGAGTAAAAATTAGTGTGACTTTTATCAAGTAAGATCAATATCTATAATTGTTTGTATTATTTAGTATACCAACTTTTTCAAATTTTGATTTGCTGGTATTTTATAATTGCTGGAAAAAATATTTTATGTAAGTGAAAAATATTCATAAAAATAATTATACCGTTATTTTTAGAAACAGCGCCATTAGCAAACCTTCTAACTATGTGTTTTCAACTAATCTTGATACAATTTTTTAAAAACATAAAATGTTAATTGGTAATATGTCAAAGTTGTGCAAAAAAATAAGAAAACGTATAATAATGTCAACTTAGCTTTTAAAACAACCAATATACTTTTAACCTCAGTAATAACTTTTTATAAAGTTCTACAAGTCACTAAAATAAATTTAAAAAATGTATACATTTAAAAAAAAAGGTACAAAATTTAAATCTTGGTTGTATTACGTTTTGTTTATTGACTTATAGAGATATAACTATATACTGGAAGAAAAAAGAGTAAAAATTAGTGTGCCTATTATCGTGTGAGATCAACATCTATATTTGTATGTATTTTTTAGAGTACCAAGTTTTTCAAATTTTGATTTGATACTATTTTCTAATTGATGGAAAAATGTTTTATGTGAGTGAAAAATATTCATAAAAAATAATTATATTATTATTTTTAGAACTAGCACCACTAGGAAACCTTATAACTATGGCTTTCCAACTAATCCATATCATTATTTTTAGAATTAGCACCACTAACAAACCTTTAAATATGGGTTTCCAACTAACATTGATACTATTTTTTAAAAATGTAAAATGTTAATTGATATTTGTCAAAGTTGTGCAAAAAAAAAGGTATGATAATGTCAACTTAGCTTATAAAAATACTAATATGCTTTTACACTCAATAATCACTTTTTATCAAAGTGCTGCAACTAAAATAAATAAAAAATTGTATATATTTTATAAAAAATAAACAATTAGCAAAACTTAAATCATGGTCGAAATAATTCGGTACAATTAGATGATTATATTAATTTTATAAAAGAATAATTATAAAACTTAAATCTTAGTCTAAATAATTACAGTACGATAGATGATTATACTAATTATTATACCCAACAAACTTATTAATCACCTGAATGTGTCACCAATTTTTTAATTAATTACTCAATTAGTATTTTGATCGAAATTCAGTAAAATGATAAGAAAAACTCATTTATATTAAACACAAATCAATACGTGAAATGAGAAATAATACACAAATTTTAGTTATATTATTTATATACAAAAAAATAAAGTAGTGTAAAAACATAATGTTGTCAACAACTATAGATATAATGAAAACCAACTATTACTTGTAATATCTATATAAATAAAAATAAAATACTGTAAAAATTCATAATATTTAAAACTATTACAAATATTGTTACTTAATTTTGTTTATTTCTATTTTATTTAATTATTAAAAATTTCATACCATGACTCATAATTTCACTAACATTATGTTATTTTACAAATTAAATATATTTATTTACCCCGTGCATAGCACGAGTTTTCCTACTAGTATAATATTTAAAGGATTATTCATATACATTGAAAGATGAGTAACATATTCATGTGACCAAATTATATCATGGTATATTTTTATCATGAAATACTTAGTTGTCTTGATTTCAAATTAATTTAACTAAATCTTATTTTTAACTACTTCTATTTATTCAAATTCCTCTTTTTATGTATATATATTTCTTATAATTGATTATTTCTTCCCAAAAGAGTTACAAATATATACTATGTAATACTATTTTATTAAACAAACATGATTTCTAAAAGATCGTCATATAAACGAAATGACATCCCTGATTAAGTAATGTATATAGTAATTAAAATTAACAATCAATTTCTATTAAAAAAAAATAGAATAATTTTAGACCAATAACTTTGACACTCTAATAGAAACTCTAAACACTCCACATTTAATACTTTATTAATTAACTAATTTGAAAAAAATACCCATGGACTAAATCCTTTTAAACCCCTTATATAGGGAAAAAACATTTTCCCCTATATTTCGTCTTTTGTTTTTCTTATCTTGATTTCTTAGTTCCAAATACTTACATATTCTATTAACTATTATGAAAACCGAAACTTATCAAAATTTGAAGATTCACCTTATTTTTACAAGTTGATTTTTTTATTTTTTTTGGTAATGAAAAAGGAGAAAATTATGAAAAAACCCCTTCACCTTTTTCAATTATATTTTTACTAGATAAATTGTTTAATATTCAAAAAGTTGGTTATATTTTCATAAATATCAAATATATTTTGATCTAAATAAGAAATAAAAACTAAGATCTAAATAAGAAACAAAAACTAAGTAATGGACTCTAACAATTATAAGTTCCTTAATTTTATTATTTCTTTTACTTTAAGTTTTTGTTGTTGTAAAATTTATTAATTATTACTTAGTTTTTTATTTATTTAATTATTAAAAATTTTTTATATCATCATCATTCCTACTAACCTATATATCATTCCATTAGTTATATATATTGTCTTCCCCGTGCATAGCACGGGGTTTTATGCTAGGGAAAAATAAATTCTTAATAATAAAATTCAAATAGTTACCTATATATTAGTGTTATAAAATTCAATTTATGCATACAGCTTATAATTAATTTTCTTTCCAAAAGTGTTATAAAATTACACATGTGTTATAAATCATCACATAAGTATCAACTATTAAATATAAGTTAAGAAAATAAATATATTTTAATTATGCAACAGTTTTATCTATATATTAGTGTTAATAAATTAATTTAGATATATATGCTTAAATAATAACTTTCATGAAAGCAGAAAAATATTTAGCTTAACTATATCTAAATGATATTATTCTTCCAACCTAATTACTTTCAATTAATATTTATCAAAAAGAACAACAATTTACAATGTCACAAAAAGATAAAAGTGCGTAAGATCATTTTTTTCTTTGTTTCAAATTTTCTTTCAACTTTATATTTATTGGCAATTAATTATACAGTGTCAATCGACATTATTCTTATGTGAATATGTAGTCATGATATATTAAATAATAGTTTCAATAGTATGCCTTATTATTGGCATCACTATTAGTTGTATTGCTTCTTGTTTGCTGATTTAGAAATATAACTAATATACTAATAGGAAAAAAAGTAAAAATTAGTGTGACATTTATCATATAACATTATCTATATTTTTTTGTATTTTTTATTGTACCAAGTTTCTTAATTTTTGATTCGATGCTATTTTCGAATTGATGGAAAAAATATTTTATGTAAGTGAATAATATCCATAAAAAATAACTATACTATTATTTAAGAACCAACACCACTAGAAAATCTTCTAACTATGAATTTTTAACTAACCCTTATACATTTAGATAAAAATATAAAATGTTAATTCATATGTGTCAAAGTTGTACAAAAAAATAAGAAAAAAGTATGATAATGCCAACTTAGCATATAAAACGATATCAATATGCTTTTAAGTTTAATAATCACTTTTTATAAAGTGTTACAATTCACTAAAAAAAAAAATTTTTGTATACATTTTATAAAAAAAGTAATTACAAAACTTAAATCTTGGTTGTATTACTTTTTGTTTGTTGACTTACACATATAAATAATATATTAGAAGGAAAAAGAGTAAAAATTAGTGTGACTTTTATCGTGTAAGATCAATATCTATATTTGTTTGTATTTTTAGTGTACCAATTTTTTAAAATTTGATTCGAAGTTATTTTTTAATCGACAGAAATTTGTTTTAGAACCAGCACCACTAGCATACCTTTTAACTTTGGGTTTCTAACTAATTCATATCATTGTTTTTAGAACCAATACCATTACCAAAGCTTCTAACTATGGGTTTACTACTAACCTATATTATTTTTTTTAGAACTAGCACCACTAATAAACCTTCTAACTCTAGGTTTCCAACTAACTCTGATACTATTTTTTAAAAATGTCAAATATTAATGGAAAGTTGTGAAAAAAAAAAAAAGAAAGAAAGAAAGAAAAAGTATGATTTTGTCTACTTAACTTATAGCAAATCAATATGCTTTTAAGCTCAATAATTACTTTTAAAACGTGTGACAATTCGCTAAAATAAAGAAAAAATGTATATATTTTATTATAAAAAACCATTACAAAAATTAAATTTTGGTCCAAATAATTTAGTAAGATTAGATGATTATACTAAGTATTAGACATAACGAATTTATTAATCAATTGAATGACTTACTAATTTTTTAATTAATCATTCAATTCAAGCATTTTGATTGGAATTCAATAAAATGATAAGAAAAACTCATTTATACTTAACACAAATGAATACGTAAGAGAAATAATAGGCAACTTTTAGTTATATTATTTATATACAAAAAATAAACAACGTAAAAAAATAATGTTGTCAACAACTATAGATATAATGAAAACCGACTATTACATATATTATCTATACAAATAAAAACTATATAGTGCAAAAAAAAAAAAAAAAAAAAAAAAAAAGGTTTGCAGTCTACTTTTTAGGAACGGTACAACGTCACTTTCCACTGATGAATTGGAATGGAAGGCTTTCTTTACCAAGAGATAGAACCGATTCACCGACGGAGTCAATTTCATTTATAAAATCCTTATTTTTTTCCCCTTTTTATGATTTGGGATATGGAGATTCTGTAAACGTGACATATCGAAACAGGTCACACTTTAGCCAAGTATCCTACAAAGAGACTCCCGAGAGCCAGAAGTATTAAAGGAATGACCATAGGAATGGGTGCATCATGACATCGTAAGTGCTATGCATGATTCCTTGGTAACTTCTAGTTTGATTAGGGAAACCACAGAAAATGAATCTGCTAATGAAGGTTACAGATTCGGTCAAGAGGAAGAAACTTATAATATCTCATAATATCTAAAACTATTACAAATATTGTTATTCAATTTTGTTTATTTTTCTTTTATTTGATTATTAAAAATTGCATGCCATCATCATGATTTAACTTACATTATTTTGTTTTAGAAGTTAAATATATTTATTTACTCGTGCATAGCACGGGTTTTCCTCCTAGTACGAGTATATATTAATACATCATACGTTTATAAAAGACTAATTCTATTTTGAACTCCTTAATTTATACTTTCCCCGGTTTTCAATTTTAATTTTAGTTTTGAATAGTTTGCACTCCAACTCTCAAATTCAATCCATTTTAGTTCAATTTTAAATAATGTCACAAAAATTAATGCACCCAAAATATTTGTTGCAAATTGTTATACTGAATTTGTTGTACATGCATAAAGATTTCATTAAATTTAGTGATAGTATTCAAATTGGATTGAATAAGGATGAATTTGAAAATTAGAATGCAAAGTCTTCAAAACTAAAATTGATGATGCAAAATAAGAATTGAGAATAAGTCAAAAAATGCAATGTGAAATTAGTCCGTGTATGAATTAGTGGGTAATTATACGGTTTGATTTAAAATATCATATCATTGGTTTTATATGATTTTGTTGTATTTCACATTCACAAAGAGTAATGATATGTATCAACAATTTTTGTATCACTAAATTATCACTATATAAGTGAATAACAAATTTTGTATATTCTTATTTGAAAATTCTCGCATCATAATTATTTTCAAAATTTTTTTTTTTTTTGTTTATTTTGGAAAGAGTTTTTTAAGAGATTCACATTTGGAAGTTTTTATGTGAGAACTAGAAAAACTCCTACTCCAATTCAATCTTCCAGCTTTTTTTAATTCCGTAATTTCCGTTCTCATCTTTTCTTTGTTATTGACAAAAATCCCCGCCATTGGTAGTGTTGTTTAGTAAGCTTTATTTATTTATTTATTTATTTATTTTTCCCAAAAAGATTGATAATGGAAAAACCAACTCAACATAAAATATTCCTGATGAATCTAAAACTCCAATGGTTGAGGTAAATTATGGAATCTTAAATTATTTACTTCATATTTTCCAAAAAAAAAATACTTTATATTATAAAAAAAAATCTATGCATCTTAGTTAGTGGACATTTTTTTTATACTGTCAATTTGTCATATGAACTCATAAGTAGTTTTGGTAAGATTTTTTATTTTTCTTTATTACTTTATTTCATTTTTTCTGCTTAGATAAGCAGACTTTCCGAGTTGTAAACTAATTGCTGAAATAAGTGATTTTTTTTTTTTTTTTGGTATAAGATAGGAAGCTGATAAATGTTTGACGGAAATTAAGGAATTAAAAAGCAAGATGTTGAATTTGACTAGGAATCTTCCTAGATAAAACCTTTCAAATGTGCATACATTTAAAAAACTCTTTCCAAAAATAATTAGAAAAACAGAATGTGCTGTAGTGTGTTTTAAATCTGTATGCCAAAGAACCCTTCCATTTTCTTTAATATATTTATTTTGCATCAGTTCTTGGACTTCATCAACTTTGGTTGAAAGTTGAAACTGTTTGGATGAGTTTGGATAGATGGATTTAAATTGTAGAAAATATTTGAAATGAATAGATTTGAATTATGTGGATTTACAGAAAATGACACAAATTTGAGTAAATTTAAAATTTACTCATTTAATTATTAAAATCATATCTGTTAAATTCCCAAATAAATCTTTTTAGTTGTTCGGAATAACTTATAATGAATTTAAAATTTAAATCTACTCAAACCTCTCTTCTAAGCATAACATATCTGAATGGTAAATATGATAGTCTAATAAGATTTGCTTGTTAGTGATATTTTTTTCCAAAATAAAAAACTTATGTATCTCCTGATGAGAATGGAAAAGAAAAAAAAACCAGTGCAACAATTCCTTCCGTCTAGTTGCGTTTCTGGAAGAATTTTTAGAAAAATATTACTAGCGTTACCTTTAAGTTAGAAAAATGTATATGAGACAAACAAAAAAAAACAAAAATAGAAATATACTTTGTTTCACCAAATAACGAACTTTCACTTTGTTCTATTAATTTTTTTTTTTTTAACCTAAAATGACCCATTGAAAATCTAACAGTCACCTAAATCATTTCTTTAATAATTTGTTAGAGTAGAATAATTTTGTTGTTAGTTGTCTTTTCTAAATCAGAATATAACATACAATAGGTCCCACTTGCCTCTGGAAAATGAAGGTCCACTGTCCACATATAGAAAAACTCTTTTCCGTCAAATTGCATTAGGCATCTTGCGTCGTGCATGACCTAACTTATTAACTCAGGGAAAGAGTTAGATAAACCTAATTTTTAGTTCTACTTGTAAATTTTGTGGTGTTAATTAAATATTATGAAATCTATGATATAAGTAAGATTTTATAAAATTTAATATTGACCGCAGGGTCTACAAGTGAGACCAAAAATCGAATTCATGTAAGTTTTTTCCATAAACTTATGGAAGAAGGTACTTGGTGGGAATTTAGACGTGTTCTATTCAAGAAGGGCAATATCAATATCGGCAAAAATCTTATCGCCACAGCTATTTTTGTCAAAATCTCAAAATTGCCCTCAATCACACACTCTCCTTCCTAGAAGACCCTACAGTCTCTGTTCTCTCCGTAGCTTCCAATCCTCCATCTGCAGATTCCCAGTCCCCAACCCTTTCACCGCCCCCTCTCTTCTTTCCTAATCTCTCATAGAACCTACCTCTCACCCCATGCCTCCGCCAACAGAAACCTATAATCCTCTTTAATCTCGCCTCCAAACTCTTACAAATAGTTTGTCTCTATCCTCCCAACTTCTTAGCCAAATTAAAGCCCATTGGGAATCTTAAATGTGGATGGAAAGATGGCGGCCAATAATCCTGGCATCGACGGTGGTGGCCAACTTTATCATAACTTTTTTTGAATGCAGATGTTAGATTAGTTTCGTGTGTAAATGTAATCTTTAAACCAATTAAATCACTATTTACAAAAAAAATTGAAATTCTTCTATGAGGTTGAAATTCGTATTATTCTTGAAGGATCAAATAAAATAGCAAAATAGGGATTATGCTTCGAATACTTTCGGAAAAATTTTTAGTGTTTGAAAATGACGTTTGTAGTGAAAGAAGCAAGTGGGTTATGGTGCTTAAGAATCCAGATTGACTTCCATAGAAAGAAGAGCAGTGGAGGATGAAAGGAAGGGAGAGTGGTGGAGGATGGAGAATCATGAGAACGAAGAAAGTGGCGGACTCTGAGAGAAGAGCGGCTGTTTTAGGGATGAGTTCGGAAGGAAAATGAAAATAACGCACTTGGGGAATTTGGTAGGAAAGTTCATTGATTTGTGGGCAATTTTGGAATTTTATTAAAAGTAACTGTGGCAATAAGATGACAATATCATTGTCCATTAAAGAAGGCTGGTGTTATTGTCAAGCAAATTATATTCTTACTCGCTATCATCTCATGCATATGTTTGGTATTTTTTTTTTATAACAAATAAGAAACAATAATAATATATTAAGTAACTAATGGTTTAATATCAAAATCTATAAAATCGAGATCTTACGTAAGATAATTTTGAAAATTGTAAGATCGGATCTTTGGTCGAATTGTAAGATCGTAAGATTCCATCAAAAATATAAAAATACTACTTTTATTTATTTTTAAAACTATTATTCAATGAAAATTTATATTATTAAACATAAAATATTAACATTCATTAAAAATAAGTTTCTTTAACTTAATTTTATAATATTTGACATTATATATTCATAATATATAAAGTTCTGCGTCATCGTCGATTTAATACTGTTCTTCGATTAAAAACTAAGAAAATAATACGAATAGTTTAAACTCATGAATTATAGCATTTCAATGAAAATAATACCAGAACACTAACTTAACTTAGTTAATATAGATATAAATTACAAGATTCTAATAGCTCAACTAGCGTTTACCTATAATAACGATCCTACCTATAGAATCGGGATTGAATTTGTAAATTTAGATCGCAAAATCGTAGGATAGTAAAAGTAGGATTGGGATTCTAACAACTATATTTAGTATGCGTAAAACGAAAAAAAAAAAATTTAAACACATTAAAAGGGAAAAAATAAACATTAGGGTTTTTTATTTAAAAAAAAAAAACTATAGTAAAGATATCTACCTACCCTCTTGGTGATATGAACCAAGTCTTACTATTTGGGTTACACATCGTTGTCAAAAAAAATTAGGATACTACCTTTGATGATGCCAAAATAATTTTCCCTACCAAAATATTATATGTGACTCCAAACCCGAGTCTACCAAGTGTATTTTAGTAATTTTACCCAAGCAGTCTAAATAGACCTAAATGGGTCAATTAATAAATCTTTAGCCCATAGATTGATCCTACCCATCAACCATAAAGGATAAATACCAAAATAACAGGTGAGGTTAATTTATTATTTTTTTTCATACTGATTTGAATTTTAGAGCCTACTCTGAGGGACAAAACCTTACCCTCACAATGGACTAGATTATGCTTGTACTTTACCCTAATCAAAATTTTGCATCAACATTTGGTACCATTTGTGGGAAATTGAACCAAAGGTTATACTAAGACATGATACCTAGCATGCGTAACATTCACGCAAGTAACAACAAATAAGGCAAAGAAGTAGTTTCTCAAAAACTATCTTAGCATCGCTTCAACCTTCTAGGGTCGCACCTTGCCCACACTCTCTAAGATAGAGAACTTGCTCACATCCTCTGGGATTGAGCCTTGCTGAAACATTCCGAGGTTAAATGCCCACTTATACCTTCCAGGATTGAGCATTTTGGACACCCTCCTGCGTCACACCCTACTTGTGCCTTCCAAGGTCGTTCCTTACACACACCTTCCGAGGTAGAACAATTGCTCACATCCTGTGGGTTAAACCCTATTGACACCATCCAGGTCATGTCTTGTTTACGCCTTCTTAGGTCGTTACCTACTCATGCCCTCTGGGATAAAACACTAGCTCACATCTTCTGGTGTTAAGCTTGGCTGACACCCTTCGGGGTTACGTCCCACTTATGCCTATTGGGTTCATCCTCACTCTAACTCTCCAGAGTGAAAAACTTACTCACCCTCTAGATTTGAGTTCGGTAATATCTTTCGAAGTCACGCTTTACTAACGCTCTCTGGGGTCGCTTCCTACTCACACCGTTTCTAAGGTAGAATACTTGCTCATTCTTTCTAGGAAAAACTCCTGTTCACATCCTTTAGGGTTGAGCCTCGCTGATACCTTTTGGGGTCATGAGCTACTTGCACTTTTCAGGATTGCTCCTTATCCATGTTATCCGAGGTAGAAAATCTACTCACATCCTTTGAGGTTGAGCCCTACTAAAACCTCTAGGGTCACGTCATACTTGCACTCTTGATGGTTGCACCTTACTTATACCCTCTCCTCCCCGCGGTAGAAGCCTTGCTCACATCCCCTGGGGTTGAACCTTATTGAAACCTTTTGGGATCATGCCATATTCCCACCTATTAGAGTCGCTCCCTTCTAATGCCTTGGGGTAGAATTCCTGTTCACATTCTCTAGAGTTGAGCCCTAGTAAGATCCTCTGGGGTCACGCTGTACTCGCACCATTCGTGGTCATTCTCTACTCACACCCTCCAGGGTGAATGCCTACTCACACCCTCCAAGATAAACATTACTGACACCCTCCAGATCAGGAGTCACATCGTAGTCTCACTTATCAAAGTCGCTTTCTACTTGCCTGCACCTTCTTGGTTTACTCTTTACTTGCCTGCTTGTCATTCTAAATATTGAAGTACTTGGAAAATTTTTGAGATCAAAATCTCTCAATTTTACACCTAATTCAATTAGGTTGAATTTTATTACTAATTACATGGTGGAACATGAGTAATTACATGGTGGAACATGAATGCATTTTTTAAGGTAGGGCAACATTTTCAAATGCCAAGTCTGAAATTTTATTTGATAGCAAACATGTGGCATCAATTAGTCCTACATTTTGCCCCATCATATAAGCCATCACATGTTGTGATTGGGATACCAAAGTATTAAGAGTTCATCCATGCTAAGTGTTTTGCAAAATATAAAGATCTCGGGATGGTGTTCCATATTGATGGTGGAATTCCTCCTATGATAGCACCCCCTAGTCCCATCTAGGAACTTCATCTCACTATCCCTTGAATAAGCCTCAGTAGCGAAATTTAACATCCGGTCATCTAAATCATTTGTGAAAGCATCATGATATTATTATTTCAAGTAGTGACGGATTGACGGCAATCCTCAAGCCCGCGTCAATGGACTTCACCAAAGGCTCCACCTCTCTTGAGATCATGTTTACCAATTAAAAGAATCACCACCAATTGAAGCACCCAACATAGGCTCCACCCCTTGGTGATTTCCTACCTCTAGCCTCTCCCTAGGTATTTTACTTTACTAGCAAGATGCACGTGCTTTGCACATGTTGACTTATATTTTTGTTAGCAATTAATAGAAAAACAAATATTATTGAAATAAATTAGATTGCAATATATATAATATTGACCTAAAAAATATGAGTTTATTATAATTAAGTTAAAAAAAAGGTAATACTTGATGATAAAAATCTGTAAGAAGGTTAAACTAACGTGATTTATCAAACTAAGCTTCAAATTTTTGTCCATAGCTAGCTAACCAAATAAGGTAAATTAGAATTTAAAGGAAGATATGTATTGTAATTGAGGTAGGTGGTAGACTCTGTCGTTTTACGCCTGTTCTCAGTTCTTTTCCATTTTGAGTCCTTGGCAATTAGCATTGACTTTTCACTGTTGTTAAGAATTTTGATATCCTTGTCAAACTCTTCAAAATGAAAGTATGGTGATCATTTTGAGGTATGTGATATAGTATATCTTAACTATTTAATCACCAAAAAATAAAGGACATTATGGTTGACTAAACAACTTAAAGGACGTTGTTTATCAAAAGACCTTACCTTATTTTTCACTCTCTAATTTGTACATGATTCTCATTTTACACCTTATATTTATTTTTTGGGTTATTACACCCTGAAGTCTCAGATATATATGACTTTTGTCTAAATTTTAACATCGTTAACAAAATTAATGTATAGCTAAGTAAGTGTATACCACGTGTTTGTTTAGGAGGGTATGACACCAATAGAAGTAGTCATGATTAATTCCACTTTGCACTCCTAACTTATGATCAATTCTCACTTTGCATTCCTAATTCTAAATTTTGAACACATTAAATTATACACCCCTAACTCTTAGACTCGACCCACTTTGATTAAATTTTTAGTAGTGTTACAAAATTTGATGAATGTTCTATTTTAGGCGCATGGCATGCACGATTAGAACATCAATTAACTATGTTAACGGTGTTAAATATTGGATTGTAATAGGAAAATTTGAGAGTCTAGGGTGCAATATGTCCAAAAAAATAAATATAAGATACAAATGAGAATTCAGTACAAATTAAGATGTGACAAATAAGTTAAGCACTTATTGAAAAACGAAGGCATGTAAAATAGTATATCTTAACCATTGTATCTCATCTTGAGTTAATTATGTGTGGTTGACTAAGCAATTTTAATTTAGTAAATCTAAAATTCTATTTCGTCCAGTATCAAAACACCAATAACAATTTAATACCTAAGATCCCATCTTTCTATTCTAGCAAAAAAAATATATAAGGCATATTATTCGAAAGGAATTGGTTAAATATTTAATTACCAATAAACACTTTTTGATCAACTTATTCGTTATAAAGTTCATTTTAATTAAGCCATGTTAGCTAAAATATTTTGGAATCAATGTTTTTACTTGTTAGATTAACCACATGAATTCATTTCACAAGTATTTGAAGGTCATATCAAGGTAAATCGTATGACTTTCTAGACTATTCACTATTGAGGTTATTAAGCTTTGCCCTCATAATCTACTTTGTTTAAACTCTCTAAAAATGGGTATTGATATACTTGAGGGTGCGTAATTTTTATTTTGCTTTTTTAAATCAAGAGCAGTAGTTTTTGACTAAAATCTAAAGGGTTTTATATCTACCAATTAGATAAAGAAATGACCTCTTCCACTGTAGCTTCATTCATATGGAGGCCACATAGACATGATTTGCAAGAGGAATGGTTGAAACTTGGTGAAATCAAAGTGGATTGTTTTGTTAATTGCCTTCATTTTTGAGTAAATTGACTTTTGGGTCCCTGATAGTAAAACATCAAAGACAAAATAGTTACTCATCATTGAGGGGCGACAGTTAATCTTGGGTAAATAAACAACTGAATTGGATTGGAATGAACAAAAATTCTTTGCTTAATTTGCCTAAATTACTTTTGGAGCCCTCTCAATAAAACATGACCTCTTAACAATTACTAACTATAGAGAAATGAATTTGTAATTTGAAAATCTTTTACTGTAGAGAAGAGAAAAAGGAAATTAGTGTTGTCCTAGAAGATCTTTTCTTTGATTCCCCTAATTTTCTGCTGGCTCACTGGAAACCTCCTCCTGATTTTATGGCTTTTTCACTGGAGTAGTGTAGAAAGATGGAAGTTTTTTTGACCTACCGATTCTTATGCTCATCAACGCCCACTCCATTTACCAACGATTGCAGCAGTTGACTACCCCTCTCAATTTCTCTTTCTCCTCCTCCTTCTCCTCCTCCTCATAAATCACACACAATCCTTCTCTCCCAAAATTTGCAGTCCTCATTCTTCCCATGGACACTGCTACTGATGACGACTACTATTCTTTTGTCCTTTTCAATTTCATATATGGCTGTGATGACCCTTCTTGTTTTATGGATTTGAAGCATCAAATAGTTCAAGATGTAGCTTGGCGGGGCAACCCTAATGGTTTGTCGTGGGTGTTTCCCCTTCAATGCAACTGGGTTTGCAGCCATAGCTATGTCCTTCATTATTTTCTAAATTTTTAATGAATCTGGGCCTTTCGTTGTAGATCTAGATTTGTTCTTTCATGAGCTTTTTTTTTTGCCTGATTTTCTATCTTGAACCAGGATTTTTTTATTTTGCCTCTTTTTGTCTTCTTGGAGGAAATATACTACTAAGCAATTTAGTTTCTAATGACTTTTATTAATTTTTAAAGGTTTTCTCTTTACAGGACTCTTGCAACCTCCTTTGTTCTGGTTTGGTAAGCCCTCCATTTTTTGATCATTTTATTTCGTATGTATTCATATGCATATCTAAAAATTTCTTCTAATTTGATTTATTTGTTGGATTTACCATTTGCTCATTTGTTTTGGGATTTCTTTATTCTTTTTTTTATCTTTATGTTTTTATCTTAATCTGATGTAGGTGTTAGCAAAGTTAGGCTCTAGATTGCTGCTAAGCCCCCTAAAAAGGTTTCTTTTTCTTATTTATGAATATGAAATTTCTGATTTATATCTGAGTCATATTTAGTTTTAATCAAAAAAAATTTCTGGTATTATGAGAATTGAGAATTTTATTCCATGGCTTACTTTTAAGGAAATTCAAAGTTATGGTTTAGTCTTTGTTTCTTTTGATTTTGTTGTGGGTTTTTTATTGGATGAAGTTTCCTGGTCATGGTAGGTTTATGATTTATCTACAGCATGGGATACTGGAAGAATTTTATTATACAAGGCTATATTCAAATAAATTAATTTTCAATTCGTAGTTGTTATTCAAGATTGTTTCTTTTTATTATTAACCTATTTTTTGCAATTTTTCATCCGATGTTGGATGATATAACCATAACTAATGCTTTTTCTAGTGTAGTTGGTATATTATACTTTCTAAAAATGTGTTTGGTGGAGTATGAAGTGGAAGGAAGGATAACCAAAATTCTTGGGTAAGAAGTGAAGTTGTGGTGTTGTATTTTATCATATAAACATTAGTTGAAGTGGAGGATCTGAATTTGCATTTTAATTTGCATTTGAATTTGTCTTCCAAATACGCCACTAATATTTGCTTATTTTGAGTATTTGAGATATTTCAAAGCAAGAGAAACAACGTAATATAGGACTGATATCTTTAGTTTATTTAAATAATGTTAGTTTGAAGTATATTCTGCTTGAGTTTTACAAGTTTTGAGGGAATAACTTTATTTGGGTTAGTAAATAATAATATTTGGTTTTCGCAATTACTATTTATAGATATTAATCATGCTTTGCATGTTAGAGTCATTGTTCCTTGAATTTTATAATGGTCTACTTCTTAGCAAGATTACTTACATGAGATGAAAGCTTCCCTTTTAAAATTTTCTATTTGAGTCCATGATCAACAAAGATTGATGTTCTTGTGAAGTGTATAAAACAGTGATACTCTTCCTTTTTCCAGACTCTGCATGTGGAAACTTGTCTACATTTTATGCATATGAAATCTAAATAATCTTGCTGGATTACAACTATCGAAGTTGAATTTTCCTTTTATTATCCTTTTTCTTGTTTGAATTTAATTGACATTTAATCTTTGGACGAAATGGTTCATGTTATTGGTTTTCCTAAAACTTAGCCTTACTATATTCCAAGAAAATGAAAAAGAAGAAGATCGAGTCTTCTATCACTAGCATAGTGTAGAATCATTGATGTATAATATATACTTCTTATTGAAAATGTTCCTATTCAATGAGAATTAGGTCTATTGATGTTTTCCAAACCTTATTTTGATGATGACAAAAACACTTAACTCTGTAAAACAAGCTTTTGCAGGAACAGATCTTTCGTACGCACAGAACCGTCTGAACTAGGTCAATGCTCCTTTTACAAATTGCATTGTCCGAACGATGACTGCCTAAAGAATGGGATGTCAATTTCTCTTTCAGACGCTCAGGAAATGTCCGTCCGAAACCTCTGTCGGACGAAGGAACGGACGCATGCACGGACGTCCGAACGAAGCTCTTCAACAAACTTAAAGAAGATCGGACGCTGCCTCGGACACATTCAATATTTCTCGGACGTCCGAAACCCCAACGGCTATTTTTTGTGCATTTATTATTTAGCCGTTAGGAAGTAGTTGAAACCACTATTTATTGCTCTTATAAATAGGTGCTTTAATAACCTAAAAAGATCATCTAATACATTGAATACAAGCCTTAGAAAAGAGTAATTTGAGTGCAAATTGACTATAGTGCTTTGTTGTATTAGTGTGCAATTGTGAGTGTAATTCAACTTTGAGTGGAGTGATAATCTTGTATGAAAGTGTGGTTGTAAGTAGATTCTTGGCTCAACTAAAAGAGTTTTAGTGTGAGCAAGAACTTCCCAACTTTGTAAAGATTATTGGCTCACCAAGTGTGTGAAGCATTCAAGAGATTTGATACTTCAAGCTTGCTAGCTTGGAAGTATTTTGATTGTTTAATTTTTCTCTCTTTACTCTACTGTTCTATTGTTTTTGTTATATCTGCATTTAAATTAAAAAGCTAACTAATTCTGAAAATATATTTTTTAAGAAACCTAATTCACCCCCCCTCTTAGGTTGCTTTGGGACCAACAATTGGTATTAGAGCTTGGTCTCATTATATTGCTTAAATTGCTTTTGAGTAAAGAAATATGGCAACCAACAATGCACTATTTTTTGAGGGTCAATCCGTTACTAGGCCCCCTATGTTTAATGGGGCAAATTTTATTAGTTGGAGAGATAGAATGAAAATATTTCTGCAATCTATTGACATTGATTTGTTGTATGTTGTCAATGAAGGTCCATTTGAAGCTTCTATCATTAATGATCACACAAATAGAAGAAGAGAAAAGACAAGGAATGAGCTCACTCCACAAGACAAGGCAAACTTGACGTTAAATGCAAAAGCCATGAATGTGTTATATAATGCCATGGATGCAAATGAATCAACTCGTCAGCGTGAAGGGTTGCATTTCTGCTAAAGAAATATGGGATAAGTTGAAAGAAATCCATGAAGGGAGCGATGATGTTCGTGAGCAAAAGAAATCCTTACTTGTTGCCAAGTATGAGTCCTTCAAGATGGAACCACATGAGAACATTGACAAAATGTACTGCAGGTTCAATGACATTATAAAGGATCTTGAAGCCTTGAGTAAGGAGTACTCTTTGGGTGAAAAAAATAGAAATATCCTAAATGCTCTATCCAAAGAATGGGATGCCAAAACAATTGCTATAGAGGAAGCCAAGAATTTAAATTTAATGCCTATTGAATCACTAATCAATTCTCTTACATCTTATGAACTCAAGTTAAAGGCCAAGGTTGTGGATGATGAAGAAGCAAGGCCAAAAAGGAGCATTGCTTTAAAGACCTCTCAAGAGGAAGATGAAAATAGCTCCATCAATCTAGAAGATGAAGATCTTGATGAAGGAGATCTTGCACTCATCACCAAAGGATTTCTGTTTAAGAAATAAACATTACATCAACAAACGAATAATGAGAAGAGGCGGAGCTACAAATTCAAATAATTTCAAAGGGAAGTCTAGGCTTGAAATGAAGAAGCAAAACGAAAAATGCTTTGAATGCGGTCAACTCGGGCATTTTGCAAATGAGTGTCCTTCCAAGAAAAAGAAGGAAGGAAGAAAACCAAGATTCAACAACTTTCAAATCACATGGGATGATTGCAACTCCGAAGGAGAAGTTGAAGAAGAAATGGAGTCGGCACAAATGGCCTTCATGGCCATTGGAGATGATGAGGTAAATTCTAACTATGACTCTAATGATGAAAATGGTGAAGATGATCTTGAAGCTTTCAATTTGAAATTACATGATAGCTTAAAGGAATCATATGCTAGAAATAAGGAGTTAGCTAAAAAGTCAAATGCTTTATTGAATGCTAACTCTAAACTTGTGAATGAAAACAATAGGCCATCGCAAGAAAATCGTGATTTGAAGAAAAGAATGCATGTGAGAGAGATCAAAGGTCAAGGAAGAACAAGCCTCCTTGAAGAAAAGAATGGATGATTTGAATGCTCTTTTAACTAGAAAGAAAGAAAATATTTTTGATATGAAAAGAAATAGAAATGTAGCAATCAACAAAAATTTTGTCATGTTTAGAAGGGATGACTTATGTATTGTAAAACCAAAATCTTCTTTATATGGTAATAAAAGCATTATTTGTAGATATTGCCAACAACATGGACATGCTAAGAATATGTGTTATGTCAAGAGGAATGAAAAACTTGGAATGAAAGTTGCATGGATCGAAAGCAATTTCACTAACTCAAATGGACCCAAGAAAATATGGGTACCAAAAGTTATCAATTGATTTATTGTGTAGGTACTTAACATCGCCAACAATGCTAAGTGGTTCATAGATAGTGGATGTTCAAGGCACATGACGGGTGATGCCTCTCTCTTCACAAATCTTACATCCAAAAACATTAGAAAAGTCACTTTTGGAGACAACAACAAACCGCAAAATCAATCGGCATTGGTGATGTAGGTAAAAATGGTGAAACCTTGATTAAGAATGTACTTCTTGTTGATAATTTGAACTATAATTTATTAAGTGTTAGTCAACTTTGTGACAAAAAATTATATGTTTTCTTTACCGACCATGAATGTCTTATCCTTGATAAAAATCATGTTGTTTTATTCAAGGGTACTAGGCACAATGATGTTTATGTGATTCATCTTGATAAAATTAGCAATAGCAATGTAAAATGTCTTACAGCTTCCATAGATGATCCTTGGCTTTGGCATAGAAGACTTTGTCATTTTAATAGGGATTTGATTGAAAAACTTGCCAACAAAGATTTGGTAAGAGGTTTGCCAAAACTGAAATTTTTGAAAAATAAAATTTGTGATGCTTGCCAATTTGGTAAACAAGTCAAAGTTTCTTTTATACCAAAGAATTTTGTGTCTACTCATAAACCTTTAGAATTGTTGCATTTAGACTTATTTGGACCTACTCAATAATCTATGCTAGTCTAGGTGGTTGCAAATATGCATTTGTTATCGTAGATGACTATTCTAGGTTTACTTGGGTATTATTTCTTGTTCACAAAAATGAAGCATTTGAAAAATTTGTAAAATTGTTTTCCAAAATTCAAAATTTATTGGATACAAAAATTGTTCGTCTAAGGAGTGACAATGGTGCCGAATCTAAATCTTGGGGGTTTTTCTGACTTTTGTGATCACAACAGTATCTTTCATGAGTTTTCGGTTGTTAGAGATGTGTCAGCAAAATGGTGTTGTTGAAAGAAAAAATAGGACTCTTCAAGAAACGGCTAGAACTATGATTAGTGAATGTGACTTACCACAATACTTTTGGGCCGAAGCGGTTAACACGGCTTGTTATGTTATGAATTGAATTTTATTAAGATCCTCTTTAAATAAAACTCCTTATGAACTCCTTTTTTGTAGAAAACCCGTTGTGAGCTGTTTCAAAGTTTTTGGTTGCAAATGCTTTATTTTAAAAATCAAAGAAAACCTTGGAAAATTTGACAAAAAATCGGATGAAGGAATTTTTCTAGGATATTCTAGTGACAAGAAAGCATACCGAGTTTACAATAGAAGAACGCTTTTGATTGAAGAAGTTGTGCATGTTACATTTGATGAAACTAATGATGTTATCTCAAAGAATTTATGTGAAGATGAAGATGTAGGTATTTTAAAGGAACTCGAAAAGCTCGTTATTCATGAAGATCATCAAGAGATTACATCAAGCGTTGATGTCAACAACCATCAAATTGATGATGAAAAGAATGAGGATGCTCAAAATGATCTTCCGAAAGCTTGGAGATTCGTCTCTAGTCATCCTCAAGATTTAATCATAGGTGATCTATCCGATGGGGTAACTACTCGTTCTCATAAACCTTTAAATAGTAATTGTGCATTACTCTCTCACATTGAACCTAAACATATAGATGTTGTTTTGAGTGATGAATCTTGGGTTAATGCTATGCAAGATGAACTTAGTCAATTTGAGTAAAAATAATAAAAATAATGTATGGACCTTAGTTGAAAGACCTTCTTCTCATCCCGTTATTGGTACTAAATGGGTTTTTAGAAACAAATTAAATGACAAAGGTGAAATCATAAGAAACAAAGCTAGACTTGTTGCAAAAGGTTACGCTCAAGAAGAAGGTATTGACTTTGATGAAACCTTTGCACCCGTGGCTAGGTTAGAATCCATTCGTATGTTTCTTGCATTTGCATGTTTCAATAATTTCAAATAATTTCAAATGGATGTCAAAAGTGCCTTTTTAAATGGTTTTATCGACCAAGAAGTTTTCTTCGAACAACCTCCGGGCTTTGAAAATAAAAATCTTCCAAATTATGTTTTCAAACTCTCCAAAGCTTTATATGGTTTGAAACAAGCTCCAAGAGCTTGGTATGAAAGATTAAGTGGGTTCTTGATAAAAAATGGATTCAAAAGAGGTGTAGTTGACACCACTCTTTTTACAAAAACGGATTCAAATGGTTTGTTAATCGTTCAAATTTTTATGTTGATGATATTATTTTTGGAGCAACTAATGAAAGTTTGTGTAAGGATTTTTCACATTTAATGCAAGAAGAGTTTGAGATGAGTATGATGGGCAAGTTGCAATTTTTCCTCGGATTACAAGTTTATCAAACTAAGGAAGGAACATTTATTACACAAATCAAGTACACAAAGGAGCTACTCAAACGATTTGGAATGGAAGATTGCAAACAAGTTGGCACGCCAATGTGCACTTCAACCAAACTTACAAAAGACGAAGAAGGTAATAGTGTTGATGAAAAATACTATAGAGGTATGATCGGAAGTCTACTTTACTTAACTGCCAGTAGACCAGATATCATGTTTGCTGTTTGTTTATGTGTTAGATTTCAATCTTGCCCTAAAGAATCGCATTTGATAGCTGTTAAAAGGATTTTTAGATACCTAAAGGGTTCAATGGATTTTGGTCTGTGGTATCCAAAGTCCTCTACATTTGACTTGATTAGTTATTCTGATGCCGACTTTGAACCCTTGGTATCTTGGTCCTTAGCAAAAAACAAAATTCTATTTCTCTTTCTACGGCTGAAGCCGAATACATTGCTGCTGGAAATTGTTGTGCTCAACTTCTTTGGATGAAACATACTCTAAAGATTTTGGTGTATTTTTTGATTGTGTTCCTATATTGTGTGACAACACTAGTGCAATTAATCTCACAAAAAATCCTGTTATGCACTCTAGAACCAAACACATTGATGTTAAGCTTCATTTCATTAGAGATCTCATTTGTAAAAAAGAAATTCGTATTGATTTTGTGCCTACCTCAGATCAATTGGCTGATATTTTTACAAAAACCTTAGCTCTAGATCGCTTTGAATTGCTCAGAAAATGTTTGGGGATTTTACAAATAAATTTGGCATAGGTTCATAGTTCGGACGCACTTCTTCGTCCGAACAACTTTTCTTTCGGATGCTCTGGATCCTCCGAAAGCTTCTGTTACTTCTCGGACACTATAATCGTCCGAACATTATTCTTTTTTTTACCAAACTCTCTGGAAATCTTCCAGACGCGCACCATCGTCCGAAAGAACTTCGAACGCATTGGCTCCTCCATCGGCCGTCCGTTCTTCGACTTTCGGACGCTTCGTCTGACGCATACCAAACGTTCGGCCGTCCGAAAGGTGCCCCTGTTTGATTAAAACCGTCCATCTTCCCCATTTCGGACTCACCACCTCCCCCGAAAACCCTCTGGCGAAAAATTGTCTCTCCACCACCCCTTCCAAATTCCCACTCTCTTTTCCAAAATTGATTGGAAAATTATCCTACCCAAAGCTCTTCTCACCTAAATCATATCTAATTTCCCTCATCCACCATCTCATTTCCACAAATTCTCACCAATCCTCAAAAATTTCAATTTTCTCTTCTTTTCTTTTTCTTCCATCACAATGGTGAAATCTCGCGGAGGTTTCACTACAGTAAATCGGGGTCGAAAAGACTAAAGGGAAGGCTCCAGTACGAGGAGAATTATCAGCTAATCCTCAAGTTTCCACCAATCCAATCTTATCAAAATTTATCGATGCCAAGACATCCGAACGGTATACTTCCCTTTTAAGTAAATCTATAATCGTTCAACGTCCTGCTTCTCATACTCTATTTGACTCTTATAATCTGTCCCATTATACAAATCTAGTTTTGACAAAATTGGGGTCATTAAATGCATCATTTATAAGTTTATCATGATATGGTTGACAACGAGTATACAAACATTAGTTTCGGAAAGGCCCTACTGCTCGCACTCTAATTTCTCGTGTTAACTGCACCAATCTTGAAATTTCATCCAACATCATTAACACCATTTTTGAATGTGAAGTCTCAAACCCCAATGATGTCTCCTATTTCTTTTCGTTAGACAAATGGCCCGCTGATGATACTCATTTTGATATGACGAAGTTAGGGCAATTTTTAACATTCATTTTAAACAGGCCTCGGAAGCCAAAACTACATTTTGCTTTCTCCTAAACTCAACATTCTGTACACTCTTGTCACCAATCTATTATTGCCAACTGACGGGCATCGTACTGAGCCAGGTAAAATGCAACTTTACTTATTCTTTTGTGTTTTCAAGGGCATTCCTCTTGATTTCGGGTATCTCTTTTGTTCCCTATGGGAACTCTTTCTTACTGATACTCGAAGGAACATTTCTTTTGGCAAATTTCTCACCAAAATTTTTGATTTCCTTAACATACCTTTCAGCGAAAACAAACAATTTCCCCCTTATTTTAACAAATCATACATTGAACGCAAAGGCCTCCATTTTTTCAACGATCAATGGCTAACTAAGGCAGCCTTTGATATTGCACAGTCACAATCCCATGCTTCCACCTCTGATTTTGCTATTCCTCATTCTCCTACTCCTCAACCACCTCCACTTACATCTGAACCATCTCTTTCACATATCTGTGGACTTCTCACTTCTCTGAGCACTCAAGTCAGTTCATTTCAACGTCGTATCAACAAATCAAAAGTTAAAGCGACTTGAAACTCGTCAAATGATTCTCCAAGAGGCACTCAGCCTTGGCATGTCTGCTTCGGCTCAAGTTCAATTTTCTAATCTTCAGTCCCAGTATCCACTTGAATTATCTTCCGACAGTGATGAACCTGAAGATGGACGTACCCATGAAGACAATGCAGAAGCTGCTCAAGGAGCTGCCGATGATGATGACGACGATGATGAGGATGTTGACGACACGTTTGACTTCATCATGCAACGTCGCACTGGACAGGAGGATGACAATGAAGCCACTAAAGAAGAAGTTCCATCCAAACGACAAAAGACTGAAAAGCGCTCCAAGAAAATATGACTCACATTAGTTCTTTTCACATTTGTATTTAGTTTTCAGCAGTTCTTTGCTTGTTAGAACCTTTCAGTATTTCTTTTGGTTTTCAGCATTTCTGTGGCTTGGTTGTGTATTTCCTTGACTCTAGCACCATTAAACTTTTTAGTTGGATGTATGAAACTTGTTCCTAATTTCTATCAAACTACTTGCGTGTTCTAAGGGGGAGTCTTTTTTATTGATGTCAAAAGGGGGAGTAGTCTTCTCTATACTATTGTGCTTTGATGATTGATATCCAATTGTGATATATTGCAAATTGATTTGTCATATCCAATTGTTTTTACATAAAGGTTTGTCATCATCAAAAAAGGGGAGATTGATGTTTTCCAAACCTTATTTTGATGGTGACATAAACACTTAACTCTGTAAAACAAGCTTTTACAGGAACAGATCTTTCGGACGCACAGAATCGCCCGAACTAGGTCAAAACTCCTCGGACGCATTGCATCGTTGGAACGAACTGGCAGAAAGAATGGGATCCTACTGCTTCCTTTCGGACGCTTAGGACCATCCGAAACCTCTGTCGGACGAAGGAACGGACGCATGCACGGACGTCCGAACGAAGCTCTTCAACAAACTTAAAGAAGATCGGACGCTGCCTCGGACGCTGCCTCGGACGCATTCAATATTTCTCGGACGTCCGAAACCCCGTGTAACGGCTATTTTTTGTGCATTTATTATTTAGCCGTTAGGAAGTAGTTGAAACCACTATTTATTGCTCTTATAAATAGGTGCTTTAATAACCTAAAAAGATCATCTAATACATTGAATACAAGCCTTAGAAAAGAGTAATTTGAGTGCAAATTGACTATAGTGCTTTGTTGTATTAGTGTGCAATTGTGAGTGTAATTCAACTTTGAGTGGAGTGATAATCTTGTATGAAAGTGTGGTTGTAAGTAGATTCTTGGCTCAACTAAAAGAGTTTTAGTGTGAGCAAGAACTTCCCAACTTTGTAAAGATTATTGGCTCACCAAGTGTGTGAAGCATTCAAGAGATTTGATACTTCAAGCTTGCTAGCTTGGAAGTATTGATTGTTTAATTTTTCTCTCTTTACTCTACTGTTCTATTGTTTTTGTTATATCTGCATTTAAATTAAAAAGCTCACTAATTCTGAAAATATATTTTTTAAGAAACCTAATTCACCCCCCCCTCTTAGGTTGCGTTTGGGACCAACATCTATGAAGGTGACATTTTTATGTGCTTCTTTGTGCAAATTATTGAAAAAGACTTAGATTGAGAACAGTTCTGCTTCTTGCTTTGAAAATTTAATACAAAGGAATCATGTACAATGCAGGCAAAGTGCATTAAAGTTGCTATAGCAATGTTGTGGATATTGCTAGTGGTAGTGTTGCTTGGTTGGGTTTTCTATCACAGGAAAAGTGGTAGAACTCCTTATATCTAGTTTCATTTTACCTCAAATAATTTTTCATTATTTAGTGTGATATATCTGGTTGTAGGTTATATTTGTTTGGTAAGTTTAGGAGTACTTTAGGACTAATTAGGGATAAATCTATTTTGTTGGTTCTTATATTATTATTATATGTGATGTTCATGATTTATGATTTTGAAACTATAGAACAAAGATATGAAATTAAATTGGAAGGTTGATATGAATGTCAGACTTATGCAATATCCAAATTGTATTTGATGTCATCCCTTATATAGTCTATCTCTGACTAGCACAGTTGTTCTCTCTTTTAATGAATACCATTTTCAGTTAACCCCTTACAGCAAGTAATAGAGACCTTGTAAAACCTTGAATTGAAATTATGTTATCACTTTTTATTATTCCAGTTTATCTTCTCTAAGGAAAAAATTATTTATAAATAATTTATGAATCTCATGAATTCAATAACCACACTATAAGTTAATTATTTATTTGCTTCTGTATTCTAACAACACGTGTTTTTGCCCTGTTGGTTTTGAATATCTATTTCTCCTGCAATACACACTTTAAACCTGTAATATTCTTATTTTAAATAGTTTATCTTATCTAATTGTAAATATTCCTAGTTAGGTAGACATAGGTTGATTCTTTTTTAAAGCTATGAATATTTATGTTCTTCATGTCTTTTAATTTTTTTATTGTGTTGTAAGATGCAGTTGGAAGGGGAACAAACTTGAGTATAAAGAGAAGTAATTGAACAATAGTAGATTTTGATATTTCTGAATTTTTGCAATGAATGGTAATATTCTTATATGATAGAATTTGAATAAAATATTAATTTTACTATTCAGCTTTGAAACAAGTCACAAAGGATCGAAAGTTTTTCCTTTGAACCAGCATCTGAGGATTAATTGTTAAATGAGCTTGTGGTTTGGGATGTGAAGGTAGAACTTAACTTTTGAACTGGTTTAAAATAAGTTTTTAGTTTTTGATTGACTTGTATCACCATAACAAATATATTTTGAACTGGTATAAAATAAGTTTTTAGCTTTTAATTGACTTGTATAATTATAACAAATATGTTTTGGTTGGACCTAGGTTGTGCCTTGCACAGCCCATGCCTCCTAGTAATTAACATAAAGTCATAGGAACCAACTTTGAGCTTCCTTTTAAGAAAGTATCATTATTACTTCATTAGTCTCTTATATTTTCTACAAATATTGTAAGCTAAACTTGAATCCAAAAATCAATACAATGTTCTACTTCTATATACTTACTTTTTAGTCTGCAGTGGTCCAATAAATAGCACTAAAAGATTACATTGTGCAACAGTAATGATTTCGTCAAGCATCACATATATTACAAGTATAAACACTATAAAAGAAAGAAAAGGATTATCTTTTGTAGTTACTGTTTAATATAGGGTAATCAATTTTCTTTGTTGATTTGTTGTCTTAACTCGCGATAATTTTTTTATTTTATGTTTCACAATTAATATTAAAGTTAATATATAAATTTGAATTTTCATACATTTTCTTTGCATTTTTACTTTTATGTTTTAATAGTTTATGGATTGTATGGATAAGAGTTTGAGAGAATTCTATTAAGAATCCATCTCTAAATTCCTCGAAAGAATTTACATATGCTTAAGATAGGAGAATAGCATGGTTCACTTCTAATGTACAATTTATTGCAACCAAAAAATTAAGAAAATAAAAAAAGAAATTACTTGGATAATGTGTGATAAAGTTTTACATTCCAGCAGGTTGGGGTTGTAAAGTTGTATGGTGTCCGATGAGGGTTTGTATATGGGTTGCCACTTTAGTTTTCTTGGTTAACTCAATAGGTCTGATTTTATTTGATGAAAGAAATCCAGTAATAGATTCACAAATATCACCATTTTCTTTTTCTATACTTGTCTAAGTAGTGTTTAATCAAATAAAATTCTTTAGCCAAACTCTTTTTGCTTCCAGACAACTTGAACTGGAGGTGAAACCTATTTATTTGTTCTAGATTTCATTGGTCCAATCAGAACAAAACACACAAAAATAATTGTATAAAAAAAGAAATAATTCAAATGAGACCAACCAGTTTAGTTCACTTTGTCAATAGACCAATTTTTGATATTACATATAGGGGTATTCATTCGACTTGTCGACTTATTTTACTTGACTGGTTTCACTTTCAACTTGAAAATTTCAAAGTCAAAATCAAGTCATATAAATCCAAAATCAATTAAAGTCGAGTTGTTTAAATTCAAAACTGATAAGTCGAATAAGTCAAACATAAATCGTCTTTGTTTTAAACGTTCCAAATTCTAATTCTAAAGTTTAGTGTATCATCCCACAAATGCCATATCATTCTACAAATTCAAAATGTCACAGTAGAAATACAAGATAATACAAGTTCCACAAATTCAAAATAAAAGTTTATAGATAAAATTAAAAAAATACATAACCAAATTAAAATCACATCATTAAAGAAAAGTAAGTTTCGAGAGTATCAATTGGTCAATTCGTCATAGATTAATGATTGTTGATTCAATTTTAACCTTCACTAAATCTAGAAAATGACACAAGAAATACATTAATCATGTATTTACAACAAATGAATGAATAAAATAAATTATATATTTTTAACATATTACCTTTTGAAAATTTTCAAATTATTCCAACTCTTCCAAGTCTTCTCCAAACATGTACCTGGTTGAGCTATGAAGCCAATCATGTATACATATTAATGACTGCAAAATTCTAGGAGTTAAGGAGCTCTTAAATAAAAGACATGAACCCCAGTGCTAAATGCAGTCACTCGAAAGCAAATGTAGATATAGGAACTACCAAAATATCATGTGCCATTCTATACTAACTCTACTTATACTAATAGTAGGTTAGTAAGGCACTTAATATACTTGTTAATAGTAAAAATATTACACGATTAAGTTATGTAGTATAAGTACATAAATTAGACGTTATGTAAAATTTATTTTTATTACAAGTATAAATTACACAAATGTTAGTATATAAACATCAGAACATGTATGTATAGATATATTATACATAGATATTTAAATAAATATTTAAGTAAATGTAATTACTTAACTCCAGTATCTCTATGTATTCGAAAGAAATTAGTAATGTATTTAATTAGTTATTGAAACAACAGTGTTACATTAATAAGTTGTACACCTATATTAATGTATAGATAAATAAATTGTATATAATGTGAAGTATTACATTTATATTGATAACTCTGACAATTATACAAAGAAAAGATATTTAACTATTAAGAAAAAAATAATATTACCAGTTGTAGTAACATATTTAATTATTAAGAATTAAGAATATTATGGCTAAATATTATGTACACAAATACATTTATATATTATTATTATTATTATTAGTAGTAGTAGTAGTATACTACTACTACTACTATTTTTATATATGCTAAAATATCAAAAGAAATATAATTGTGTGTGTATGTGTGTATATATATACACACACATACTTGTTCAACTTACTTGACCGGTATTTGACCGTCAAAGTTGAATTACTTGTTCGACCGATAAACTAGTCAATCTATAGATCGATATTTGATTGGTAGTTTGACTTATAAGTTGACGTCAAAGTTGAGACGAGGAGTCGCTTAATTAATTTGACTTTGAGTTAAAGTCGAACGAAAGTCGAATAAGTCAAGTCAAGTCAAAATTTTGTTCGATTTTACTTGACTTGGTAGTTTAACTTGACTGACCCCTAATTACATATTTGCAAAGTTCGGTGTCTGGTGAAGTCTGAATTTAATATAATTGAACACAGATTTCAATTAGACAAACTTGTCAAATTGATATGGAATGTCAAAGTAAATCCTCTTATTTGAAATTTGATAACATAAACTGCACATCTATTTTTCCCAAATCTCTTTCTTGAACTATTTATCTTTGGATCATGTAATTTTGCTTCAAAACTCTTGAACTTAAATCTAGTCTATCTCCAAAGTTTGGATAATTTGTTTATAATCAATATATAATCTTTAGAAACTTCTTTTATGTATTCAAGGTCCCAATAGCTATGAACTTGTTTGGTTTTTTTTTTTTTGTGTTTTACTACAATTTATTTATCAAAAGACAATCATCTATTATATCCTGTCTCTTATAATAATTAATACATATATGCAAATTATGAAACAAATGGAGCAAATCTAATTTTCAGATTCGAAGTACAATAAGCACTTTAAAAAGACATGTCATGCATGGATTAATATCTGATTTTTTTTTAACCCTTGGAAATACTCCAAAAGTGTGTTACATATTTTGGTGAAAGAATAAATCCACCAATAACTCAAGGTGCAAATTATATCAAGATCATCCAATAGTTTGCCGTTTAGACTTAAAATTTTGATAGAGTCCACAGTCTCTTAGAAGGCCTCATTGGTTGGTCTTGGTCCCACTGGTTTAATATTCTATAGTAAATAAAATTTAATGTTTATGAACATTTTTGTAGGTTATTTTTTTAGCTGTGGTAGACTTCTTATATGATATAGTTATTGAGACTAAATTATTTTAAGGTACACATATCAATGTCTTCAGTTCAATAATTTGTCATTTTTGATGATTTTTTTTGTCTAGAAGAGTCTAATATAATTTAAATAACACATCACCGACTTCAACATTAGCCAACCGAGGCAGGGCCTCCTTGAACGATAGCAACAACACCACCAGGATGAGGAACAACCGGTTTGTCTTGATCAGCATTGGTATTGGAGGAAAAAAATAGTTGCTTTGACATGATAAGCAACTGTCCAACCCTTGGTTCTCACCTCAGCAGCCAGGACCACAGTAGAAGAGTCAACACCAACAGTTGCTTTAAAGGTATGTGTTGTTGCTCTAGTATGCTGAACTAGAATGGTGCCTATAAAGAGACATGCCTTGTGGCATTACGATTAGCCAAGCACTTTTCCTTAGCACTAAAGTCCAACACCTAAGCGTATATTAAAACTCTCACGTGACTAAATAAATTAAAAAGATAACAATTGTAGGAAGAATAAGGTGAGGAAAAAACTTACTTAGAGGAGTGAAGGAATAGTAACGTGATATTGCTAGAGCGGAGGACTTCTATTCCAAGTAGTCTTTGGTTTCGAGGAGAGTTTAAGCTGATACTCAAGTAGTGCCCTAGTGTAAATTCAAATTTAATCTATATCACATGTTCAATTACATTTGATTGGGAAACCTATTGTTAAGGATAAATTGTCTGACTAAAATCCATACGATTGCATGTTAAGACTTGAAACTCCTCCCCTAATGCCTGCCTACTTGGGCCTTACCCTCAAAACCAAAAGCTGATAAAGGTCATTCCACGATTCCACTTCACACTACTCAACAAGATAAGTACACCCGTCCAGGGCAAAGACCAAAGTTAAAAAAAAAAAAAAAAAAATTTCACTCCCGAGAAATAATTTTATAATATTGAAATTGGCTATAGTCAATTAATCGACTCCAACCAAGGTATAGTTACTGCATCAAAAAATTGTTACTCTCAACCCGAGAATATTCACGTGACTCTGGACCCAAGTCTATTAGGTTTATTTTAGTAATTTACCCACGCGATCTAAATAAGCCTAAATGGGTCAATTAAATGTTCAACATATGGATCGATTCGATCCATCAACCACAAAGTTTAAATATTGAAATGGTAAGTCAGATTAATTAATTTCTTTCTATATTTTATAAGCTCTGAATTTTTATTGAATTATACTCTCTGGTCTAAGTATTGCTTAAGCGTCGGAACCTACCTCAGGAGACAAAGTCCCGTCCTTTGTTTTCTAAGGTATTCAAGACATGGGTACTATATTTGTAATTCTTTACCTGAGTGTTGGACCGGATTATGCTTGGATTTTACCCTAGCTAAAATTTTGCATCAATAACCTTCTCAATGTTCCCCTTCTCCAATCCTTCTTTTTGGAGGGAAAAAGAAAAAGGACGAATACCATCTGATGGAAATTTATTGTCGATACCTTTCTTGTACAAATCAATCCTTGAATAATGAATGACCCAAAATTCAGCAACATACTTTTTTGCACACTATCGCAATCCACTTGTTCTTTTTCTTCTCCTTTTCTTCCTATGCATTCCCTAATCAGAATTTAATCATCTTCTATCATTCTTCCTATGCACTCTTCCTCATTAATTCAATCCCATCAAGCCCAAACTTTTTATTTTCTTGCAAAAGAAAGACTCAAAGAAAAGCAGAGAAATTTAGAAAAAAAGGCATTTATTTTCTTTCAAAAGAAAAGCTCAAAGAAAAGTATAGAAATTTACGAAAATGAAAAAGGAACAGAAAAATTATTGAAAGCTCTAATATCCAGCAAAATCTGACAACCATATGCAACCTCCAAAAAACAATCAAAAGCCATTAAGCCTAATGATTCTTTAGCCACTCCAATCCTTACGCTCCACCAAAAAGAATATTGCAGTCAGATATATTGAGATCTTAGTTCGTGATGCTATATAATGTCAAAATCTTGTTTGGTTGAATTGAAAACATTCAAATAATCTGAGGGAAACAAATTTTGTTTCCATAAACCTCATGATAAAATGGCTGAGAGAAATTTCAATATGATTCCTAATAGTTGTGTCTATGTCACTTAATCGATGCATTAATCAAAGGAGAAATGAGTATTGTTGAATTTGATGATCCATTGTAAGATATTAGACATCAGAGTGTTTCTAGATGGTATTGATTACATATATTTAGAAAGGAATGGAGAAAATAATTTGAAAATTGGGAGAGAGATTCAAAGTAACAAAAGTTGGAATAGAGTCAATTTTGTAAGGTGATAGTAAAAGAAAAGAAAATAGCTGGAAGGAGGAGGTAGTGGAGACACTGGGCGAGTGGGAAAGAGGTTGAGGTTGAGGTTGAGGAGGTTGAGGTTGAGGAGGTTGCTACTTATAAGAGTACTGGGAGAGGGATTTTTTTTGTGCCAAAAACGATACATGATATATTTAAATAAGATGCAGCCGGACTCATAGCAAGGATTTATTCAAAACTGGATATAAGAGATATCAAAATCATATCAGCCTATGCATGCTTCAAAAGCTAGAGGGGGAATCTTTGCTCCCACATAACATCATGAATAAGAGATTTTGCAAAATTTTCAAGATTGTGGCTAACCTTATTACCAATCTACTAAAAAAAGAAAAAGTAACAATACTCAATAAAAAAAAAGATTTTAGCTCCAGTATGTCCTCTAGGACAGTCTCAATACCAGTATCATAAAAAACTTTTCAGTATAATCTATCTATAGTGCATCTACAATCAGCCTACACTTCTATCTTCTGCCATCCTGCATCTTTGGCGCAAACAATATGCTTGCTCAATGTTTCAATGTTAGGACTTCTCCAAACACAATTGTTCTCTTCTTTTGGTGTCGAAACCCCTCAGCCTTTGATTACATTACCTTTCTAGTTCCTAGCCACCACATCCCAACTAGTCCTACCCAAAACTGTATATACAACTACATCAATGTTCAACTAGATGATCCATTCCCTTCGTGGTTGCCAAGCTTGCAACACCTTGCTATGGTCTCATGTTCATTATTTATCCTAACCAGTTCTTTGTAGCCTTTTCATGCGTTTTTCACTCACTGGTTGCTTTCTCCACAATATGGATTGCTTCCTTTCTTTTGTTATAAAACTACCAAGCATTTCTGGGTTTCCATATTTTCCAGCATATATTTTCTATGAGAGCTATATGTTCTTTTCCTTCTACTCTTTCTCAAGCCATTTGAAGTTCTTCTAACCATTTCTAGAAACTATGTCTATGTTGGAGTTAAGCTCCATATTTTTGATGCATTAGAGCAAAAAAAAAGTATATGCTCAGTGAGTCCATAGTTTCCTTTCCTTCTCCACTGACCTGGTAGACAACTTCCCATTTTCCTGTTCTTCGGTGAATTCTTTCATGAATTGTAAAAATGTGATTGAAGAATTTCTAGATAAAATGCTTGATTTTTTATTTAATGTTCATACCCCACAGTGCTTTCCAAACTGCTACTTTTCTTGCACATGCATATGACTCCCCTCCCTATTGGTTCCCTTTAATTTTCACTGATGCATTTGCTTTGGTTGTTACATAACTACAGTTCATTCTGTAACATCTAGATGATGAGTGCTTCCAAACTACCTTAAACTTCCTATTGAACATACTAGTAGGAATGTTGAGGATCCTCTTTTATACTTATAAGCCAAATATATTTAGGATTGTATCTTTCTTTCACTTCCTCTCTTGAATGAGTTCATTCATAGTTTCAAAAGGACAGTTTTGAGGTTTTCTTACTGTTGGTTAGCCCTCAAAGTTATCTAGAATCCATTTCTCTTTCCATGTGATGATAGTCTCTTTCCCATTTTCGACTTTTGATCTCAAGCCTTTTTTAAATGTTCATCTCTTGCCTAGCCTGATTAATAAACTTTCTTTCCAAACCCTATATTTTACTTGTAATCTTCTCCTTGATGTACCCAAAGACTTGATTTTTTATTCTACAAATCGGTCAATAGTAACAATAATTAAATCGCAAAATACATTTCAACATATGCGAGTGTGAGAAATGAAGATGTGAGGAAGAGGAAGGGAAGAGATGATTGATGCAGAAGTGGAAGGAAAGACAAGGAACTGAAAAAGAAGAAATGAGAGGTTGCCAATAAATCTAGTAAGTATTTACTTCTAATAAAACCTTATTAATAAAATTTATAAAATTACCCATGAAATGGATCGGGTCGAGTACCCTTGTGACCCGTTACCCATCCTTCAACCTGAGTGACTCAACCCTCTACCCAACTCGTTTTCAAAATGCGATTCGAGTACTTTTTTTTTTCGATTCGAATTGAATCGGTTCAATAATTTTTTCGGATCACTACAGATCAAAATAAACATCCCTACTTCGTTAGTTGAGAACGTATGATAGAACTTTATGTTATTTTTGTACATCATATAAGCCTGCATATGATTGATCGAAACATTCACTCAAGTATACAAGTATATAGAGTCAAATTAGCCGGATGGAAAGTACATAGCACGTAAATCCTATATTACATACACATATTCTGCAACCTACTCTCTTCTCTATGCTTTTTTGGCTCCGTCAATTCCGCTGGGTTAAATTTGTTGCTTTTGATGCTGCTCGACTGAATTTGAAGGGAGTGTAATGTCAAAATGAATGTGTTTTTTCAATTACTTTCATAACTTCTAATATAACTATTTAATAAATAACTTCTCATAATTTTTAATTTTTTTATTTATTTTTAAATAAATTTTAATTTTTGTCTTTTTTTTAGTTTGTAAACACAGTACTAAATAATTCCCTTTAACCCACCTCCAAATAAGTTCCATTTCCTCCACCCACTATAAAACAAGGGTTAATGTTCACATTCCTCCCTATATTAAAAATTACATATACATCCCCTATTTTAAAGTTTCAGACTACAAAATCAGCCCACATGATGATGTGGTAAAAAAAATACATCTGAATATCCTAAACTGTCCTTAAAAATTTTAAAAATAAAACTTTAATTGCCTAAATCATTTCCACCATCACAAACCTCCACCATTACCTTTGACCTCCCTACCTCTTCCATTTCTGCGTCTCTCTTTCTTTCCCCTCATCATCTCTATCTCATTCCATTTCTGCGTCTCTCTTTCTTTCCCCTCATCATCTCTATCTCACTCCCCTACAATTTCCGTTCAGAGGGATCACCACAAATGACCACTACATCATCTAGAACCCCAAGCCAAATATCTCCTCTTCCTCCCATCCTTTATTACCCCTCCCTTAGATGCAACACCATTATCCTCCTTCCCCACAGCATAGCCCTTACTCATCCACCAAACTGACAGCGTGCCATACCCTCATTATCAACTTCCAGTCGGAACAACATCCCTCGCTTCTCACTCTACCATATCTTTATCATGCCTCCCCAATCTATATTTCATGACTAATTTTTCTCCAAGCCAACCAAACAATTCACAAATACAAGAATTTATAAACCCATCATTATTACAGAGATTGAATTGAAATTAGACCTTTAATATAGCCGATGAGGACTATTAATAACACAAAAAGTTCAGAAAAGGGACAGATTTGGAACCCCTTAGAGTGCTCTCCAATTTAAAAATTATTGTTTTAATCGAATGAAGGAGGGAATACATGATTTGAGGTTAAGCTTTTTGGTGCTTATTCATGGTATAAGGCTAGGGTTGTTGTTATGGTTGTTGGAATGATAGATCTGAGCTTGAATTGGGTTATGGTGCATTTGTTGAGTGAATTGAGGGGTTTCATGGAGTGCAGGAGGAAAAGAGACGGTGATAAAGGGCACTTATATTGCACTTTCCGAACTGCAAGCAAAGGATTTCTTCTGTTGAATGGTAGAAGTTAAACTGGTGAGGGAAGAAAGAAGGAATAAGAGGAAAGAAGGAATAAGAGGACTTTGCAATCTGCAGATTGCAGAGGCTTTCTTTTGTTGGAGTTTTTTTTAAAGGGTTTCTCTTATTTTCAAATAAAAAAATTATTGTGGAAGTAATATGTGAGGGTCATTGTTATCATTTTGCATATTGAACGGAGGTATGTATAATTATTCATACCTAAAGGGAGGTTATTGCAATTTAGCTAAACCTCAGGGGAGAAAAGTAAAATTATCCCATAAAATAACTTTCTTAACTATAATAAAATTGCACACATATAGATATAAGTGTGCGACTAGTAATTAATAATGATTTATCCTTCTAAAACTTAATAAAGTAAAGAAATAATGAGTACTGACTTTTTAGAACTATTAATAAGGAAATACTTAGATAGATATGGTCTACGATTTCACTTGTAAATCATGTGATTTAGATTAAATATTATAAAATCTATGATATCAATTGATATAAGTAAGATTTTATATACATATTTAATTTTGACCGCAAGGTCTATAAGTGAGATCCAAAATCGGGTTTATGGTAATATTTTTCCTACTAATAGTATGTGTGAGCTTTCAAATTATCATAGTAGTGATGTTAAGTAGGCTTGGGTTTCAGGGGACAAGTTCCACTAAGGAGATATTTGGTTTTATGGGTATGAGTGGAAAAAATGGAAATCAAAATTAATGATATTTATAGATAATATTTGGTTAATTACTAGGAAATTTTATTATATGAAAATAAAAATGTTAAAAATTATCTACTTTTATTCTTTACTTGTGATTTAAGTTTCAAATTCATTAACTAATTAACATAATGAAACTCATTCCTTATTCAAACCAAACAAATAAAGAAAAAATTGACATGAATCTATACTAATAATAAAAATTTATGATTCTCAATTTAATTTCAATTCTTGAATGTTAACCAAACATCTCCTAAATTCTTTCACTATGAAATATTTAAACTTAGTATACACAGACCACTATCACTTATTTTTGGAGGGCGGTCACCTCTTCCGCCCTAAGAGGTCCGCCCATGATCTGTTAAGAATTAGGCTAATCGAACAATTTGTTTAGTGTCAACAATATGAGGTTTCTTGCCACATTTTAATCATTATCAATTGAAAAAAATTTAAGTTACACATAATTTGTTATTAATTTATAATATTTTTGAATTTTGATTTATTCGACTTGTATAAAAAACTCATAATTACTCATTGAATTTATCAAACTTAATCAAAAATCCTATATTTATTTAGTATTTTTTTTTTTGAATTTTAAATAAATTCGACTTGTGTAAAAAACTCATAATTACTCATTGAATTTATAGAAACTTAATCAAAAATCCTATATTTATTTAGTATTTTTTTTTTTGAATTTTAAATAAATTCGACTTGTATAAAAAACTCATAATTACTCATTGAATTTATCAAACTTAATCAAAAATCCTATATTTATTTAGTATTTTTTTTCAAATCAAATATTTTATAAAATTGAGTCAACTCGATTTTTAAAATATACTTTAGCCAAATTTTGCAGAGTTTTCAAAGTAGGATTGGTTCGTGGATTTGTTATTAAGACACGTCAAATTTAATAATCTCACACATCTAAGTTGTATAATTCTCGTTTTTAACCACAGCTGTATCTGTGCATTTTTTAGAAAGTCTTCAGGCAGTTAATCTGAATCATCCTTTCGGAATTCAATTTAATTGAATACTCAGAGGTATTTGATTTATGGTATACGGGGAAGAATAGAAATCAACGTTTATGATATTCATAAATATTATCTGATTAATTACTATAGAAACAAGAATAAAAATATTAAAAAATATCAATTTTGATTCTCTATTAATGACATAATTTATAAATTTATCAATATAATAAAATTCAATCATCGTTCAAAACAAATAAATAATATAAAATTATATCAATAATAAATTTTATAATTCTTATTTCGATTCCGAATACAAATCAAATACCTTCTTAATTCCTTGCAATTAAAACTGTTATTATGGAGGCCATATGACTTTCCTAAATTGCATATTTAAATCCTGATGATAAATGTAAAAGCTTATGTAGCCTGCTCCATAGGTTGCACTGAGTCCAGCGAACAAAGAGGTTAAAGTGTATCCAGACATAATATAGTACTATCACAAGTGTACAACTTTATTGAATAGTCAACCTTCTGCCATTCTTGACCCATTACAAATCGAGCTTTGTACTGTCTAACACTTCAGCACTAAATTTTTTTTTTTTGGGAAAATCGCTAAAATAGTGCCTAGATTTTTTTACTTTAACCAAAATAGTCCATCAATCTTTTTTTAGTCAGAATAATCCTCTAAATTTTATTTTTTAGCCAAGAAAATCCTTTTTATGGTGGAATCACCATAAAATTTTTTTCTTTTTTTTTTATAAATTTCAAGTGAAAGAAATATTTTAGCTAAAAAATAAAAGTTGAAGAACTATTCTAGCTATAAAAAAAAGTTGAGGGACTATTTTAACTAAAATAAAAAAATTAAAAAACTATTTCAGTGATTTTCTTCAATTCCTTTTTTTTTTTTATGGGTAGTGACTTTTTCTGTTGAACTTGTTTTTCAGTAGTTTCTAATTTCTATGTGCTTTTTCTTGTTTAGCTAAATCAATCAGTTCTCTTTCTCCCAATCCAAATCTTTGTCCTATCATTGCTTCTCAGTTTAGTGTCTGTCAGCTCAGTCTTTACTCGCCACTTCTGATTTGTTACTTTTCCAGCTTAGACAAGAAAATGGTCACAAAATGAAGAAAGACTAATAACTACTTTTCCAACTTGGGTTTTTACTCAAGTCAACTCTCAAGGAAGAAGCTGAAAAATATTCTTGCAGCACATGTAAGTAACTCGAACAGCTTTTCCTTTCTTCTTTTGATGTTTAAATTTCAGATTTGTTGAACTTCAGTGACTTCTTACTGAACCCTTGAAGCCAAGTGAGTTTCTTGAAGTTTACTGTAGCAATAAATTTGTGATATTTATTATCTTTTTTGAGATTTTAAGAAGGTTTTGAGATTACAGACTTGATAGAAATTTCTTGGAATATACGTACAACTGTACAAGAAGTTCTTTTCTGTAATTGGTTTTGGTTGCTTTCTTGTGCTCAGGTATTGCTAGGTGCGTTCTGTTGAAGATTGAGGAGTTGACTTGGGGTCCTTGGTCTTGTTTTGAAATTTTGGCCCTTTTAAGGATCGATTATGGCTGTTGTGATGAAGAAATTTGCTGTAATTTAAGAAGACAGAAAAACATAAAGAAGAAAATTTAAGAGACCTAAAGGGCATGTTTTGAATGGAAGTATGGATTCATAGTGGTTGAATTACCCTTTAGGTGATTGCAGTTACTTGTATACCAGCTTGGGAGTTTATTTTATCAGTATAGGGCTGCTTTCTTTTTGAAGTATTTGGAGTCTCAGAAGATTTGGGGCTGGATTTGTCATGCTGTGTAACTTCTGCAAGTCTGTAGTCATAACTAGTTTTCCCTACCTAATTTTTGTGACCTTTTTGGTTCGTATTCAATAGTTATAACTGACTGTATTATCAGTTTGCAGTACCATAGTATTTGCAAATTTATATTTTCTTTCCCAGCAGGGTGTGTGTCTTCTATATAGTGAATTGTTTTTGGTATGGAGAATATCCCTTGCAATATCAAAGAATGATTCTTGTAAGTCCCAAGTTATATCTCTCAGAAGGAATTAGAAGATAGTTATGGAAAGTGGAAACGAGCTTTTATCATCCTTGAGCGTTGTATCATCAGCTTGTACATCAAATGGATCCAGTAGCCAAAATATGCCATCTGCTAGCTATGAGCCAGGGGCCAGTCTTGAATTGTTGAGTTTAACTAAATTAAGTGGTTGTCTTGAAAAGCTTTTGCTTGATACTGAGTTTGACTACAGTGACGCAGAGATAGTTGTCGAAGGAACTTCTGTGGGTGTAAATCGCTGTATCTTGGCTTCACGAAGTCCATTTTTCCATGAACTGTTTAAGAAGAGTAATGCTGGTTCTGCAAATGAAAGTAAACCAAAATATGTCATGACAGTGAACTGTTGTCTCAGGGCAAGATAGGATATGAAACATTCATGGTTTTCTTGAATTATGTGTACAGTGGAAAGCTCAAGTCTTCTCCACCTGAGGTTTCGACATGTGTTGATGAGTCATGTGCTCATGATGCATGTGGTCCTGCAATTAACTATGCGGTGGAGCTCATGTATGCTTCTGCCACTTTTCAGATGAAAGAACTTGTTTTGGTTGTTCAGGTGTGCTCTAAATTCCAATCTAGTTAAAATCTTTATTCTAGTTTAATCTACTTGTGATCCTTTTTGCATTTGGAAGACAAACATTCGTGCTTTTTGTACTGACTTTTTTATTGCTTAATGCAAGCACAATCAATACTTTATTGGCTTCACATCGACTGCTAGCCATTTCAAAGTCAAAAAAATTGGAAATCATACATGAGTCAATCATTCTTAAGGCCAATGTAGGGAGTATTTCTTGGCTTTTAAGTTCACTCCTGGCATGCCTTCAATGCATAGATTGAAAAAATGTAAACTTGATTTATGTAACAATAAGGAAAACTAAAAAAAATATGGAAACTTCTTCTGTGCTGTTAAAATCAGATACAGTCAAAATATGAGATTAGTTGTAGATATTTGTTAATATTTCTGGTTGAGCCTTCGGTTATTACTAAGAAAACGTCTAGAACGCATATAGTGTCTTGTCATGTTTTAGCACTCATATCTACAGATCCACAAACTAGTGCTGAATGTTGGGAAATATAGTAATTTTTAAGAGATTTTTGACTCATCGAATCATTCCGTTGCTTTTTTGCTTATATGAAAGTTGTCTAGATAATATGTTGTACATAAATAAACTTGGTTTAGGATGGAACTATGTTTCTAATTTATTTCTTGATGCCAGACGTGGTTATCGTGCTTGTCCAAAGTCCAATTGGATGAGCAATTTTGTTCAAGTTGAAAAGGTTTATGTAGGTCCACAAAAACATTGATGTGGTTATTATCTTAACCTTGATTGGACTACTCTTTGGCTTGCATTTCACTTTCTTTCTCTTTCCAATTATGTATTCGAGCTGTAATCAAATTCTTCTGTGGCTAACTGTATCATTGCCATAGCATAGATGTAACCTTTTGTACACTTGTTATTTTCTAAGTTCCATTATTATTTCCATTCAAGTTCATTCTGTGCTTCAAATCAAGTTTTCTCCCCCCACCAGTTCATTCTTGTCTAATTTATCTTGTTCCCAGTATGTATGGAATAATATAGATGTTTCTTAGTACCATATCACCATAACATCCTGCTTTATGTCATGTCTTTTTAATTGTTTCTGGTGCATCTTTTTTTCTCTTAATCCAGCGCCGGCTTCTCAACTTTGTTGATAAGGCTTTTGTGGAAGATGTAATTCCAATTGTTGTTGTAGCTTTCCACTGCAAGCTGAGCCAGCTTCTTTCACACAGTGTTCAGAGAATAGCACGTTCAGATCTAGATGATCTCACTCTTGAGAAAGAGCTTCCGCATGAAGTTCTGTCTGATATTAGATCCATTTTCGCAAACAATCTAATCAAGACGTGGAACATGACGTTGGTGAAGTGAGTTTCATGTATGACAAGAGAGTCAGAAGGATACACAAAGCTTTGGACTCTGATGATGTAGAATTGTTGAAATTACTTCTGGATGAATCTGATATTACCTTAGATGATGCTTTTGCTCTTCATTATGCTGCTGCATATTGCAACCCTAAGGTTGTCAGTGAGGTGCTCCATCTGGGTAATACTGATCTCAATCTTAGAAATACTCGAGGATATACTGTACTTCATATAGCAGCTAGGCGCAAGGATCCATTTGTAATTGTGGGTCTACTGAACAAGGGAGCATGTGTGTCAGACTCTACAATTGATGGACAAACGTCAATTACCATCTGCCGGAGGTTGACTAGGCCTAAGGATTATAATGAATCAACAAAGCAGGGACAGGAAACTAATAAAGATAGATTATGCATTGATGTGTTGGAGAGAGAAATGCGTAGAGATCCACTAGCTGGTAACATGTCTATGTCTATGTCATCAATGATGGCGGCAGATGATTTGGTTATGAGGCTGCTGCTCCTCGAAAACAGAGGTAATAAAAATTATATCAGTGGGTTAACAAAATTAGTGATCTCAATGTACACTATCTTCAAGAACTTAAAAAGAAGCTCGTCAAATGAAATTATTTGTATCTATTTCTGATAGTATCAACTGTTCAAGGTTGACTTTTTGATCTTAAAGTTTCTAAACATGTGCTTTTGAGTCTGCATCAGCAACTACCTTCAAGATGGTATTAATAAGTAAGACTTAGAAAATTCAATTTCACAAATGTCTACAGGTATTGGGTTGGTTCAACTATTTTGGCTTACCTAGAGAGTTGAAAAAAATAGAATCGAATTCAACATATAATTAGGAAAAGTGTTAAGCCAATATTCAGAGTCTTTTTGAGATGAATAGGTTTCTTTTTCCCAACAGTAACATTTTGTTAGCTTTAGATTTTGGAAACTTTGTGTCCTATAGGTAATCAAATGACTTTGTGAAGAAAGGCTAAAGGACATCAGGTCATTTGCCTTGTCTTTTGACTTTTCTATGCCCCAAACAAAAACCAATTTCATAAACCTAATGACCAAAAAATTGATTCAGGCTGGGATATTTGAGATTTAAGAAGCAATTAAGTTTGTTCTGTTTTGTAATTTGACTTCTTGTGGAAAAAGTGTTTCCGTTGTAATATTTAGGAAAAGGGAACTTACTTTTCTTCGAGAGAAAAAAAATAAAAAATAAGCCTATGTGGTTTTGGATCATAGTTGCCAAAAAAGCAGTACACTAGGGAATGCGGTACCGGTATGGGGACGCGATATGCCACTTCTTAAAGTATTGGATACGTAGGGATAGGCATAATCGGCACGTCACGATATCCTCTATTTGGAGTCATGGTATAACCACATATATATGCGGTCATATTCACATGCATATTTAAGTTTAATTTAAAAAATTTTCAAATTTTTTTTGGATATAATGATAACAAAATTTCCAAACAAAAACAAAGAACAAAGAAATTGAAATACTTTTGATTTCTATAGAAAGCATACATATTAGGTAGAGTTCTTTTAAAAATGTGGCTAAACTATAAAAGAGGTAGTTAGTAGCTAGTAGTTAGATAGTAATATTAAATTTTTAGTAAATGTCGAATTTTTAGTAACTAGAGAAAATGTAGTGCTCAAGTTTCAAGAACCATCATCTTTCTTAACTATAATAAAAACAAATGTAATACTAAATAGTTTTGATTAGGTAAATTTGGAGAGTATTTGCGCGGGGAGGGGGATTGAAGAAGAAAAAAATCACCCTTATCCTAATAAGGATTCGGTACCTTTGACGTTTCGAAACGTGAATCGTTGCATTTGCATTTTGGGATACAAATGAATCATTTCAGTATGCATGAATCGAAACGCAATTCATAAGGGTGAGAAGGGTTTCCAGTAACTATGTTTTGGATTAGAATATAAATGGAACCTATATTATGATTGACATATCCTCTCGAAATACCAAGAGAGAGTAATATTTCTCTATTCTTAATTTAAGGCTGAAACTTATGTTTCTTCATGGCGTCAGCCAGTGAAAATTGTCTGACAAATCCTTCTATTTTACCAATGCAAAGAACTTAATCTTGAGGAGTTACAAAAGTTTGTTCCTATAAAAACATATTATTCATCTGAAGAATCCTCATGTAGATGTTTAGTTGTGGTGGAATGTTTCTGAGTGATAGGCTTCCCTAGTTTACATTTAGTTTTGTTCTGCTACTCAAGTTGACATTTAGTTTGTTTTGTTACTTCATATGTGAAATGTTCCAATTGATCATCTGAAATGGGTCCCTTGGGTATTTAATCCTCCTATTTTCATAGATTTTTAGATTATCCTTGTCTTCCCTTTCTTTTACTGCTTGAACCTTCCTTTCCTAAAATATCGAATCCAATTATCAGATTTGAATGTGTCCTAATGTGTAGTTTTCTGGCAGTGGCACTTGCACGAGTATTATTTCCACGAGAAGCTAGGCTATGAGGCAATGGAAATAGCAAATGCACATTCAACCTCAGAATTTGCTGGGCTTGCAGCATCTAAAGCCTCATGTGGGAATCTGAGAGAGGTTGATTTGAATGAAATACCATATGAGCAAGTAAAACGACTTCAATTGAGGCTACAAGCGCTGCAAAAAACAGGTATTTACGAGCTCGAGTACTCTTTGTGCCTTGGGAAAATTAAGCCACTAAATTTAGTGGATTGCTAATGTCCTTTACATAAGTGGAATTCACTAGTCGCGTATTACTGGAGTAACAAGAAATGTCCACATCTGGTTAGCTTGCTTCTGCTAATTAAGTGAAAAGAAAATAGTATCTTTTCAGTATTTTTTTTTTGGGTCTTGTCAGTCACTTTCATGTTATGCTATCAAAAGCTTACAGTTATATATACATTGCAACACATCTTACTTGTGAATCAGTCTGTGGCATCAATTTATAATGTTTCAGGGCTTTCAGAGGATTGTTTACATGTCATTCCTTTTCCCCTTTAATCTTAGAACTGTTGGAATAAATAAGAACTACATTACCATTTGCTGAATGCCAAAATTACCTCCCCTCAAATAAACGAATTTTTGAAAAAGAATTATATTTCTTGTGTGTATAATGATACAAAAAATTCTCTTAAATAGACTACCTATGATACAAATAAGGAATGTCTTGCTAATCAAAGCCTATAATTAAGAAACATAATATACACTCAACAAACCTATACAACTAAATATATTCTTAACATATAACAAAAGTTAAATATGTTAACATCCCCCTACAAACTCAAGGCGGTTGAACGCAAACCAACTGGAGTTTGAACAGAGAGAATGAAAACGGCTAGGTGGATGAGCCTTAGTGAAGATATCAGCAATCTGATCAGGTGAAGAGACAGATTGTAACTGAAGAGTACCATGAACTAGATGCTGGCGAACAAAATGACAGTCATTTTCGATGTGTTTAGTGCACTCATGAAAAACATTGTTGTGAGCAATTTGAATAGCACTCCAGATTATCACAACGGAGAAGAGTAGCAGAAGAATGAGTAGCACCCATATCTTCGAGTAACTAGCGAAGCTAAACAAGTTCTTGAGTAGCATTAGCCATTGCCCGATATTCAACTTTAGTACTAGAATGAGAAGTGACAGTCTGCTTCTTGGTCCTTCAAGAGATGAGAGAAGTGCCAAGGAAGAAGCAGAAACCAATAATAGATCGTCTGTCTGTTGGATCACCAGACCAATTAGCATCAGAGTATACACGTAGATCAAGTGGAGAGTAGAAAGAAAAATAAAGACCATGAAAGGGGGTACCCTTGATATATCGCAAAATGTGTAGAACAACAACATAATGAGTTGTCTGCGGAGTTGCCATAAACTGACTAACTACATGAACAACATAGGCAATGGTCGGTCGAGTGACAATAAGATAGACTAAACTACCCACAAGCTGACGATTTAAAGGAGGATCAGAGAAAGGAGATCTATCAGTAGGAGTAAAACGAGCATTAGCTTCAATAGCTTTATGGGGAGTTGAGACAATGGTATTATCTGTTAGGCCGACATAAGCAAGAAGATTAGAAGCATACTTAGCTTGAGTGAGGAAGTAACCATCAGAGTTGGACGAAACCTCAATACCAAGAAAATAACTCAAGATACTCAAATCCTTCATCTCAAAATGCTGATAAAGATCAGTGATGCCAGCAATATCATCACCGGTTATAATCATGTCATCCACATACAATAATAAAAGAATAGTACCATGATCAGATACTTGACGAAATAGAGCTGAATCATAAGGACCGGAAGTAAACCCAAGCTGACAAATGGTAGAACTAAAATTGGAGAACCAAGCTCGAGGAGCTTGTTTAAGATCATGGAGAGCTAGATGAAGTTTGCAGACTTTGTTTGGCTGATGAGAATAACTAGGAGGTGGTTTCATGTAGACATCTTCAGTAAGATCACCATTAAGCAAAAAAAAAAAAAAACTTCGATGATATAAAAATTCGAGAATGAACTGATTAGACCCCAAGAATATACATGTGGCTTTGATAGCATGAACGAATTTTTTCTTGTGTGTGTATAATAATACAAGAAATTCTACCCTATGATACAAATAAGGAATGTCTTGTTAATCAAGACCTATAATTAAGACCTATAAGGTCTTATAATATACACTTAACAAACCTATACAACTAAATATATTCTTAACATATATAACAAAAGTTAAATATATTAACAGCAAAAAAAAAAAAAAAAAAAAAATCTGTGGTCTTCAATGTTTTTGACCATGTTGAATACTTATCATATTTTGTCGAAGTGAATTTTCAGTATAAATCAGCTATGAAAGAAGTTGTTGAGACTAGTGATCTTTTTTTATTTTCCTGGCTAGCATTGCAATTATCTTCGTTTAGCATTTTCTTCACTGATCAGATATACTTTGTGCCGTTGCTAGTCTAGAAATTATTATATTTGAAAAATAGTAGAAAGAAAAAGGTAAAATGTACCAAGATTTCGTAGAATGGAGGAATTAACACCGAATCCCAAATTTCCTTTTTGGTTAGCTGGAGCATTGTAGATATCAGTTATAATGCAGTGAAAAGAGGGTTGTCCAGAGTTCTGGAGATATCACTGTAGTACAGAAGAAACAAATGAGTTGAAGAGACAGAAATTTTTATTTTGGTCAATTTCTCACCAACATCATCCTTTCTTTTGATTTCACCATCATATAAAGCTTGAAAGGAAATGAATGACAATGAAGAAATCAATAGCTATTTCACCTACCTATGGATGATTTGAATTTGTTAAGATAGTTGGAACGGTGAATTTATTGTCACTAAAAGTTGGTATCGACTTTATTGAAATTTGACCAGAGGGTACAATTAAAGGTTCCAGGTGCAATTCAGTTTCCTGTGATTCATGGAGCATTACAGGTCCCATCTCAGGATATCTCTCATTGCTGTATTTTTTGTCTTGACAGTGGAGACTGGCCGGCGTTTTTTCCCCAATTGCTCAGAAGTTCTGGATAAGTTCGTGGAGGATGACATGCTAGAAACTCTACTCTTGGAGAAGGGTCCACCAGAGGAGCAAAGTGCAAAGAAGATGCGATACATGGAACTTAAAGATGAAGTGATGAAGGCATTTCATAAAGACAAAGCTGAAAATAACTGGGTGAGCCTTTCATCGTCTTCCTCTTGCTCATCTACTCCCAAGGCTGGTGTTAACCACAAGGTTAGGAAAAGGAAATTGTACTAAGGTTTTCTCTTATTAGTATTAGCAAGTGTGAGTGTAATATCCCCCGAACAATTATGTGTATATTGCCCTTATAGTTTTTTTCCTGTCCTCGTATGTGTAAAATTTGGTCGACAGCCGGTCACTGAAATTTTCCTTCATGGAATAAGGTTAAACAACATATAGGTAATTGTTTTTATATTAATGAGAGAACAAAGATCTTGCTGTGAATTGTATTGTATTCCGTACACAATTATAGATATAGGATTTTTCATTTCATTTATGCTTTGAGATATTATTGCCACAGGATATAAGGATTTTCCAAATGTTATAGAGCAGGAAGTAAACCAGAATTTTGTTGCAGTAGTCTGAGAAACAGCAGGCAGTTATCTTCTTTTTCACTTCCTTTCTTTCGAGGAATCCATTCATGCAAGATCCATCAGTTCTGTTCTGTCTGAGTTGTTTGCCTCTTATTTTCTTTCATGTTTTCTTTATTTAAAGAAATCTCTTGAGCAGCATTTCGGACACAATATCAAAAATTTGGAAGCAACAAATCGAGCAGCCTAAATGTAAGGTGTGGTAACAGGATGCCAGCATATTCTTAATAATCTTCTAATCTTACAAAAGCCTTATGATCCGGATTTTGGACTACTATGGCAAGTCTGCTTCTGATGATTGGAACTGTGCATATGAAAACATCATGTGTTGAGCACACATTTTTTCTTTTTCTGCGTGTAATTGTTATTCTGTCGTGAAACCTAACTAGGAAACTATTATTGTAGTATTCAGCAAAAGCAAACTCTTCATACTCTGTCGTTCAATCAACCTTCATTAGGATTACTCGTTAATGGTTGATCAAATTTGATAGATTCGCCCTCCGAAACAAGAAGTTCTGGTCCTGGGATAATATCAACCACTTGATGTTCATCCGTATCTGTTATGGCATTTTCAAATATGGCACTTAATCATTTACAATTGGGCGGTCACTCTATGACCATTTGATTTAACAAAATCCAGTACAGAGGAAACCAACTCTTCAACTCCAAGATTGGCTGTTGTATCCAGAACAAGCTTTGGTACCTCACCAACGTCATAATCCCAGCACCCTGCATAGCCATCCAATAGTTTCTTCATCTCTTGCCAACTGTTAGGCTTGTGCCAGCCTGATTCATCAGCCGCGCCTCTCAGCTCGAGCCGTCTACGCCACTCAGCCTCATCCTGTGGCTTACATTCGACTACAACAAGCCGAGCATTAGTCTCAGCTGCCAGCTGGAGTAGCCGATCAAGGTGGGATCGACGAGAAAGAGGAGAATCAATCGAGACTACAGTAAGCCCCAAACTAAGCTGAGTTGATGCAATTTGCCAGATAACTTCATAGGACAAGTCATTTAAGAGTTTAGATGCTATAGTCGGGCAACCTAACATGAGAACTTCTTGAAGTGATTTTGTGCAATCTCTGAAATGGTCTTTGTCTATTAAAGGGCATTTGAGGACCTTAGCTATAGAGTGGGCTAGTGTGCTCTTACCACTTCCTGGATGGCCTTTCATTGCTATGATAATTGGCACTTCACGATCATGATCATCATCAGTCATTTTGATCTGTTTCTCCATAAAAATAAAAAAAAAAAGAAAAAAGAAAAAAATAGATGTGAGCAAAATTAACAGAATTTACTTATATCGAATTGAAGTCTTGAAGATTGTTACCAGAATTTACTTATATCGAATTGAAGTCTTGAAGATTGTTCAACTAATTAAAAGCTTCAAGGTGGAGACTAGAGACAATTCTCGTGTACTGTGTGAAACCAGAGTTGTAAGATACCTGATGGATTTCTGTGTTCATTTTTAATAGGGACACGCCATAAGACTTATCCATACAACTTTTGTAAGTTAGGATGATCTTTGTGCTTTTGCAGACTTCCGGTCCCATCTCATTAAAAACAAAAATCCTGACTCTTGTTTGAATTGAAAATATTTATAAAAATTTGTTTATTGTCAAATATCAAACAAATATTTATCGATATAAAATATTTTTTAATTTTTTTTTCTCTAACGAAAAATAATTTACGAAATTTTTGAAGGTAACTTATTTTTCGAATAATTCAAGAGTGATATTAAATTTCAAATATTTACTTTTATAATTTTATTTGCTAAACTTATTTTCGTTTTCAATTTTTTCCATTCGTTTTTCTCTTGATTATGGGTCTCGCACTAATGTAACTATCATTATATATATTTTTACTACTACATTATACTGTCATTTAATTTTGAATAAAATCAATCTTTTATTAACCGTAATTACTTGTGAGGTATTTATTACTATTGTTATAAATTTTTTTAACTTGATTTATGTATAAAATTAAAGATTAAACCGTTAAAATTTTTTATTTCAAAATATTTTCATTTTGTCAATTTCTACACTGAAAATTATATGAAAAATAAACTTTTTTATATAAAATATTTTCCAAAAAAAATATTTCCCTAAATTAATTCCCCTTAAAAATATTTTCCCTAAGTTAATTCCCCCCTTCCACCCGAAACGATATGATCGTGATTCAATTAAATAAATTTAGGATTAATTGCCTTCTACAATACACACTTTAACACTTTACAACCCAAACTATCAATTTTGACATTTTACTATTTCAAATTTCCAATTTACTCGCACCATGGTTCAATCACCTAACTCTAGTCCAATTTGGTTGGTCTTCCGTTAGTGAAAATACCGTTGATACCCATACAGTTAGGAAGAGCCCAAATTGCCCTTCAAGAAAAGAGAAAAAGGCACATAAATGTTTTCCCATTCTTCTTGGTTGTCTATTCTCCACCTAGCCAAGGATCTTCATTCTTGGTCAAGAACAATGAACAATGAACAATGAACAATGAACAATGAACAATGAACAATGAATGAGCTCATGTTCTGGTCATCTGGTTCAAGACCATCACAGTCGCTTTCCAGGGGCCTTGCGAAACTCGGATTGATTCTCTCATGGTCCTCCGAGACCCATCACCATTCTGCGACATCCTAGCAACGAGGTAAGTGAGGATGGCGATTCGTCTTCTCCGAATAATATTACCCTGATTTTGCCATTTTTTGGCACTTGAAGAAACTAGAATTAGATTCTAGGAGGAGAGAGAAAGTGGAAGAGCTGAATATCGAGAGTGTATTGGAATATCTGAATTTTGGATCTTTTTTAGTAGCACACAAACCCCTTATTTATAGATTTACACAAGAAGGCATAAGGCTATCTCTATGCTAGTTCAGCTGAAACTGAATTACATAATTGCCCTTAATGAGGCTGCCACGTAGGCACTTCTAGAACAATCTAGGTAAGATGTTATGTGTTACTAATCCACTTATCATGAGCACTCAAATGCAAAATATTAGACCCAATTATGCTTTTTCTCTGCAAATAAAACAAGGGTTTCTCAGCCACATCGATATGTGCAAGAATTTTGAATCTTTTTCATATCCCACCAAGTGCAAAGAGAAACCCAATTCACTTACAGCAATATATATCCTACTGAGAAGAATCAAAATTCACGAATCCTACAAAATGTTAAGCAATTCTAGTGAATACCATTTTAGTTTTTTCTCTCAAACAATAAGAAATGGGAAAACAAGAAACCCTTATATGTAGAGGCCATTCTTGTCTTAATTGTCAGACATGAGTATTGAAATTGCGAAGGCCATTAGTGTCTTACTAGCATTTCAATTGCTGAAGTTTCATCACTACCACTACTACTTAAGAAGATGATGAAATTGTTAAAAAAATATAGGTTTTCATCTCAAAATTAATTAGAAATGACCCTTATTATTCAATTCAAGATTTTTACTCTAATCGATGTGGGATATTTTTATATCATCTACTAACACTCATTTTCACTTGTGATTTGGGTAAGTTAAGCATCTAGGGTTAGAGAGAACCCGTAATTTTGGGTTGGTTGAACTGTTAGGGAATTTAGTGCCTGGAATTAAAGAGAAAACTACTCATGACTTGGGTTTATTTGAGCTCCTGAAAATTGAGTGAGCCTGTTAGCTTGTGTTGGAGAGAATAGAAGGGACGTGGATGAGAGAAAACCTAAATTTAGTTCGGATAGCATGTTAAAGAGCATTGACTTCTATTTTAAAATTAATTAGTGATGAGTGGTGTGACCCAAAAAATTTATTAACTAGTTCAGAATCTTTTAGGGTAATAGATGTGGAATACTTGTACTTTGACACCCTTTTTTACACGTGATATGGGTTAATTGAACTCGTTACTTGGGTTAGATGTAGACTAGAACCTATTAGGTGGGTTGGATGTAGATTGGAACCCGTTACACTGGTTGGACGTGAGAGAGCTCGTTTGAAAAGGTTAGATAGAGCCCAATCTTGCTCACGTGTAGATGTGAGAAAAACTGAGACGAGTTCTAATATCATGTTAAAGAACCATGGCTTCCATCTCAAAACTAATTAGTAAAGAGTGGTGTGGCCATAACCTTTATAAATTAGTTTTGGATTTTTAAGTTAACAGATGTGGGATATTTTTATATTAACAGAAATAAAGAGATTTCTTTGTCTTCCTCAAATGAGATCGTAAAGAAAAGAAAGCAATAAGAAGAGTACAATGCAATGTGAATAGGTAGCATTGGAGTTGGAGTAAAGAGCAATGTTTTGAAAATCGGACCGGACTGGCCGGTTTGACTGGTCAGACTGCGAATTAGAAGAACCATCGGTTCGGTCCAACTGTATTCTGGTCTGTCTAAAAAATCGGAAAGAACATGTAAAAAATCGGTTGAACCGATTTTGGTGGTTTTTTAAATTTCAGAATAAAAAATGATTTAAATAAAGAGAAAAAATAAAAAATTATGAAATAAACTCCAAAATGGCAAAACATTGAACACACCAATAGTCTAAACTATTAAATTATTATTTTTTTGATCTTTTTTATACTTATTTTTGTACAAATTTCAGTTTTCTTATTAGAAATTTGATTAGTATTTTTGGGTATTGGAACTATAATTCTCCAAAAATAGTGTTTCACTTCTATTTTAGATTTTATATAAATATATTTTAGGTCATTTTAAATTATATCACACTTTGGTAAAAAAAAAAAAAAAACCTAAATTAGTGAACCGGTTGAACCGGTTGCAAACCGGACAGGCCATCGATTAAATGCCTGGTCCGATTTTCAAAACATTGGTAAAGAGAAATGTGCCGATGGTAGTGGTGAATGGTTCCAGCTTTACCTCCTCAAGAAATCAATAATATGGAAGTGTTGATTGGTGGGTATGCATATTTGAGGTAATTCATCTCTTGTGTGGATATTTTAGGAAGTGGGCAAAGGAATGAAAGGATCGTTTTGTTATTCATTGTTTGAAATTGCTTGAGCTAAGCTGACTGAACTATCGTGTGGATAAGAATCTTGAAAGTTTGAGCTAGTAAAATGCGAATAGTTTGCAGTGTAAAGTGCTAAAGGTGCATAGTTAAGGGGTGCAAAATGCAGTTAGCTCTTAAATTTATCAAAGAAGATTACACCTCATTTATAGATACTGTATAGCACTTTCGGTTAAAGTTGATAAGGTAAAGATTAGGGTACCATATTCGGGGTTTAAATTTCGGATTAGACTTTCCTTCAAACTTTAGCGTTCATCACAGTTAATTATATTTTACCTGTCAAACTTTAGCGTCAATAATACTTTAGTTTTTAACGTTATATTTTGAGCATTAAAATCTTATGCCAGCTAAAGACTATGACTGTTGTACCCCTTTTCTATTCTAATATTTTTTTAGTCAAGTCTTGTTTGATAATTCAAATTTTCATAAAAAAGACTAGCATCATGTAGAATTTTATTTGAAGAGATGCCTAAAAGTTTAATTCAGTGTTTTTGTTGACCTTTTGACTAGGATTAATTAAAGAATATGAAAAAAATTAATTTTGACCAAAATTACTTTTTAAATACAAATCTCCATAACTGACGATCAATTATAATAGTTTTATATTTCTTTATTAGAAGGGCTTCTTTAGCTAATGATTTTTGTTAAATAAAAAGATATACCCATGAGTCGAGAAATTTTGAATTAATTTTATTCTTTAAAATTATTTGGGTCAATCAAAATAAAAAGAAAAATTTTTAAAGAAGAAAAAAAAGAAAGTACATTATTTTTTGGTAGTAGTGGTGATGGTGGCAACATTTACTGGAGGGATAAAGAGCAAATGTAGGTAAAAATATAATAAAATAGGAATACAATGGTGAAGATAAGTTGGTATAAAAGGTCAAAATATAATGTTGGGGACGAAAGTGTTAGTTATAATAAAGATTAAGGGAGCAAAATGTAACTAACCAAAGAGTATATTTGTATATTTAGCCAAAATTTATGATGCCATTAGAGACTTAGAGTTGGCAATCAATTCAAGAACTTCAGTGCTCAAAAGATAATAGTAGTTCTATATATGTTAGAGGTTAAATTGTTAGTAACACTAAAGTCTAAAGGTGTAAAGTGTAATTAACCAAAAATTTGACTACAAGCACGCCACTTAATTAATTTTTGAATTTTGAATGTTAGTTTTGTATATATGGCATATACTTACACCGGATAGTATAAAATATTTTACATGGACGGTGTATGTTACGTCCTCAAAATGGGAAAATGAAACACCACACCTCACGACTATCCCAAGCATGCAAGAGACGATACAAGAGTAATACACAAACTATATTTATTGAACCATTTATAACTGACCATAATATTCCATAAACAAAAGTCATTCATAAAAACAATCACACTTATATGTAACTATCAAACCAACAATCTCGAAACAAAAGGGGGGGGTTCTATATAAAAAAAATTTTAACGTAAAATAAGTGCAAAAATCTGTTAATAAAAAAATATCAATAGATAAATTTGATAATTTAGAACTTAACTAAATTTACGATAAAAGTTATAGTAAGTATTATGATATTAATTATTTATTATTAATATATTTTTGTGATCATTTAGCATCTTTTGTATATGAAATATTTATAATTTTTTTTGATAAAGGTAGAATTAAACATATTTTAACTTTTTAGGGCTCAAAGCTTGGAAAAATACTAATCCCTGCGCTGCTATACACTAAATTCTAGACCAACAAGCTTGTTGGACTAGTCCTCTACTACAAACAATACTAAACAATGGGAGTGAGCAAATATTGCTTAGTAAATAGCATTAAAATAATTGTTGAATGCAAGCATACAATCAATGCAGTATGCGATATGTAAGAACTAATCAATAATCAAGATGCAAATAACAATTCAATGAGTTCATGGTCTACATAAGTCTTTTGTCATTGGATAAAAAACTATCTTTTATTCATCCGAATAGACTTGGCATAGGTGTCTATATCTTATTTGCCCAATAGACTGAGTATTACAATGCAAGGTAGAATACTTTGTAGTTTATAATAAAGTACATTGAGTCTACTCAGTAATTATCCATTGAACTCCCAATGACAATCAATCATTCAAAAGAATACACGAAACAGTCATACTTAATGTACAATGAGCAATCAAGCAATTACGAGGTATTTACCACATACAAACCCTACATAAAATTAGCCAAACTTACTTTGATTTTGCATAGTATATGACTTCACAATGATTCATATACCATACAATCAATAACAAGGCATAAACACCAATTACCTTGCGATTCAACACATTGAAACCTAACTTTGGTCGGTCGAAAATCCTAACTCCTTCATCTATAGTCAAGGAAGACTAACATCATTTAATAATGCAGATATAGTGGTACATACTTGAGCCAAGAATAATCAAAATGAAATAAAAATTGTGGGACTGAAGGGCAAACGCTGCGGCAATGGATAAGGTCATTATTGGAATTTGGTGTGACCTATAGACAAATTTCTTAATCTATTGTCCTACTCACAAGTATAAGAGTTTCAAATGTAGAGTAAGGAGTAAGGTATGACCTATTCGATCTCACGAGAAAGGTTACTACAAAGACGAACAAAGTCTGTACTAATCAAGAACAAGGTATGATTGGCGAAATCAAACTAGCACCAACCAAACAAATGATTAAAGCAAAGATAAATGAACAATCTAGGAACTGACTTCACCACTAATACTAGTTAATTCATATTCAATCAATGACAATTTCAATTACTCATTATTTAAGGATTGCAAGCTACAAGCTTAATTGTCTTAGAAAGATCAGTCTAATGTGAAGTAGTGATTATAATCCATCTAACTAAAGCACGAGCTATACATTGATTCACAATTATACTCAAGGATTACCAATTTATAGTTCTCATGCATGGAACAATGAATATGGAGAATAAATCATAAATTCATAGCGAAATAAAGCAACAATCATGTCAGAGATACGAATAAAGAGGAACTAGGTATCCATTGAGTCCTTAGACTAAAAGTTAACTTCTCATAACTAAAGGAACGACAACTTGAAATATCCAAGCAAGACTCCACAAATTAAAAACAAGAATCTTCCTTGGTTGTAAAACCAATCAATAAATTTTGTGTATGTATGAGAAAACACAAACTAAGAGGAAAGAGCTATAAAACTACTCCTATTCTAAACCTAACTATGATGACTAGACCGACCTCAAATTCTACTTAAATGATTTATTTATAGACTTGAGAAACTGAATCCCATTGCTACAGAAAAGTAAATTCAAATCACGTGCTCACTGCGGCCAAAGTACATAGTCACTGGGGTCAAGAACCCTCGATACCTAGAATTACTGAGAAATTTCTAAAATTGTGCTTGTTTCAAAAATCGTTCTTTTTCTATGTCAATTGAAAATCTAATTTCCGGCGGGGGGAACTTGCATTTGGGGAATGCGAGCTCATTGAGCTTGCATCTCCCAAATGCGAGTTCATTGATTATTAATTGGGTGAATTTTTTTTTTCTCAATAGTTTTATGACCTTGCATTCATTGAATGCGAGGTCATGAAACATTATTTGACAGAGTCTGTATAACTAATTGTCGTGATTCCAATTTATAGGCATAATTTCCAAATATTCTTTGCCTCCACCTTCTTTTTGTGTTCCTCATCCTCTGCCTTGTATTTCTCTGCTTCCTGAACCATCTTCTCAATCTCATCCCGATTGACCTTGCATTCGGTGAATGCGAGGTCAGTCAATCTGTTTGACCTCGCATTCACCGAATGTGAGGTCAATTTTTTTTTTTTTACATTTGAGCTCGGATTCATTGAATGCGAGTTCCCCTCTCCCGGAAATTCTTTTTCCAATCGACATAAAAAAAGAATAATTTTGAAAACGAGCACAATTTCAGAAATTTTTCTAGAATTACTTCTGTTTAGTGCACTCGTGTTCGCCGCGGCATTGGGGCCACTTAACTTTTGCACTCTAAATAAAATAAAGGGTTAATAACACTTTACCCCTGATCTAGGTAAGTAATAACACTTTGTCCCCCTAAACTAAAAAAATTACACTTTACCCCACAATCACATGATTCATCCTTTAAAAAATTTAGGGAAAATCGCCAAAATGGTCCTTAAACTTTTTTACTTTAGCCAAAATAGTCCCTCAACTTTTTGTAGAGACCAGATTTTTTTTTAGCCAAGATAGTACTTTAATGTGAAATTTTAAAAAAAAAAAAAAAAAAAATTTATGGTGTCTAAACCATTTAAAGGACTTTTTTGGCTAAAAAAATAAAAGTTAAAGGACTATTCTGGCTAAAAAATAAAAGTTAAAGGACTATCAATTATAAACATCTAAAGTTTTAAGTACCATTCTGGCTACAAAAAAAGTTGAGGGACTATTTTGGCTAAAGTAAAAAAGTTGAGGGACTATTTTGGCAATTTTCCCAAAAAATTATAATATCATATGGTTATTAAATGACTTATATACCCTTAGCATTATATTTTGATTTTTGTACTTAAATTTTGATAATGATGTGATAATTATTTTAAAATAAAAAATAAATTATATAATATTTTAATGTAATCAATATCAATATATATCTTGGTCAAAATTTTAAATTTTGTTATTTCATTTTATATTATTTCGAATTTGAATGTTTAATTATAATGATAGAATAATTCCTAAATGAGATGGATGAACCTGTGCAAATTACAATGCCAAATATAATATAATTCGATATTTTATCACATTTTCACTCCCTAATTATTTTGTTATTATATTTTATTATAATAATAATTTTTATTATAATATTAGTTTGTTATTATATTTTATTTTTCTTAATTCTTTTATACGTATTGAACATCAAAATTAAATATATAAAAAATCAAAATATAATACTAAGGCTATTTCAGTCATTTAACTTAATATTATAAAATTTTTAGAGGATGAATCATGTGTTTGGGGGACAAAGTGTAGTTTTTTTTATTTAAGGGGGTAAAGTGTAATTATCTATCTAGTTTAGGGGGCAAAGTGTTATTAACCCCTAAAATAAACTACTGAGGAAAAAGAATTCTTCTCTTCAATATTATTCTGGTTGTTGCGGCCATAGGAATTCTCATTGCGGCCATGCCAATTGCGCAAATTTGCAATAGAAATACTCTGGAAGAAATACTCTTGAATAAATAATATTAAGCATGATACTTTTCCTATCCTTAGATAATTTTGTTCAAGCCACGGCAAGAGTGACCAGAATGCTCTAGCCAACTTCTTAACAGTTTGGATCCATTTCCTGCATATATAGCGACACATTTATTAAGCTAATAGTCGAGCTTTATTCACTAAATAACATAAATTAACATAAAACAATTAAATACTAAAAAACAACAAAAGTAAACTAAAAACTCTAAATTTGCAGGAATATTAACTAGCTAAGCATATTAAGGACTACAGTACCCAACATTTGTGGAGCTATCACACCCAGATCATCTTAAGTTTCGCTAGTCCCTAGCAAACACTAGAACTAAACGCACCAACAAACACACTAACCAATTCCCAGCCATGACAACTAATTTCCAGTGAATCACCGTGATCGTAACAAACACCAATTAGAAATACATAAAAGCATATCGAATGTAGTACAATACATAACGAATTCAATTAACAATTCTAGTACAACTCACACAAAAAAAATAATTTTTTTTAATGAAAATAATTCACTGCGGCCACATCGAGTTCACATGGATTAATCTATACCAACATTAGACCTTAACAAGCAACCCTCGACTCATATACTATATTTTCATCCTATTCATTGCTAGAAAAAATAGACCTGGACTAAAGATCCTTCAGAACTTCATTAAACTTGTAATGTGGGCTTAAGAGATTAGGTAGGAAAATATAGACAAAATACGAACACAAAAATCACCTTAGAAAAAACAGTTAACAATGGCATACAATTCTCGCAAGTAAACCCTTCATCGACTATGGACAAAACTACTATAACCAAATCACGGAAGAGCAGACCATGGAGTATAATATAACACTTTCAGAACAATTCAACTTCAAACAAGCATATGTCACATCAAATTCATTACTTTGCAAACAAATAGGTACCAATGAACATAAAGCTCTTTCTTTGCATCTTTTATTACAAATAACAAATGCACAATTTTTTTTCTTTTTATTTTTCTTTTTTTCCCTTTTCTTCACATTTTTTTTTCAATACCACAAACCACACGTTGACGTTCTCTCTTTCCATAATAACACAAGTACGTATGTGACATAACTTGAATGTGTCAAAAGGTGATAGGACAAGAAAGACGAGATAAAAATATACATGGATATAAGGTTAAATTATAGTGACTGTCAATGAAAAATAAGGTTTCTAAGACTCAAAAGAAACACTAAGGGAAATTGTAATAAACGGATAGGCATTTAGGCTTAAACAACCAACATAAGGCCTAGGATCATTTCCCTAGCCAAACGAATGCAAAGTGAAATGCACTTGCACACAATTCTGAGTTCCATGTTATAAGTTAAATTACGAGAAATTAGAATAGTCATCTATATATACAACTGATAAACCTTAGAAAACAACATCGAAAAATCATTTCTTTTTTTTTTTTTTAAAAGAAAAACTACTACTAATTAATACTTAAATTTCTTTTTCAAAAACACTCATTTTAAGCACTATATATACTAAAAAATAATTAATACTAAAAGCATACTAATGCACTTCTAGGTATCAGTAAGCAGATTACTTATATGCTTATCCATGAACAATATTACAGTACCAACAATATTTGAAACAAATTTAGATCAATTGGAATCACGAAAATTAGTTATACAGACTTGAGTTGATGAACACAAACACTAAAACCTAATCACTTAAATACAATAAATAACATAATATAACATCAATAAACCGCCAGATAACCCAAAATAAATACTGTCCTAAACAATAAAAACCACATCCAATCCCATGCAATAAGAAAGCGGTAAGAATAAAATTTTAAAATTGTTCAAAAATAATTAGAATGAAGGAACCCCCTCAAATAGCAGCACAAGAACCATCTCCCCTTATCACATGCAGCAGCACTTCCGGCTCCTACACCGATCACCATCGGCATCATTGACAACATCATCCTCTAACCAAGCAAGCATAGATGGCATAAGCGGGAACAACGAACCATCCGCTCCACTCCACTCCAGTGTTGTCCTCTAAATCTGATATGTCAAGTGCTTGCATTAGGATTTCTATTTGCTAAATGCCTAGAGGTCATCCATGCCTCGCTCCGGTCTCTCCACTCTCTAGCTCAGGGTCAAAGTTCTCATCTATGGACGTGCTGTAGGAGCTATGACTCTCTCGGCCGAACCATACCATGCTTGTTCTCCCACAATAGTATCTATAAACCTTTCATGATATTAGCATTTGGCTGTGTAGCATACAAGGTGGCCTCTTCATCAGTCAACTAGACTCCTGCCTACAAATATAGGTCAGTACGAAAGTAATAGAGATCCCAAATCTCCAAGATCTCCCAGCAATGGACAAAATATCCTTAGAAATAGTCTTGCCAAGATGCACAAATCACTGTGTTATAATCACAAAAATCTTGAAACATTGTCTAGAGTAATATCATTATAATGGGTAGTGGGGAAAATATCACCACACATATAATATAGCCACACCTTGGCTAGCAAAGATAAAGAACTGCATACCAAACAAATGGGTGTGCCTGAAACACTATACCACCAAAGCCCCTGCTCCTCACATAGGATTCTCATTATCCCTAAAATCTTTCTCCTACTGATTTTTGAACTCATAAAATGCTGGGTTGCCATAGGAAGGAGCATTTAACAATTCAGAAATAGTAGCAGGACTGAAATGAACTCTCCTAACCCTTATCCTGACAATGTAGATGTAATGGACTTTGCCTAGGCATAGAACTCTTGGACTACCTCCTAAACCTGTCTTCTGCAGCATACCGAAGTACATCCAGCTCCTCATCAGTCATGGTCTCTCGAGTGGATAACCAAACAGGGACATACTTAGTCCATGTAGGACTCCAAGAAAAAGAAAGCTCAGCAATAAGTGGCTGAGACAATCGGATCTCTCTATTAATAAACTTGAATTTACCAAATTGATTAGCAGATTTAGAAGATGAGGATTCATCAATTTTAGACCTGTTATTATGTGCCATGATAATCAAAGTATTGCAAATATTCAATAAACCACAAGAAAAATTCTAAAAAACGTCATTATCTCACCACAAACAGCATACAAATACCAATAAATACCAACAAATACTAGCAAAAAAATTGAACAAATAATTCAAAATAATGATATCACTGTACAATGAAATATCTTATGTAAGCAAACTTCCTCCCTTGGTTACAGTAGAATCGTCATTCAACTTGCCAAATGTCTCACCAACTATGAGCCTTGTGGTAATATATAGGATGTTATGGAATATCACAAGGAGAAGAAGGAGAAGAAACAAGTTTAAAAAATTGTATACTTCAAATGACAAGAAAAAAATGAGAAAAATAAAAGAAATCTATTACTTTATAATTTGAAAACGATATGCTTGCCGTACTAAAATAATTGGCCGCGGTTAGTAGCCCAATATATTTAAAGTTAGGGTTTTTGAAATGGTGTGATCGTCATGGCTAATGCTCCTTGTTACAGCACCTAAATCCTGATTTTTCAAACTTAGTGTTCTTAAATTCCCTTAATCCCTGCGACTATTGATAACTCTATTTTTTTTAGAGTTATTTTGGTCTAGTTTGTATTGTTTAGTCTTGATTTCTAGTGTTCAATTGTTATTAGTTAGTTTTATAAGTAGGACAGTGTTTTGGTAGTAATTGTTTATTTTTACAGTGTTATGTGTAGTTATTTAGTGTTGATGTGTTTTTACAGGACAAGAATGGAAAAATGGTAAATCGCAGCGAAATTGAGCATAACATTTCGGCGTACGTTCAAGACTAATCTAGAACACCGCAGCATTACTCGAGGATTGGAGCCAAATTTGTTTAATCACGGGCTTAACCTAAATTTTAGCTCAGGAACCGATATAAAAAGAGACAACTGTGCAGGGTAAAAGAGAGGAAATGATAAACTGAGCCAAGACTTAGGGTTTCTCTTTGTAGGCTCCTAAAAACACTTTATAAATTTTAGACTTTACGTTTCTAGCCAGATAACAATATTATTTTTCTTGAATCTACATGTTTTGTCCAGATTTAAAGATTCTTTGGATGATCGGCTAAATCTCTCGGGGGGTTATTATTTATCATTTGTAAAGTTAGTATTTTCATTTGAAAAATTTCTATATTTATGTCTTTATTACAAGTAGAAAGAATTTCCTCATCTTTTACAACCTTTAGGTTAAATAGATTAATTTATAATATTGCTTTATTCAATTCTTGTTCAATCTATTCCCAAATATCCTACAACCGTAATGTTATAGTTTATAATTTACCGCTTTTCCTTCATTTTTCTAGTGCAAATCCATAGCAGCTGTCTATTTTCTTTCACTACATTTTCATAGTTTAATTATTTTATAATATCTTACTAGTTAGTTGTTCATTAATTAGATTTAAGTGATTTTATTTAATCTAATAAAAAAAAAAAACATGTTATTATGATTATCTTGATAATAATTAATGCTAAGTATTCGATAGTTGTTTGCTATTTCTCTACCCTTTATGCCTTAAGTATTATAGAAGGTTAAATAAAATGCTTTTATGTTTTTAGTTTTAATAGTTTGTATTCAAAGTAACATGTGTCGAATAAAATTAGTTAATTGGAGTTTTTGAGTTGGAAATACATATGATTTTCTTTGCTTTTTGAATCATTTAAGTTGTGAAAATGTTATTACTATACACATATATTCGTCCTTGAGTGAGGGTATGTTTTGAAAGTGAGATGATTTTCTATGAGTTTTAATCATGATTGCCTTGTGATATTTATTTAGCTTGTGACGTTCATTGGAATTGTGTGTGATTCCATACTTGCGAAGCACTAGCGAAGTGTGAGCCAATAAAATCATTTAGACATGTTCTTTAGACCAATTGAGCTTAAATTGACTGCATTTTTAAAATATTATCCCTAGTACCCACTTTTGAGCCGAATGAGCTTTATTTTTTTGTTGGCCATATTATTTAGCTAATTTATCCTTTTTGTTTTGTCCTACCATTTTTTCTACCCATCACGTTAATTAGTTTGTGTTGGTTTCTTTGAGTATCAATACTATTGTTATGATGTATATGGTGGTTAGCTAGAAAGAAAGTGCGTTTTGTTAGAGGAAGTCAAATATGTGACTTAGCTATTAATAATCCCTTATGATATGTTTAAGGTGTTCAAAAGTCAATCAAGTTAAAATACAGAGTCGAGTTAAGTTGACAAAAATTTGACTGTCTTAACTTGTTCAACTTTCGACTCGAAGTCAATTAAGTAATCGACTCTTCGACTAGACTTTAGCTTTAGCTTCCAAGTCAAATTGCCAATCAAATAAGTCAAATAATTATATTTTTTAATATTTTAGCCATATATTGTAATAATATATTAATGTATTTGTTTACATAATATTTTAGCCACAAATTTCTTAATTCTTAGTAATTAAATATCATTATAATTGATAATATTCTTAAATATTAATACTTAGGTATATAATTATTGGAGTTATTAATGCAATATTTCACATTAACTGCAATTTATGTACTTATATATTAATATAAGTGTAAAACTTATTAATGTAATACTTTTTTTAATAACTAATTAAATGAATTACTAATTTCTTTTTAATACATATCGAGACTAGAGTTAAGTAATATATACTTTAATACTTATTGAAAGATCTATATATCTATACATATATGTTCTGATATTCATATAGAGACTAGAGTTAAGTAATTGCATACTTGAAATACTTATTGAAGAATGTTGAGATTGTTAAATTTTGTAACTTGGTTATGTATTTTGCTTGTATTATGAACTTGTGATTTTTGAATTAATTTCAATATCTTGTATGCCATATTTTCAATTTATTGGTAGTATGTCATATTTTGAATTTTTGGAATGATATACTAAATTTTAGAATTAGAATATGGAATTTGTGGAATAATGTACTAAATTTCGGAATTAGAATATGGAATGAAAGTAATTTTTTGTTTGGGCGTTAAGGGGATAATTTGCCATTCAATCTTGTGAACTAATCGAGACAACCTAACTCATACTCAGGAAAGACATTTCTCAGGGGACCACAAGAGAGCAACTCACACTTAGATCTTCCATGAAAGGCCCTATAGGGAATGCTTCCCCCAACCATTAAAGGAAAGGCTCGGCAAAGGGAAGGAGATGCGGCGGGGAAAGGAAAACCCTTTCAGAGATTGAGATTTGATTTGTTTTTCATTGAAAACTAAGAAGGCCGAGGTTATGGCCTACGGTGTGTCTTATTTGAAGGGAACACGCTTTTTTGACAGCTGTGACTTACTGACCAAATAAGTCCAATATAAATGACTCAACTTTAATTAATTTTCGGTTTATATGACTTGACTCTGACTTTGAGATTTTCAAGTTGAAAGTCAAGCCAAATAAGTCAAAACATCGAATATCGATCGAACGAACAGCCCTAGCTATGTTAGTTCAAAAGAAAAAAGAAGGAAAAATGTGTTAAAAAAAGAAAAAGAAAAAATGAAAAAAATGAAGAAAAAGAAAAGATTTGTTTAAGTGTTGTGAATAGATGAGGAGAGTTCTTTCTATTTGTAATAAAGAAAGTGTATTTTTGCCCTCATTCATATTTGGTTAAATGTTATGGTATTTTGGGGATGGTCCTATATGGTTCAAAATTATTTACTAACGTATCTAAGGTGATATGAACTACTTTTATCCAAATTTATCCTACCTTTATCCCTTTGCCTGCCATACAAGATTAATAGACCTACGATAATAGTTGATCCTTGGTTTGAATTAATTTGAACTAGTGGGTATTTTGTATGTAAATTATTTCCAACTTGTTTGTCACTTATTAAACTTTTGGTCAATGAATTTTTCATTAATTGGTAAGTAAGTGATATCTGGTTTCATGAAGAGAGGGATTTGTACTTTCATGATGATTTCAGATTGATTATCAAAGTTATTCTTATATGCATGTTTGATTCATTTCTCTGATTGATTAGTTTTGCTTGCCATGACCTCTAAATATTTGTAGTTAGTGTTTTGTTTTATTTGTTTTACTTGGGACCAGCAAACTAATAAACTGGAGAAAGTTGATAACTCAATTTTTATAGAGTTATTTGCCATCCTTTTTTGTCTAGTTTTTTCAATTTAGTTTTGATTTCTAGTGTTCAATTATTATTAGTTAGTTTTTATGTGTATACTGTTTTAGTAGTAATTGTTTGATTTTTATAGTTTTAAGCATAGTTATTTAGTGATGTGTTTTTGTAGGACTAGAAGGGCTTAAAATGGTAATTGTAACAAAGTTAAGCATAACGCTGTGAGGTTACTTTCAAAGCTAATTCAGAATATTTCATTTTACACAAGAATTACAAAATTCCTTCTTAGTACAAAAGATGCCGCGGTGTTACGGGGCCAAGCATTGGGATCTCAGTCAATAAACCATAATCATAAGTTAGATGCCATTTAAACGTCAGGCATGTCCAAAACATAGCCAAAAAGATCCAATCATTTCAATAGTATGCTGGCGAACAAATCCGTTTAAAATAGCCTAAAAGGTATGACCTTCAGCCTAGATAGGCGTCCCATGGATGACTATAGAACGAAATCAAACATTTCCAAACACATCCAAAATTATATACCTAGAGAGCCAACTTGCTGAGTTTGCAAACATATCAATTGATTAACATAAAATAGCTTGGTCCCGATTTCATATGAGAAAACTTGGTAAAAGTGCAGTTCCAAACATCATACACATTCTAAAATCCATCCAAACATATTTAATAAGAGACAGTATCGATATTGCATACCATCAACACTATCTAGAACGCGACTCAGAAGACTAGGGAAGCTAAGGTAATAAGCTCTACAAAATCCAATTCCAAGGTATTCAAGGGACCTTGGTGCATAAACGGAAAGATTCAGGCTACTATATCAATAGCACCCCACAACAATCCATACCCCATAACTACAATTAACTCTATTACAACATTAGAGCAACAACCTTTTTCCTCTTTACTACCAAATTTTTACCGATTAGCCACACGCATGATTCAAACATGCTTCCTAGCATAGACATAAGCATTCATAGCATAACACTCTAGGGCCACATATGGAAGACAAAACCCCAACTCATAATCTTAAAATATGTAATCTTTACCGTGGAAAGTTGTTAAAAATCAACCCCAATCACTTCCCAACCTCCAAAACACTAAAAACAACCCATAACAAACATAAATATAACATATAAGGCTATAAGAAGAGGGTTTTCAGTTTACAAAACTTGAAATTAAAGCTTGGATCATAAAGCCCATCCATAAAGTGCTAAAATACATAAAATCTTACCTTCCAAGTGATTTATACTTGATATCCAAGAAAATTTTGGGGAAAATGGGGAAGAGGTTAGGAGAAATGAGGAAGAAACAAAGCAGATGACCCAAATTTCCCATTTGGTTGACTATTTAGCCCAAAAACTAATTTTGCTACTAAATTAACATTTCTTTTTTTTCTGAATAATTCTCATCATACAACACTCACACACCACAATGAAATTACACTTAGGACCCGTATTTGATTGACTAAAAATAATATGAAAAACATTTTAAACATTTCAAAGAACAAGGCTAGTAAGTTATTTAGAATTGTTTAATTGTGGGTTTAACAAATTTTAGAAGCTATGGTAAACAGAGCCAAGACTAAGGTTTCTCTTTGTAGGCTTAAAAATACTCTGTACTTTATGTTGTTAGTTTGCTTGATTTAACTGTCTCTTAAAGATTCTCTAGATGATTGGTTGAATCTCTCGAAAGGATATTATTGCTCATTTGTAAAGTTAGCATTTTTATTTACGTTTCTTGTAGTTGTTATTATTTTTCTTTATGTTAGTTAGATTAATTTATCATATTATTTTATTCAACTCTATTCATAGTAATTTAGATTTGCGCTTTTTATAGATTCTGGAAGAAGGATAGTTAATCATTTAGTTTGCATTTTCTTTCATTACATTTTCATAGTTTCATTATTTTAAAATATCTCTTTTTTTAGTTTTTTATTAGTTAGATTTAAATGCTTTCATTTAATCTACCAAAACGTCAAAAGCATCCAATTGCAATTATTTAGATAGTAATTAATACTAAGTATTCGCTAGTTGATATTTCTTAGTATTAAATGTTAACAAAAGTCTTGAACTTCAACTATCTAAAAACACTTACCAATCACCAATTCCAACTACCTTTGACTCCCTTATATGTACTCATGCTCACTATCATTTGCAAAAAAATATTGAGCAACATTATATGTGGGGGGTGAGCGAAATATACATGTATAATACATATATAGAACATAAAAGGAATTCTTTTGCATGCAACGTTCATATTTAATGTTACATACATAGCTCAAATGAAGAAAAACATCACGTACTTGGTAAAAAATTTTATAATAAAAAATGTCCATGTCATGACTTTCTAAAAATTCACAAAACTATTCGGCTCCTCTACAAATTTCCATGCCTTGATCAGCATTGAGTACCAGTCTAGTGCTACCTCACTATAAAAGGTTGTCCCAGCACCAAACGTATCACACAGTACTATGAACGTGAACTAACATAGGGGCTGACCTTGCACCGAGACAATTGGTATATAACATGAGTCAATAGTCCAATCCAAAGAGCTGTAGTTAATGAAAGATGAACCATGGTTCACCGATGTCAACATGTCCATAATATCAAAACTAACATAAAATATAACATGCATGATCATAATCATTAAAAATCCAAATAATACATATGGTCTAGGTAGAGAATGTTCTCTCATATGAAAATAGTACTTAAAAGTCATTTATTTCATAAACACAATTTACAAATTTCATAAAGAAACTAGGAGGTATCTCGAACACACCAAATTTAATACCTCATCTCAAACTTCTAAACATTCTTCTTTTTTCCTTAAATTTCCAAGTTTAGAAATAATTCACAACACGAATAATATTGTTATCCCCAGTAAAAAGTCATGAACTAAAAGTAAAATTGCTATGCAAATAATTTCTGGTTGGTAATGTTTACTAAAATGAACATATCTTGAAATACGCAAGTCTAAAAGTTTTACACTTTATACCATTATAAATTAGATTCAGAATTCTAAAACTTTCAATACAAAATTGTTCTTAGATTATCACTCTACTATGTCTAGAATTAGCCTCAAATTTAGAAAATCATCACAAGTCTGTAGACTTATTTGCAAAATAAACAAGGTATATTAAAATCATCATACTTAAGTTATAAAACTCTAAAATTCTTGTTCTTTATGCTGGTTAGAAATATAACACAATATGGTAAAGATTTTATGAAGGAATAATTTCGAGACTCATATCATAGCATATTCAAAAATTACTCCAAATTCAATTCATAATCAAGACCGAATCAACCCAAAGCCATTAATGCAAATTTTTGGCTAACTTTAACAATTCACCAAGTTCAGTAAAAGCAATGTGTTTAGTTTCAAATCCAATGAATAGTGATCAATTTTGATATTTCTACACTGTGATATAGCTAATTTCTTATAAGTGTGCATTGCAATCTAGAAATCTTTTAGTTACTAAATTTTTCTTCCAATATAGCTAATTTATTGGTATAAATACACAAATAATCAGATCATGAGACTTTTACCAATTTAAAGATCTTTAGGTCTAGTTTCCAACACAATAAACAGGTATCAAATTGGAGTTTTCTACACCAAGATATGATCTCTTAAAGAAATTTGCAAAAATTTGTCAAAAGATTCTACAGTTACGAGATTTAACTTCCAACGTATCTTCTTTATTAATAAATGAATTTGCTACTATAAAATCACTTCTCAATTATGTTATTTTCATCCTATACCAATATATACATAATTATAAACATGAATATACTAGTTTATAACAAAATAATAGTATAATTCTCATCTTTTGATTCTAATTCTTGATGAAAACATTCATGACAACTACTACCTTTTCTTTTCTTTCTTCTTCTTCTTGGTTTTCCACCCAGGTAGGATTCATTAACAAAAGCATCCAGATTTTCTTTGGTCTTTTCACTCTCTTTCACTCATTCTGACTTCACGATTTCCCTTTTTGTTGATCTTTTTTTAATGCATCAAATGATAATAGAGATAGAAAGAAGTTAAGTACAAATAGGCTTACGTGGTAAGACACTTCTCTTATGACTTAATGGTCATGGGTTTGAGTCATTTTAGGGTAGGGGAGAGTGGTTTTTTAAAAAAAAAAAAAAAAAAAATTAGATAGCATAGGATTCTTATAAATCTGCCCTTTAATTTACATTATCACTAGTTACTTTATACCTCTCTTTCTTATCTCACTAGAATTCAAATGCTTATTTTAAAAGTTAGTTAGGATAATAAAGTATTTTTTTTAAATCTATGAGATAAATGTTATTTTGACTAAATTAGTTATGTATAAAAGGTATTTAATTGAGGTCTTAATAATTTCTTTTTTCAACAAAAAACTAATGATTTTCTATCAAAAAATTCATTTTCATAAAAAAAAATCTTTTGAATAATTTACAAAAGACATTTCCCTTATCCATTTGTAAAAATTATTATATTGGAAGAGAGATAATTTATTTTAAAGATTTTTTTGGGTAATTCATTATTAAAAATTTATAGGGCTTCATCTTATATATTGGAATATGGATTGTACTCATATGGAATGCTTTGAATCGCATATGTATAGCCTTGCAAAAAATTTGGAAATTGAGATGCACTTAGATTCATAATCATGAGCTATCCACTACTTCAAGCTATTCTAAAAAGAAAGTGTAATATACAACTAATTAAAATTACAAAAATTTTTAAATTCGGCTCATAAGATTGTCTCCAAAGAATAAATCGTTTTCTGACAATGACGCCAAAAGTTTTGGTGTGACCTGAGTTAACCAAATTTAATAATTTAGTTTCCTACTTGTAAGTATACAACGTGCAAATGTAGAGCACATTGTACGATATTGATCTCACGAGGAATGTTACTCTAAAGATAGACAACTATTAAAAGCCTGAATTACTAATCAAGAACAAGATGTGATTGGCGAAATTAAACTAGCAACAAATAAAGAAACAATTAAAGCAAAGATAAATGAACAATCTAGGGAATAGACTTCATCACTGATTCCAGTTAATTCATTTTTGATTAATGACAATTCTAGTTATTCAGCATTAAGGGATTGCAAACTACGGGCCCTATGCCTACAAAGTCAGTTTATTGTGATCTCATCATTGTAACCTGTCTAACTAATGTACAGGCTATACGTTTATTCACAATTATACTAAGTGATTATCAATTTACAGTACTTATGTACTTATAGAATTAGAAGAACTAACCAAGGTCATCTAGATAGCATAATAATCAACCAAAAAGCTACGAGCATAATTGACAAACAATTACAAATACCAAAAAACCATGCTCACAGCGCATATAAAAAATAAATCATAGATTCATACTAAAATAACGGAACAATCATGTTAGAGATACAAATAAGGAGGAACTAGGACTCTATCGAGTCCCTAGTCCAAAAGGTAACTACTAGTAACTAAAGGAAATGATACAACCTGAAATATTCAAGCACTCCATGAATGAAGAACACGGTTCCTCCTAGATTGTAAAACCAATCAATAAATCTACTGAATGTATGGAACAGTGCAACTTAAGAGTAAAGAAATGCTCTAAACTACTCCTATTCTAATCCTAACTATGACGGCTCAACCTCCCTCAAATGCCTACTAAAATGCTGTATTATAGGTTTCAAAAACTGAATCCTACTGCTCTGGAGATGTAACCTCATAGTACGTACTTGCTTATCTTTTATAGCATTTTTTTATAAAATAGACTGCTTCAGAAAAAGAATTCTTCACTTCAATGTTATTCCAGTCACTTGCACAGATTGTAATAGAAATATTTTGGAAAAATACTCACAAATAAATAATAGTAAATGTGATACTCTACCTATCCTCGGATAATGCCATTCCAAGCCGCAACAAGAGTGACCAGAATGCTCTAACTGGCTTCTCAATAGTTCGACTCTGCTTCTCAATAGCTTCAATAACTCTTAACACTTTCCCACATATATAGCAACACATTGATTAAGTTAAAATCACTAAATAACATAAATCTACTAAATACTAAAAAACAACAAAAGTAAACTAACAACTATAAATTTGCTGGAAATACTATACTAGCTAAGTATAATTAAGGACTATAATACCCAATATTTGTGGAGTTATCAGAATACTGTAGAGTTCTTCACTTTATGGGTAGAAAGCTTGTTGGTCAATCCAACCAGCCACAAACCAAACACAAACGAGGGTCACAGGCGTAACTTCAAATGCTCAGTAACAAGGCTCATAACAAATATGAACAAGTAGGGATTGAACTAGGTGCATTGAAACACGATTAAACCACGAAAACCCTAAACTGAAACCCCAGGAAAATATTTAGTGCATGAATAGCTCCAAATCTCTACTCATATCTTTCATTTCAGATGTTTTAGAAGTGTTTCAAACCATAAATCAAGACTAGGTAGCTCAACGAAGCATTTGGAAGCAAGAAAAGTTCATAAACAACAAGATTGGAGCAACTTTAAATCTTGGAGGAACCAGGACATTTTATTGCAAAACCATGCAGAAATCATACTTAAAACTTACCCAAAAAGCTAAGTTATTAATCTAGGGATTCTCTTACACCTTGAATTCAGCTTGAGCAACTTACTTTTTGACCTAGATTTAGATATTTTTGCAAAGAGAAGTTTGAGAGATTTTAGGGGGATTTTGGAGGATTTTGTTAAGTGTGACAAGAGAAGAATGGCAAGAATAGCTGAACAAAAATGGTTTCCTTACCAAATTTTTAGAAGCTGCATTTTGGTTCCTCACGTTTTCCATAATTGACTTATAAAATGTTTAGAAAGGACAAAATGGTCAATAAATATTGAAGAAGAATACTAGCAGACAATTTAAAAAATAAGAACAGATATAAATGTACTTGGAATGATTGAAAAAGTCTATATGCTATAGTATTGGTAAAATTATCTCTTCATATTTTGTCATTTTAAGTATGGAAGAGTTTTTATTCATTCCATTGTATTGAGGGAAATAGCTACCTTGTCATTGTTAGATGATGTAGCAACCACAGATTAGATCTCAATATAAGTAAATGACATCTGTTCTAAAGGATATTAGCTGGACCTTAGCATTTTCCATCTTTTTTGTAGTCAGAGAAAAATCTATTAGTAACGTGCATGCATCTCGAGAAAATAATTCATTTGCCAAATTAATTGGCACATCCTAATAATATATTTATATTCTTGAAATTTGATTTACAAAAATGAATAAAAATAAATTATTGGGATAATTTTGATAGTTTTTTTTATTAGACTAGTGGGGGTCTTATCATGCTTTTAATTAAGAGGATTTAAAGCCTAAGCCTTCTAGGAGAATACATGACTAAATGAAATCGAAATGCTTATGAACCCTACACAACTTGCAGTTCAAGTCAACTGAATTTGTTAAAAGCCAATCTTATCTACTCTAAGAGGATCTGGCAAAATACTAGGAAATTACAATTAGAAGAATTATTGTCCATTGTAGCTAATAAATCTACCACTAATTTGCTTCTCGATAAACTTGATCAATAGTATATTGCCCAAGCTTGAGAAGATCCAAAATATGCCTGACTATTGTATCCAACCAACATGTGATATGAGCTTGACCTAAAACCATATGAAAGAAATCTTACGAACCCACCCCTACCATGACATTAGAAGAAATATGAGCATGACACAGCTACAACTACAAGCATGTAAAAGAGCCATCGAGTTTGCTCCAATGTTATGTTTTGAATCCTAGAAGCATGTTCATTCGGTGACAAAATTTCCCATGGAATCACAAAGCACCCCACCACTTCCCAAATTGCTTGGATTCTCTAAAGAAGACCCATCCATATTAAGATTGAATGAGTCTTCAATTGATTTAATCTAAGCAATTGTCAATGACCTTTTTTATTTGGTTGTGTGAGTTATAGAGGCAAATTGAGCAATAATAGCATAGAACAAATTAGACGGAAAAGGTTTGATGCAGCTACGATAAAAAATGCCACTCTTTACCCTTGCTAGAATAGAAGATAAAGGACTTAGCCTCTCTTCAAATATAAATTGATTATGAGCTAACCGCAGATGCCAACAAATGATCAACGGAACCAAGTTAGTTAAGTCTCCATGAGAAGCCGAGGAAATGAGCTACTATGATTGGAGTTTATTCAACAATGTACTGATACTTGTCAAATCTAATTCCATGATTATCTATGTACTATCACACGTGTCCGCAAGTGCATTGGTCAGCGTAATAGTATATAGTAACACGGATCGTTCTCATGAGTATCAAATTTAAGTCAATTTCTGGATACCTAGCATTAATTACTATTTAGATTATCACAATTAAAGATGAGTTCTTTTTGGATTTTTTTCCTTTTCTTTTAAAACAAATTACTCTAGCTCACCCTAAGAAATTAAAGGATAAATAAAGGCACAAATTTTTTAATGAAACAAAATTAATTTATTTAACAAACTATGAGTTAATTAATATAATAATTGAAATTCTAATTTCAACTAACTAACTAACGAAGATGTAAAATAAAATAATCAATGAAAATTAAACTATGAATTGAAACTATATTTACATAAATTGAAAACAATAAAGAAGTGATAACAACAACTATGACGAAATAAATTAATAGAAAGTAACCCTTTATTAACGAAGCACTAATGAACCTCCAAAAATATTGTGTGTTCTTTGGAAGATCTGCGAATCCAAAATCACAAGAGAATAAAAATCCTCTAACTGCAAATCCTAAAATTTGAGAATTGAAATTGTTGAAGAATTTAATGCCAGAAAGTGCGTAATACTGCCTAAGAGAAACCCTATTGGCTCCTCTAAAAATTGCCCTAAGCCACTGCCCTATCTTATGAGAAAAATGGCTATTTATAAAAATTTAATGGGTCTCTATCTGCATTTTGTCCCTGGGCCTTTTACCAAGGATACCTCACTGCAACAAGGTTCTTCTTTTGTTTAGGAACTGGCCATGTAGTGAGCTTAGTCTTCTTTACACCCCACTACAAGAAAATTGCAAATTTCATGCGGATTTTTGCTGCGGATTTTTTCCCCAGGAATTATATACGGATTTTACTGCAAATTTTAGTTTTCACGGTTTGGGATTAAAATTTTGCTACGGATTAAAAAATGCATCAAAATCCACAGATAACAGGCCCTCGACAAAAGCGGGAACGTATTATTGTCAAAAATAAGCATCAAAAATCGAAGGAAAAATGCAAAGGACAATAGCAAATTTCTTTGCGGAATATATTTCAGGAAATTTCTTCGAATTAAATGTCCGCAGCACACTTGCTGTTGAAATAAATTCCGCAGCACACTAGCTGCGGAAATAAATTCCGCAGCAACACTTGCTGCGGAATTTAAAGTTAATTTCCGCAGCAAATTTGCTGCGGAAATTCCTGCGGAAAATTCCGCAGAAAAATTCAATTTACAGTGCAGAAACCCAGCACATTTTGGACAGATCTAATCGGGAAAAAATCATTTTTCCTCTCCATTTCCTGCACCACCAGCCACCCTTCACCCTCCACCTTCCTTCCAACTACCATCCATTATTTCCAGACCTAAATTTCATCCCTTCTTCCTCATTTCTTTCTCTCCTCAAGCAATTTTGCTCCATCCTTCCTCTTGAAGAAGCTGCGTGAACTTGGTGTTCATCTTGGATTCAATTTGTCCAGCCACCATCTCCTCTAGCTGCAACCGTTCACATCCTCAACCATTTCCAAGGTGATTGATTGATCTACCATTTCTGTCTCTTATACATTTTTAGATTTATTTTTTTTGTTTGTTACGTATCGATTTTTGCTCCGGAATTAACATTTTCTTATACACATCTAGATGACTTCTATAGCTCTGTTGCTATAATTTTTCTAGATGGTATTTTTTTTATTTTGTTTGTTATCGTATAGATTTTACACATCTAGATTGTATAATTTTTTTTCAAGATGTTTGTTATCCATAATTTGTCGAGGATTTTTGCTATGTTATTTTCAATTTATTTCCATATAATGACAATATTTAACACCTATACTATCATATACTAAATTTTTACTATAATAAGCAAGTGAAAAATTTTTACCTTGAAATTATATTCTTATATTTGTCTAGAAATTAATTGTTTAACAAGAGACTAAGTAAGTCATTAGTTTGGTTAGGCAAAATGGAAGTTCCGGAGCATCGAAGGTGGATAGAACAGCTGGACAAGTATGGGGAGACTAGCGAGAAACTAGGGAATGTTACATGATGTCACTTTGGAAAAAAGCCCTGGACAAATCACCCGACCAAGGTTCTTCAAAAAATTCAGAAGTCATAGAAAACTTCTCCCCAAAAGTTGCTGAATCTCATAAAAATGAGAAAACAAAATTGTCAATTGAAGAGATTGCTTTTGGTGAAAAGTTCCTAGAGAAAAAGTAGAGTTAGTATTCAAGTTAAAATATATGTCTGTCTAAGGTGACTATTTGAGCGATTTAAGTATCGCGGGATATATTTTGACTTGCCACTTGCCTTCAAGGAAGCTTTATTAATACTTTTGTATGAATTTAAGGATATTTTTGCTTGGTCTACCAAGGATATCTAGGAATTTCTCACTTCAAAAATCATACAACATAAGCTTGGTATCGATCCATCTCATAAACCTGTGAAGCAAAAGAAAAGGCTCTTCAGTTCTGAATGCAGTCAGGTTATTGAGAAAGAGGTCGATATGTTACTTGTTGCTCAAATGTTTAAAGAAATGTTCTTTCAGGTTGGTTTTCAAATCTGTATTAGTACCTATGCCGGATGCCAACCGCGAATGTGTATTAACTATATTGATATAAATAAAACCTGTCCAAAAGAAAGTTATCCTTTACCTCGGATTGGTTGGTTGTTGTTGTAGATGGCTGATGCAGGAGATCAAGGAGGAGAAAAAACCAAAAAGACAGGGAAATAACAAATGATGTATGTATATGACAGCTATGTCATCATGTATACAAGACATATACCATATATAGCATTTACATCAGATCTCATAAAAGACATGCCCACATTCCTGAGTTAATCCCCATTGCTAACCTTCGTGTCATGTGTCATGCTAGTCCATCCACATCTCAACAAAATCCTCAAGCTAGTGCAACAAATCCCTCAACCTCTCCTTCACTACAAGCCCAACTATCTGAAACAAGAAACCAGTTGCATACTTTGATGGAGCGATTAGGCGTTCTTCCTGGATCCTCTCGCCACCAGCGTTCCCCACCCCTTGATGCAGATGGTAGCTCGGATGATTAGACTGTATTTGGTTGTTTACTTAGATAACTAAATGCTATATATGTATTGTATTTGAATTTGTTTCGTCGAATTGTTTTTTGAGATGAAATTGCTCGAATGTGACATGATGATCAATGCGAATTATTTTTTGTGATGAAATTGTCTGGAATGTGGCATAGATGTGTATAGGGGGATGAAAAATCCAAACAATACAAACAAAAATTTTCTGTGAAAATTATTTGGGGATTTTGTCGGAAAATATATGGGGATTTTTTGGGGATTTTGCTGCGAAAATTATATGGGGAATTTGCTGGGGATATTTGCTAGGGATTTTCCTACGGAAATTATATAGGGATTTTGCTGCGGAAATTATATGGGAATTTGCTGGGGATATTTTGCTAGGGATTTTGCTGCGGAAATTTACAGGATAATTTCCGTAGCAATATCCCCATCAAAAACCCTTGCAAAATGACGAAATTTTGATGCGGAATTACCAGCGCAAAATATCCGCATGTATATTTCCGCAGCAAATTCCCCATCAAATTTTGCTGCGGATTTCATAATCCGCAGCAAATTATTATCCACGGCATTTTTACCCGCGGATTATTTTTGGTACCAAAATCCGCAGAAATTCTTGTTTGCTGCGGATTTTTCATTATAATCCGCATCAAAATCCGCATGAAAACAGCAATTTTCTTGTAGTGCCCCTTGCTATAGCAAAGGGTCAACCTGTCCTAGACGGCTTCAATTTCTTCACATGCAAGCTTCTATTACGCGTAACCAATTGCTTAGACTTCCAAAAATACCCCTCACTTGCATTAGAAAATGACAAACAAACATAAATAACAAATTTTCAACACCAAGTAAATGCTTAAAACCAATAAAAAATATTAAACACATAAAATCCAATTTTAGCTTATGAAGGGTAATTAGTACCACAAAAGACACAAAAATAGGACTAATAGCGTTAAACTACGGGGAAAAAGGAATAATAAAATTACCCTAATTTCTAAGGTTGTCATGTACTATGACCAAAGCTCAGTATTTCACATAACGAATCGAAAAAATTCCAGACATGAGTAGCAGACTAGTAATCCAGAAACCAATATTTAATAGGGTCTAAAAAGTTATATGGTAGCATTAAGAAGGCATATGAAAACTCAGGAACATGAGGACTTCAAGAAAGGGAAGAAATGCATTCAATACTTTCCACAAGAATATAAAAATCTTGATTGGGATCTTTGAATATAGTCTGCTAGTAGTGCTTTTGACAAGTTGATGACTCATGGACAGAGAAATTACTAGTAGGAGTTAATCGACATACAACTTGATCATACTCGGAAGATAAATAGGTTGAAGCAGCTGTTGGTTTATGTACTAAAGGCATGTACACAACAGTGTTGGAATTAGAAATTATACTTATTGCCAACGTTAAATGAACCTAAAGGGTCACACACTAAGAGTAAGCATTGGGTTAAGTTAATTGTTGACTAAGTTCGTTGAATAAGAATTTGTGTCTAGATTCAATGAACGAGAATTATTTACTAATTACATTGGATTTACTGGATTGTCCAGTTAAATAGTAATTATAATAATTCGTAAGGAACTATATCTGGTTACTATCATACGCGTTTATATACCTAATACGTGTGATAGAAGAATTCTAATCAAAGAAGAGTTCTTTGAATTTAGGTTAACCGCTATATATAGAATATGATTCTTTAGGGTTCGGAGTGTCTGACATGCGACTCATTAGTAACACACAGTCGGACGAAAAATCCTACGAAATAGTTCCGAAACACTGCTCTAGCAAGCAACACCCTAAAATCGGAAAAGCTACTCGTGTGGATACCTGTAGAGGGCGTTCGTTCAATCCAGAGCAGCGCCTAAGGTCCTGCTGACGTGTTCTACGAATAGTTCGTGGTTGCCGTGGTGTCCAAATAGTGACCGTGGTGTTCAAGGTATATATATATCTAAACCCTAGACGATTTAATTGGAACGCATGGATCCTCTTATAGGGATTTCCGGTGTTTTTCCGCTGCGTTATTTTGATATTATGGCTAGGAAATCCCAACAGTGGTATCAGAGCCGCTTGCGTTTTCAATTAAACCGTTTCTGGATTAATGAAATTAGTTAAAAACATATTATGTTGGACATAATCGAAGTACATGAACTACACCGATGAATTTAATTCGCATCATGAAAAATTATGACAGCACACTGCTAAATGAGTTACGATTACTCTTTAGCGTACTTTCTGTCATAGTGGCTTAAAATCGTTTTGGTTATAACATCGGATAAATAATAGTATGTTTTCTGTTTTATGATGTGTTCATATGCATGGTGCATAGCATGGCCCTTTTGACCTACTAGAATAGTAATTTATTTCTATTTTGGGGTGTAATTATATAAATACGGCCTGCGTGTCGTTTTTCTTTTTTTTTTTTTGTAATTTTAAAGATTTGTATTATTGTATTACAAAGCTTGTAAAGAAGGCAAGAGGAGCAACTTGGCGTCAATCAACAACAAGGTGTATTCCATGAAGATGGAAGAAATTTTGAAGTTGTAATTTGACCCTAGGATTGACCTTGATCTTCATATTGGCTTATGAAGATCACCATAGTTTAAGGGCCATGCTATGACACGTTTATCTTACTGTTATTTGTATATTTGCCATAAGGATGTAAGTAATGGTGCTACTTATATGTTTAATTTGGCCAATAAATATTGGGCTATCAAAACGGTTTTGGGCCCATAGGCATAAGATGAGATTAAACATGCCGGTACATGTGATGTATTGATCTCATAATTGTTTTAAGAGTTACATATGATGTAATTGGTAAAGAGTTACCTACCTAAATAACTTAATTTTAATTGTCATGCCAAAGCTGAGTTAAGGTTAAGTGAAATATGGATCTTAACCCACTAAATACAAACTGTTGTGTATTCATTTATGAGGGTAATTGATTTAGTGGGAGTTTTATATTAATATCGAAACTCATTATTGTACTTTGCATAATTGTTGTAGATCGATGGCCGCTAATAACACTTCAACACTATCTTTGCGATCTATCCTTGAGAAGGACAAGCTGAATAACTCCCACTTCCTTTTGGACAAGAAAGCAACCACGAATTTTCGTAGAAACACCTAATTATGTTCGGACAATCCTATCCCTGAACGACTGCACCAATGCTCCAAGAGCGAGAGAGATGCTTACATAAGCATTCTAATGACTCTGTTGATGTTGGATGCCTTATGCTTGCTACCATGAGCCCAGGACCTTGAAGGACTTGGAGCACTTGGAAGCTTTCGAGATGGTCAATCATCTCAAGGAAATGTTCCAACGGCAAGCACGGCAGAAAGGTTTGATACGACCAAAGCTTTACATTCTGCAAAATGGTGAAGGAGCGCTGTTAGTCCTCATGTCTTGAAGATGAAGGGTCACATAGATCATCTTGAAAGACTTGGATTTCCCATCTAGGCTCTTTGGCTTGAGCATTCTATATATAGCGGTTAACCTAAATTCAAAGAACTCTTCTTTGATTAGAATTCTTCTAATGACACGTATGCAATTATCTAAACTACAAAGAAGAGTATATGACAATACTACTTCAGGTATTTATGTTAAACACGTTAATTTACTACTTTTATTTCCTCGTCATGGGTATTAGATACTGGATGTGGAGCTCACATTTGTGTTAATGTGAAGGATCTGAAAAGAAGTAGTCGATTAAAGAAAGGTGAAGTGGAGATGCTGATGTTTAGTTGGAAATAAAGCAAGAGTTGCTGCTCTAGCCGTAGGAACATGTGAACTCCTTTTACCTCCCGGGCTGATTTTAACTTTGAATAATTGTTATTATGTACCTGCTTTAAGCAGTAACATTGTTTCTGTTTCTTGTTTAGACAATGATGGATTTGATTTCTTTATTAAGAATAAAAAATTCTCCATTCACCGTGAAGACGTGTTTTATGGAAATGCTGATTTGCATAATGGTCTTTACGTTCTAAACATTGAAAAGCCCAATCCAGAGATTGTTTATAACATAAATACAAAGAAACCTAGATTGGATGATTCAAATCAAACTTTCTTATGGCATTGTCGCCTTTGTCACATAAATGAGAAGCGCATATCAAAACTCCATAAAGATGGGCTTTTGAATCAATTTGATCTTAAATCTTATGATATCTGCGAATCTTGTTTGTTGGGAAAGATGACTAAAGCTCCTTTTACTAGACACAGTGAACGAGCCAATGATTTATTGGGCCCATAAGAAAGTTTGATTTGAATCATCCAGATCTTCTTGACTCAGGTGAATATCTGAGTCAAGAATTTTATGACCATCTTAGAAATGTGTGGAATTGTAAAGACCATTATGCCTGTCTCTTATACACATCTAGATGTGTATAAGAGACAGGCATAGAAGGAATGTGTATAAGAGACAGGATCAAGATTGGCCTCTAGCAAGGCATCATGACCACCCAAGTTAAATGAAGATCATTGATCTGACATGCATTCACATTGAATCGTGTTCCAACTAAAACGTAGAAAAGACACCATATGAGATGTGGACTGGTAAAAGCCTTGTTTGTCTTTTCTTAAGAAGAAACAATACCAATACTGCTGCCTTTAGTACATAAACCAACAATACTCCCACTTGAACTAAAGACAATTAGCCAGGAAGTTTTGGAATTGAATAAATTAAACACCTTTAATTTATCATTCCGAAAACAAAGTATTTGTTGCCGAAATGGGATATTTTTGGAAAAGAGTTTCTTTCCAAAAGAACTAGTGGGAGTAGAGTACATCTTGAAGAATTTCAAGATCCACAAGACAACACTCTCTCTCTGTGCAATCTCATCAAGAATCACAATTAGTTGTTGGTTCGAATGAGACAACACAATTGGAACATGGGAATGACTCACAATCGGTTGTTGAGCTTCCACATGAAACACAAGGACTCCGTAGATCCGGTAGAGCTAGAAATATGCACGTGTATAAGAGATGTGTCTGGAAGTACCTAGCATGTGTTACTCATCTCAGATCCATAATGATCCATGGTCTGGACTGATCATTTGTACTTGGTAATACAATACTCCCACTTGGACTAAAGACAATTAGCCAGAGAAAAGGTATGTAAGCTTCAAAGATCCATTTATGGATTAAAGCAAGCCTCTCGGAGTTGGAATCTTCGTTTTGACGAAGCAGTCAAAGAGTTTGGATTCATCAAAAATGAAGATGAACCTTGTGTTTACAAGAATATTAATGCAAATGCAGATGAAAAGGAACAGCTGTAGGGATTTCCTGGCTGTCTCTTATACAAATCGCAGCGGAAAAATACCGGAAATCCCTATTAGCAAGAGTCCAGTACTTTTAGATTAAATACTAAAGGGTTTAGTATATACCTTTGATTCTCGAATTCCATCTATTAGCCAATGTCGCATGGCATCGGTCTTGGAAAGGCTCGGTGTCTGCGATAGGAATGAGTATTATCGCCTGTCTCTTAGACACATTATGATTCAAATATAAGATCCATCATGTATGCATCGATCTTATGTAGACGACCGGATGTCTATATGAGACATAGCATGACAGGTAGAATGGTCATCGGATCTGGTGAGAGTCATGGACAGCGATCAAGAATATCCTTAAGTACTTGAGAAGAACTAAAGATGTTTTCTTGGTTTATGGAGGACTGGAAAAAGAGCTTGTTGTAAGTGGTTACACGATGCAAGTTTCGATCAGCGAGATGATTTTAGATCACAGTCGGGATATGTGTTCTGTTTAAATGGAGGTCTTGTTAGTGGAAGAGTTCAAAGCAAGCGACCATAGCAGATTCTACAACGGAGAATATATAGCGATCGAGATGCGGCTAAGGAAGCGATTTGGATTAGGAAATTTGTCACCGAATTAGGTGTTGTTCCTAGCATCACTAATCCAGTTGATATCTATTGTGATAATAATGGGGCTATTGCACAAGCCAAAGAGCCTAGATCGCATCAACGATCCAAACACATCCAAAGACGTTATCATCTCATTCCTGAGATCATTGTGCAGGCATAATTAATAGGCCTCATACCAACTGATGCTAACATTGCTGATCCATTAACTAAACCACTACCACAACCAAAACATGATCGCCATGTTCGGTCAATAGGTCTTAGACATATGTATGATTGGACCTAATTGTTTAATTGGGAGACTTTTAATGGATAATTTTTAAAACGAATATTGTCATCATGATATTTATAAAGAGATTTATTATTGCATGTTTTAATATTAGAATCCATGAATAATTTATTATTCTAAATGTCCCTAGTTATTCAATATAGTGGGAACTGTGTTGATTTAAGACTAGTATGATTTTGATTGATAATCATATGATGATTATGGATATATGGATATAATGAAAATCATGGGTATTTGTTGGCGAACAAAGTCATGCATTTTACATTCCTTCCACTGTGATTAAGCACGTATACTTGGCATAAGCTGTCTCTTACTACACATCTAGATGTGTATAATAATACTGAAATACCCATGTTTCCTACATAAGAACTTATGTGTTTTGACACAATCAAACGTTGTCTTTAACCGGATGATTATAAAGATTGTGATTGAACATGTAGAAATTATGCGGAGGAAAATGAGTGATTAAGATGGAATTTGTCCCTCTTATTATGAGAGAGATGTCTTTCTCACGGATTATGACATGGGTTATTTGATCAGGTTATGTCAGATCAATGATCTTCATTTAACTTGGGTGGTCATGATGCCTTGCTAGAGGCCAATCTTGATCTATGAGTATAATCTGTTAATGATAAATTAAAGGTGTTTAATTTATTCAATTCCAAAACTTCTCTGGCTAATTGTCTTTAGTCCAAGTGGGAGTATTGTTGGTTTATGTACTAAAGGCAACAGTGTTGGAATTAGAAATTATACTTATTGCCAACGTTAAATGAACCTAAAGGGTCACACACTAAGAGTAAGCATTGGGTTAAGTTAATTGTTGACTAAGTTCGTTGAATAAATTAGAATTTGTGTATAGATTCAATGAACGAGAATTATTTACTAATTACATTCATCATACTGGATTGTCCAGTTAAATAGTAATTATAATAATTCGTAAGGAACTATATCTGGTTACTATCATACGCGTTTATATACCTAATACGTGTGATAGAAGAATTCTAATCAAAGAAGAGTTCTTTGAATTTAGGTTAACCGCTATATATAGAATATGATTCTTTAGGGTTCGGAGTGTCTGACATGCGACTCATTAGTAACACACAGTCGGACGAAAAACCCTACGAAATAGTTTCGAAACACTGCTCTAGCAAGCAACACCCTAAAATCGGAAAAGCTACTCGTGTGGATACCTGTAGAGGATTTAAGCATAGCAACTGGTGAAAAGGTTTCATCATAGTCTATACCATGAGTTTGTTGGTTGCCGTGGTGTCCAAATAGTGACCGTGGTATGTTCAAGGTATATATATATCTAAACCCTAGACGATTTAATTGGAACGCATGGATCCTCTTATAAGGGATTTCCGGTGTTTTTCCGCTGCGTTATTTTGATATTATGGCTAGGAAATCCCAACAGCAGCCATTACTCCAACCTTACTATCAACTGAGAGCTATTGTTGTGTAAGCTAAACATTCCACTCAAAATAATTGGAAAAAAATTGATTTAACTTCCTGTTCGAAAAATAAATTTGAGGCTCATCATCTGTCAATGCTGCAACTCCAAGCCAGTTATCAAACCAAAATGTGCGTTTACCAGTGCATACATGTGTTTGAGTGGTGCCCTAAATTAAGTGTTTGATTCTCAGCATACGACTCTAAAAGATACATTTGTACTCATACTAGTCCTATACTTCTAACATATGAAACAACCTAAAGATATGAATACTGTCTGTTATGCCCATAATGCATCATCTAACTTGCGAGACCAATATGTCCAAGATGTATTCACCATTTTCTCCAAGATTCATTTCAACTCTTGGTTTGACAACTTCACTTGTCTTGAAGTTTAAGAGTGATAAGATGTAAGACAATTTTGCACCTTACCTTGTACTTGGATGACAGAGCTTCAAATTGAGAGCACTTGGAGTGTGAAAATCCTTTGCTAATTATAGTCATCGGAACTCCAAATCTTGAGAAGATGTTATGATTGATAAACTCTGTAATCATCCAGGCATTATTTGTGGGAAATGCCATCACTTTGACCCATTTTGAGACATAATCTACCGCCACCACAATATACTTATTGGAGAAGGAATTGGGAAACGGTACCATGAAATCAATCCCCTACACATCGAATAGCTCTACCTCTAAAATGCTGTTTAGGACCATATGATCTATACAGGATATGTTCCTTGTTCTTTGAAGTGCAACAGAATGCTCCACAAATATTCTAGTATCCTAAAACAATGATGATTTGTATAACCCACTTCGAAGAACCATTGCTGCTATCTAGTGATTTCCATGGTCTCTTCCTATTGGTGATGCGTGAAGCATCTGCAAAATGTTCTCTACTTCCTCCTCAGCTAGTAGAGACACACATTTCCTAATTATTTGGTCGCTGCACTGCCTATATAAGTATCTCTCGTCCTAATAATAGAATTTCAAATTACTTTTTAGTTTGATTGAAATTCAGTGACAATGGGAGAACCTTTGCTGCCAAGTAATTTGCTAAGTCAGTATATCACAGCTTGACACTCCCTGTTATTAACTTGTCTTCAAGAAATTCCTCTCAGATAGGCAATTGATGTGCTTCCCTTTCTATAGGTAGTTCCCATCTTGTTAAGTGGTCTGCCATAGTATTCTCATTATCCTTCTTCTCTACTACCTAACAATCAAACTCATGCAATAACAAAATCCAACAAATCAATCAAGGCTTTACATAATTTTTAGATGATAAATACTTCAATGCATAATAGTCTGTATAAACAATCATTTTCAACCCTATCAAATATGATTGAAACTTATCAAAAGCAAAAACTACAGCTAGTAATTCTTTTTCAGTCGCAGAATAATTAACTTGAGCCTCATTTAATGTTTTACTAGCATAGCATATGATATACAAAATCTTGTCCTTTTTCCGGTAAAGGACTGCACCCACAACAAAATCATTGACATTACACATTAGCTCAACATATAAAGACCAATCAGGTGCTACAATCACGGTGCAGTTGCTAATGTTTTTTTCAAAATTTCAAAAGCATTCAAATAGTCTTCATCAAAGTTAAAGGTCACATTTTTTTGTAGTAAATCACATAAGGGTTTAGAAATAAGGAAAAAATTTTAATGAAACGTCGGTAAAACTCATAATGCCTTAAAAGGCTCCTAATTCCCTTAACAATAATTGACAGAGGTAATTTTCTATTACTTCAATTTTAGCCTTATCTACCTTTATGTCCTTGGCAGAAATTTTATGTCCTAAAACTATCCCTTGTTGTACCATAAAATGGCAATTTCTCAATTTAATGCGAGATTGGTTTCTACGCAATGTTTAAGAACCAAGGATAGATTTTGCAGATAATCATCAAATGTAGACCCAAAGACTAGAGAAAAATTCATCCTTGAAACTTCTATGCACTTTTTAATCATGCCATGAAAATATCAAACACGCATCTTTGAAAATTGTCAGGTGCATTGTATAAACTAAAGGCATCCTTTGATAGATGAAGCTGCCTTAATGACAAGTGAAAGTGATTTTTCTTGGTTCTTTGAGGCTATGGCAATTTGGAAATTCCCAGATTAGTCATCTAGGAAACTGTAAAAGCCATGACATGTTAGACACTCCAATGGAAGGAAAATTGAGGAACAATGGACGAAAATGGCATACTAGCAAGACCAAGTAACAAAACCAATTGAGTCTGAATTGCATGATTCCAATTGATCCAAGTGGTATCCATAGATGAAATCGAAATACATCTACCTAGTTGGAACAATTTGGAATCAATGAGAAGATGAAGATGATTGAGACGATGAAGTGGAGGATGAAGACGTTGATGATGATGATGATGATGATGAGGCATAGGATGAAGATGTTGATGATGAAAAGGAGGTCACGATGAAGCCGATGAATTTGATTTTGGCTAGTTTATTTGATAATTTGTTTCTTGATTTTATAATACAATAGTATTTTTATTTGTATGAGAGTTTGCTTGTTTAATTAGTGTTCCAATTTCAGTTAGTTTTGTATGAGAAATTGAGGTGAATTTGTGTGTTTGTTAGCAAAAAAAAAAATTCATCATTATATGCTTTGTAACTAAGCTACTTAGCGATGGAAAGCTATGCGTCAGTAATTTATCGTTAAGTGAGTTTGTAGTGTCATTGTACTTAATAACGAAAAGATGTGTCTCTATAGCTTTGACCATTGCTTGGACTACATCAATCACATTTGTTGCTAAAATCATCGCATTTATGTGTTCCTGCAGTTAAGCCTAATAAGGCCCAACATTCATTGCAAAGTCGTTGCCAATGCATCACAAATTCATTGCTATTGGCATCATTTTACCCAAGTTGAATGGAAATTCAACTTATTGCCACAACAATTTCCATCGCCAGCTTTGACACATCTGTAAATGTGTATTCCAAGTGCCATATTGTCTTTCCCCTTCTTTCTCTTCCCTTCCATTCTCATTTTTTCTTTCTCTATCACTCTCTTTCTCATACCTCTCTCCATCTCTTCCTAATCGCCACTACCCACCACTACCTATGCCACCAGACCATCACAATCCACTCGCATGCCTCTATCCTATAATAAGTTTTTTGATATTTTTACTATGTTTATTTACATAAATAGTTTTATTTTCTGTTTATTTGTGTTTTAGATTTGGATTTTTTTATTTATTTTAGGGTTAAATATATGGACTTAGGGTTAATTATTGATAGTTTATGTTTTTTTCTATTTCAATATTAGATTTTCTACTTTTTTTCTATTTTTTAGTTTAGCAATTTTTTCATTCCTTGGCTTAATTTAACATTTTTTTTGTTATATGTTAGGTTTTAGGATAATTTTTTTTAAAAAAAATTATGATTAAAATATGTTTTTTTTTAAAATTTTTTTCCATAATTTTGTATTTTAAATCTATTTATTTAATGCATGCATTATATTTTTTATTTTTGTTATTAATTCATTTTATGGATTAATAATCTTTTTTTAAAAAAAAATTTACAAAAAAATTCACCCTAAGATGATCATCTCATGACTATTGAGAACAAATTAAATCAGATGGTTCTATTTCTCAGTCTTTCTGATTTGCTTTGCTCCTTTGAAACCAGGGTCAAAAAGATTAAAACATCAGCCATTCACAACCGCTAATAATTTTTTGAGTAATTTAGATGAATTTGTAGTAATTAATTTAGTATTTAGGTTATTTTAGGCTAATGTGATTAATTTTTTTAATTTGAGCATTTTAGACGAATTTGGGGTAAATTATGTATAATTTGGGTAACTAATTAAAAAATTGGCTAATTTGAGTAATTTAGTTTAATTTGGTTAATTTTGTTTAACTTAGACTTATTATGTTTTTTGTTTTCTTCTTTTTTTTTCTCTGAGGATTTACATTAGATCTCTACCTGCCCTTGGTGACTCAAACTCATGACTTAGGTTATAGGAAAAGCATATTCTTACCATTTAACCTAGGTTATTTATGTCACGTTTAGGGTATCTTATATGACAAAGTGTTTATTTAATAATTTAAGTTAATTATGTAAAATTTAGGCTATTTATTTAGAGATCAGGTTAATTAGGTTAATATGTTTTTGTATAATTAAATGTTTGGTTTTTTTTTTTTATTTGGCATTTTTTGGTTAATTGAGGTTAGTAAAAATAACTATCAAAGAAACACTAATAAAATAAAATAGGTCCATTTTAGTAATTTTACTAACTATTTATGGAAATATTTGAGAAAATTATTATCTAATTTGATATTGTAGTCGAAAATGTGTTTTTTCGCATTAAATTAAAATTTTGGAAGACATTTAATTTTTTTTTTCTGTTTTAATGTTTAATTTGAGCATGAATAGCTTTGTTTGTGGATAAAGGGGTATAGATTCTAGAAAATTCTCTCTTACGGTTGAGTCCTAAGTTGTCCGAATATCATGAGTATTCCTCCAATGCGAGGTAATAATAGGTGCATCATGAATTGTAGACCTGTGATAAGAACAAAAATGGCAGAACTTTATTCCCCGAAATAGGTTCTGATGCTCAAGTAATTTACTTAAATAAGAGGAAATACCTTAGAGCAAATGCAAGCTAAGAGTAGCAAATGAAGTTGCAATGAGTATTTTCTCCGTCCTACTAACCTTGCGAATCTTCCTATTTATACTAAGTAGTAGATGGGTTTGATTTGTTAACGGGTTTAGGAGTAATTACCTGGCTTATGATTGCCTAGTTGAGATAGGTTGAATAGGAGCTTGTAGTTAAGTCAAAATTACCATAATGCTCTTGTGATTTGTTGACAATTTTGCCACGTGTCTGGGGCTCATTAGGTAATATATTTTGGTATCATCACTTCTTCCCCACTCTCGAGAGCAGTGCGATGGTTTTTGACTAGTTTTTTTAGTGGGTTGAAATTGAGCATTTGTAAGAGAATGTACCTAAATTTATCAAATCTTGCCATGTGTAACATGGGCAGTTTGCATATTTATCTGTAAATCTACATTTGGATATATTGATTACATCGATTTGGATTTCAAATATAGATATCTTTTTAACTTATCCAACAAGTTAAGGAACTTAATTATAAATTTAAAATCCACAAACAATAGAGAGAGAAAGAGGATTCTAATGTTTAAAATGATTGAATTTCAAGTTAACTAAATTTCATGTCATTTCAAATCCATTCATTTAAAATCTTTTTTATAATTTAACTTCAACCACCGAATAGATATTTCCATTAATCTTCCTTTTCAATTTAGATAATAGTTACTTTTTTGCTACCCTCTTTATAAATTTAAGGAAAAATAACCCAAGTAGTCCCTTACATTTTATATTTGTACTTTTTAGCCCCTCACATTCAAAAAATATATTTTCGTCCCTCAAAAATTCAAAACATATCATTTTGACTCTTTAACACAATTATGAGTATATTTTAGTATGATACAATCACATGTGTATTACACCTGTCACATAACATGTTACACGTTTTAGTTCCAAATTGACAACATATAGCTCTAAACACTAAATTGTCCCAAAAATACTTAAACACAACTACCCACCACGTAACTAGTCCACCACTATCCTCTACCCTACCCGAAAGGGAAGGGGCTACATTGCCTGAGGAAGGGAGAGGAAGAAAGGCTCCAGGAAGGAGGAGCTACAAATGAGAGGTTGTAGGTTGGTGTTGCATGGAAAGAAAGAAGACGGTTGGGATTGAACGGGTAGTTAGTGGCGAAGAGAAGCGGCGGGAGGTGGGAAATGGGTCGGGTATAGTGATGGGTGAGAATTTTGGGGTGATGGGTGGTACAGGTTTTAGGTAATATAATTTAGTATTTAGAATTTTTGTGCTACTAAGTTTGCTCATGAAAAGTATTACATATGATATGCATGTGACTATTTCAAATCAAAATATATCCGTAATTGTATCGAGGGACCAAAATAGCATGTTTTAAATTTGTGAGGGACGAATCTAATGCATCATATCGAAGATGAAGGACTGAAAAAATATAAACGTAAAATATGAGAGACTATTAGGATTGTTTCCCTAAATTTAATCACAATTCCTCTCTATATTGTTATTATGAGGGCACTATTTAAAGGCTATTGGATATTCTATCCCACTTACTATCCCACTCCCTATCTTATTTAGGTAGTAGGATAGGAAGTAAGATATAAGGGTTACCTCTCCTCAGTTTGGCCAAATTACCAAATAAACCATGAGGTTTGATAAAATAACAAATACTCCTTTCAAAATTATAAACTCATAACATACCCATCCTTGTTAAATCCAGTAATTTTTTTGTCTTTATCCCTAAAATAACCCTATGTATCATTGGTGTGCGCAAAATGATGCTGCTGTCAAGTTGCAATGCCGTCGTAAGCAACCAAAATTAACAACTCTAGTGTAGTAGTAGTGAGTCGAGTTTGTCCCACGGAGAACGGGGCTTATTTTCGTGCTAATGGAACAAGGGGGGTTCTGAATGCTTTTTAACTAAAATTAAAATAATAAAATAATTGAAGATAATTCAATTAAGAAAGATCTTGGTTTTGGTCATATCCACCATGGCAATTTCACTAGTCGATCATTGACACACAAGATAATTTAATTCTATATCAAGCACTAATTGAAGAATTAACCCGAACGAATACCAATTCAAAGTTGATTCTTATTTCTTTCTAAAGTTGGTTAATTTTCAACACGCGATCCAATTAACCTTAACAATTAATTTAACCCAGACAAGCGCCGAAGATCAATTAATAGAAGCATTAAAATCAACAAGAACAATTAGACTAATTCAACATAAACACACGCGGTTATGCCAATTAGATGATTAATTTCCCTAAATTTAGTAACACAAATCCAGTAATTATCAAATTCAGTTGCTTCATAGATTGAATTAAGCACACGCGGTTAAAACAATCTAGCAGTAGATTAATTCCAATAACTTAATATTCTGCAGCAATAACAAGTTAAATTTGTGTAAGCACAATCATAAATTTAATCGCAGAAAAATAATCAATACTTGAGATAAAAGTGTATAATTCAAGCACAAGAAGTCTCACAACTTTGTAGAATTGACCATGGCTTCAAATCCCTCAACCATGAAAAGAGTTTAGGCACAAAGTGCCATGAAAGAATAAAGAGGAATTTCTACTACTAAAAACCCTAGCCAATAAGAAAATAAAAGTGTAGATCTCTTTTTGTCACCCAGCTTGGGGTATTTATAATCAGTATTTAGGAACGTGAAATCTGGTAAAAAAGAGTCCAACCGGCCGAAGAAAACTAGTAAAAAACTCAAAAATACGTTTCTGCTGCTCTCCGCGCGCGCTGAGGTTTTTGCGCGCATGTGCGCGCGAGGCAGTAAGTTCCAGGCGGGTGTTGTCCTCTGCGCACATGCGCTGAGATCCTAGCCCGCATGTACGCGCGAGCTGCTTCTGGAATTTTTGCTTCTGGACGCAGCACACATGCGCTGCACAGTTTCAGCGCATGTGCGTTGGCAACTAGTCACATGCGGCGCATCTCTCCTCAACTGTGCTCCACCTTCGGTTTCGATTTTCACCTTGATGCTTACGTTATTTGAGAAAGTGTAAAACATGAAATTTTTAGATCTGTCCCTTATCTTTCCAATGCATCTTGAAGAACCTCAATTGAAGCTTGGGATCAAAAGTTATGCTTGAAATACAAAACAGTGTCTCGAATAACTTCGTACTCGTGCATGTCTCGTACTAAACATTTTCTTTCATCGTTTTGCATCTTTTTCATCTCTTTTTCACTGTAACCCTACAAAAACTAAGAATAACCAAATTAGGCTCAATAATAACTCAAATCTTGCTTACAACACATAAAAATGTGGTAATTGACACATAAAATATAGTACAATTATGAACTTATCAATCATCTTCATCATTATCAGATAAAATGTCTCCCTTTTTGTATTACGTTCTGATCAATCAAAAAAAATTCCGTTCCATAGATTCTCTTCTTCTTTATCATATCCATCACCTAAAAATCACCAAAAGAAAAAAAACAAATCCCCCAAAAAAACTAGTCGCAGTAAACAAATCCAAAAAAAAAAAAAAACAGCTGCAAACAACACCCAAAAGGACAACTGTGATAACATTAAAAAAAAAAAGCCATATCCAACATCACAACCGTGACTTCATAGGACGAAGATGATGATGAATGTAGTGAATTGAGTGGGTAATGGACTGTTGGGAAGGGAGGGGAGAGAATGTTTAGTTGTGATCTGTAAAGGATTTGAGATTTTTTTGGACTGATGGGGTTGTTGTTCATCATTTTTGGATGAATCTTGGAGATTGATTTTACAAAAGTAATTATTGGCATAGGGGAGAAAGAATCAGGTAGTGGTGGGAGAAGTGAATGGAGAAAGTATGTCAAACAAATTCTTCCCTATTAAAAAAATGTCAAACAATTTCCTTGACTGTGGGGTAGTGATTGAGGTCCTAGGAATATGCATCATCATAGTCATTAAAGAGAAACCCTGGATCTGACCGATCGTAAGTATCACCGGTAGAAAGAATTGGATGTACAGGAAATGTAGGAAAGAAAGATGCGGGGACGATTGAGAGTTTGGTAAAGATAGTAGTATTTTGGGGTATTTCGATCATTTAACATGTTCTGTTAGATGGGTTTGATAGATCTAAATTTGAAGGGGGTATCTTTTATTTTGTCAAATCTCTGGGTTTATTTGGTGATTTAGTCAAACTTGAAGGGATGTAAATGTAATTAACCCAAGATAGAAAGTGAGATAGAAAATTTTTAACGTATTTGAGGTCTAGCTAATTTTGTTTTGGTAATGGTACAATTTAAAAGCTTACTAAAAAGGCTACATGTTAATTTGGGTTTTAAGTGCACCAATCCAGTCATCAAAAAATAAAGGCATTTTATGATTACATTTGTTTTTTGCTTAACTAAGCAAAATAAGTTTATTTTGTTATTGAAAACATTAAAATAGCGTTGCAAGTGTAATTATTGAAACAAGAAGAGAAGTTCCTGCAGTTATGTCAATGTGAAATGATTACTAATAGAAAAACCTTCCATACTATATAAATTGTATCAACTATTTATAACCTACAAAACCGGTGATTTGCCATCCAGTGCACCAGCAATTTTATGGATGGGTATTGTTTAAGTTTTTTTCATAAAGGCTTCCCAAAAAGGTAAACTGAGTACTTTGCCATGGAAGCAAACTACTTTCTACTAATTACTTGATCCAATTGACTTCAAAATAACATAAATGGTGAAAAAAGGGTTTTGGCCCTCCAAACTAAAAAATCTATACTATATATAAAGTAAGAGACTCTCTTTAGGTATCTGTCACTTTATGAACTTCTTGATTTAACATTTATTATTATTAATAATATCATGGTAAACCATTACTAATAACTACCACATGTAACTTCTTCTTTTTTTTTCTTTTTTTTTTCTTTTTTTTTTTTGCTTTTTTCTTAAAATCTCACACTCTATGTGTGTACCTTCCCCACTAATTTCAATAAAGCCTTTCAAATTGAAAAACATATTATAATAAAGTGCTTCAAACAGAAAGAATGTTCATAGTTTGACCATTCAAACTAAATCAAGTGTTTTATTGTGATTCTCTGTGCTAAAAAGTTTTATTCGGCCCTCCAAACTCAAAAGTGTTCCTAATATAGCCATCTCTTTTATTTTTATATTTTAGAATATTGATTCTCCCAAAGAAAAAACAAAATACCTTATTTTTAATACATACATAAAAAACCCTAATGTATATTTATCAAAACATACCGAAATTATTTTTCTTTTAGTTAGGGACTAATGAGTGGAAAGAGTTACGAATATAACTCAAAAAATATGAAAAGGCTTATGCATAACAAAAAGAGAAATATAGTGATATGATTTTATAAATGAAAAATGGAAAACAATTTTTACGCACTCTAAAAGATATTCTAACGAGATCCCATTATGTGTAGTCGGCTTTTTATACATTTTCATTTGACCTAAACATATCCAAGGGCATACAAAAATATTTTGTTTTCTCTGAAAACATTTTGAGTTTAAATGGCCAAATTAGAATAAATTTTTAGTTTGGAGGGTCGAATTGGCACTGTTTAATTTGGAGGGTCACATTGGAACATGTTTCAATTTAGAGGTTCAAATTGAAACTCTTTCAATTCTAAGGGCTATAATAGAGTATTTTTCATTAGTTTGGATAATCAAATTGAGGCTTCTTCAATTTGAAGGGCCATATTAAAATTTTTACATAGTTTGGAGCTTGTGGGAAAGAAATGAAATTTTTGGATTACTATACAGGCCAAAACTTAGGTAGGTTTTGTCTTACATGATACAAAGAAAGGAGACATACTTCTGGTTCCACTTGTGAATCCCACTTTTTTGTATTTTGTCGTCTACATGATCAATTTTCCGTACCAAATACTTATCTATCTATACAATATAGTATAGAAAATGAGTGTTTAGTGAGAAGCTACTAGACGAGACAAGTAGCAAGGCAAAAATACATTAAATCTACACAGTAAATAAAAGAGGTAAAAAATGAATTATTTAATTAATCATGCAAATGTTATCAAACTACTCACCTAAATATATCTTTAACTACTTTGATTTATTCAAAAAGGTTATTTTGTGTACATATGCCTTTTATAGTTATTAATATTAAATGACAGGTTACAAGGATATTATTTATAATAAGTTAATAAAATAAATATTTTTTTAATTTGAAATCTTTAGACTTATAATATATAAAGGGTTATCCCAAATAACTTTTATTAAATAGGACTCGATTAACTTAATTATGTTTGAGTAATATCATTTTAAAAATTTGATTACATTCAGGAAGGAATATTTTTATCAAAAAATTAATAATATACTATATTGGAAAAAGATAACAAAATTTTAAAGTCATTTATATTATGTTATCTTCAAAAATTATTTTGAGAAACTACATAATTTTAAAAAAATATTATATGAATAATATATTCCCGTAAGTAGCAGGGGTTGAATATGAGTTATAGTAGATAAAATAGAGTCTGTACAATATGTTAAAGCAAAATACTACTTTTTGTCAGAAGTTCATAGCGAAAAAACATCGTGGGTAACATTATTTTTAGTTTTTTTTTCTATCTATATATCACTAACGAAATAAGGATTTTGATATCTTAATTTTTTGACTATTTATGTACACAATATTAAGTTCATTCAATTCCAAATCTTTACTATCTTACACATGTCTAATTTTCAAAATATAATTAACTTTTAAAATAATTTTAATAATTATTTATAGGAAAGAAGCATAAATATTTTAATTAAATTTAATAATTATGTTCCTAAATCATGTTCTTACTTTTAGTTTCTGGCATTGTAAAATTTTTTAATATTGTTAGTTAGTTTTATTTGGATTAATTGCTAAAAGTTTTTGGCCATCATTTTTATTTTACTAAAATCATTTTATTATAAAAATTACACACACATATATATATAATTTTGCAATAAAATGGTGTGTGTGTGTATATATATATATATATATATATATATATATATATATATATATATATATATATATTATCTTTCCCTGCGTAGCACATGCATATTTCAAACTATTATATTAAAAATTAAAATTTTAATATTCATCTTCCTTTGTATAGTAAAAATTTACTATAATAAAACACATAAATACCTCGATACTTTTGAATATTCAAAAGCTTTAATTTATCATGATATTATTAAGTAATCTTTAAATAGGAAAATTGATCAATACACATTACGTAAGTACTATTAAATAGCTTTGATTGTGAAAAAGTATCAACTAATTAAAAAGTATGACAAATTTTGTTGACTATTTATATCGACTAAATTAAGTTATTCATACTAAACAAAACAATCTTTTAAATTATTGTCTTTTTTGACCATTTGTAACTAAAATATTATGTTCATTCATATTGAACACAATGAGTTTTATCATTTATTTTTGCATGGAACATGGTATGTGCATAAGCTCCCAAAACAATTATATATCTGACTAATAGTAATGTCGTTATTATAGTATTGATTTCTAATTAAAATTTTCAATTAATAATTAAGTTAGATAATTAATGTAGCTCTTTAATTGACAATGAAGTGCAGTTTAGGTGTTAATACGCTTCTCCTATGATCTATTAGTCATGGGTTCGAGTCACTATAGGATAGGGGGAGAGGTGGATTTTTCTTTTTTCTTTTTTTAAAAAGTAATTGCTCTTCAATCATTTGTATATGACATAAATATAAACATTTTAAATGCACATTTAACAATTATATTGTTAATTATTTTCCTATTTTTACTTTTTTAATTAGTAAATCTATAGATATTATTATTTACTTTTCTCTTTATATTGTTTAATTACTAAAGATTTTATACAATCATTATTATTTTACTATTCTCGTAAAAATTAAATATAAATTTTTGTCTTCCCTTGCTATTTAGCTATGTTGCAATAAGTAGATGTCCACCTCACAAGACTAACAAAATAAATTAAGAAGACGCATATCTGGCAAAAAGAGAAGGACAGATGAGCAAAAAAAAAAAAATGTTAAAATATACAGCTAATTGCTAGATGTTATGATTGAATAGAAGGTTAAGCACCGCCCAGAAACCCACTTGCTTTTAATTCCATTCCATTTAAACAAGAGAACCTTTTCACATGGACATGTATTATTTATTCTGGAAGTAGTGATTGCCGTCTACGTTTAATCATCATCTAAGATTAACTTTTTAAATTTCAAAACGATTTATCATCAATTTAAAATGGCCTACTGACCTCCACCGACTACCGAGACTTCTGTGATTTCTTTGGTAACGCGGTGCAAGAAAATGATAGCCATCTAAAATGACACTTTGCTAATTGCTCGTTAGTGGATCACATGAAAAACATAATTAAAATTTATAATCGCAAGTTCACGACAAACCTAATTGGGACGTGCTGATACTCTTTATACACATAGTTATAAATTTATAAAATACCTAAATCTTACCACTAAACTAGATGGCATCCCGCAAGTATACAGTTGTCAACTTGTAGTAAAGGGAAGTAGGGATCGTACCCACAAGGATTGGTCGATAAATACCGGTTATAAATTTGTTAGATTACAAGTTGAAGCGATGGATTAAGAGAAGAGATTTAACTAAAACTAATCACTAAGAAAGCAATTAAAAATGAAGTATATTTAGAAAACAAATAAAAGGAACAATTAAAATGAAAAGCATATTAAGCAAGTAATTAGTTAATCTAAACTACTCATTATCATTAAGAAAGCACAATTTAGAAATCCCATAACCTATTCTAAGAAATCTTGTAAAAAGAAAGTATTTTTAAAAAGCAATTAACTAGCCTAAGGTAAAAATTAACACTAAGAAAACACAATTAAAGGAAGCCCAAGTACTATTCTATCAATTAAACTAAGAAATGTAAAGAAGTAATTAAATGAAAAGCCCATAAACTAATCTAAACTAATTAACCAATCTAACCTAATTACCAACTAAACTAAAAATTATCACTAAGAAAGCATTTTTAAAGAAAGCCCATAAACTAATCTAATAATTACTCTAAGAAAACAAGTAAAGGAAGCAATTAGATTAAAGCAACTTAAACCAATCAACTAAAGGAACATGAAATTAAAATTTAACTAAGGGAGTATTAACATAAACAAAGCACTTACAACTAAAAAGTTTCAATCTTTAGCTTGGATTTGAAATTTATAAGAAACAGAAGTCCTAATCTACTCTAATCTAAGAAAATCATCCCCAAATGGGGAGAAAAAAGGAAGAAAATTACTCTATAACCTAGCCTACTTCTACTAACTAAGTTCTCCATCAAGTGAGGTTTAAAAGGGGTATATATAGTGCTAGGGTAGTGGGATAATTGTGCAGCAAAAATCAGCCCCGAATAAAACCATTTTTTGCTCCAGCCGCCTCTAGATCGCAATCTGGAATTTGAGATTGCTATCTAGAGCTGAACTTCTGAAATGCAGCATTTCACAGTTTTGCTTCGGACATCCGATTGATGCACCATTTTTTTTCATGCAACCCTAACACACAAAAAAATATTATTATATACAATAAACACTTAAAATAACATCTTAAATATATAAATAAAATTCTCACACAATACAGCCCAAAAAATGAAGGACAAACAAAGACGAACGAAAAATTAACTCCCAACGAAGTTAAGTCAAAGGCACGACACAAGTCTATACACAAGAACCTAATAAAGTTTGCTAATTAAGACCTAAATAAGTACTAAAACACGTAATAAATACATATTACCACATTCTAACACATAAATGCAAAATAGACAAAAACACACACGAAAATACTAAAAATGCTCGAAACTAGTAGCAAAACCTTCAAGTTTAGGGTACAGATAACTCTAGTTTCCTAGAGTTATCACGTGCTAAACCCGTGATGTAAATGCTAAACCTTTAACATGCAGAACAAATATATAATAAATTTTGTTTGGAAATGGCCTTCACACCATCTCCATATTATCTACATTTTTTTTGACAAAGTAAATTGTTTAGTTTTTTTATTCCCAACACAAGAAGCAGCAGGTGTGATGTTTCCCAAACCTTATTTTGATGATGACATAAGGACTAAACTCTGAAAATAACCAATTAGCTGTCCAGATCTGCTATATTTTTTGCTGGAAATAGGTTGTTCGGACGCAGTACACCGTCCGAACTATGTCAGTTTTCTCGGACTAACAGGAGTGTCCAATACAGATTCACTCGGACGCATTTCATCGTCCGAACAGATAGGCAGAAAGCAAGTTTCTTAATGCTCATCTACGGACGCATACAATTGTCCAAACAAAGCTTCCTTCGGACGTACATGACTGTTCAAAACTTAGACCGGACGATGAAACGGACGCTTGCACGGCCGTTCGAACGATATCCTTCACCAACTACATTGAGATCGGACGCTGTGTTGGACGCATCATGCTTATCTCGGACGTCCGAAACCTTAACGGCTGGTTTTTGTACATTTATCATTGAGCCGTTTCGAAGTAGTTACAACCACCATTTATTGCCCCTATAAATACCTGCTCTATTGTTTCGTAAAATCCATCTAATACATTGAATACAAGCCTTAGAAAAGAGCAATTTTAGTACAAATTGGCTATAGCATTTATGCTATATTGTATTAGTGTGCGGCTTAGAGTGAAATTAAAAATTTTGAGTGGAGTGATAATCTTGTACAAAAGTGAGGTTGTGAGTAAAATTCTTGGATCAACTAAAAGAGTTTTAGTGTAAGCAAGAATTTCCCTACTTTGTAAAGATTATTGGCTTACCAAGTGTGTGAAGCATTCTAGTGGATTAATACTTCAAGCTTGTTAGCTTGGGAGTATTAGTTGTTTAATTTCCTCTCTTACTTTCTTCACATTCCTTAAATTTTATTGATTCTATCTTCATTATATTATTTGTTAGTTGAAAAATATCAATAAGTTTAATCTATTTAAAAGTATTTTTAGAAACCTAATTCACCCCCTCTCTTAGGTTGCTTTGGGACCAACAATTGGTATGAGAGCCTGGTCTCATTTTATTGCTTAAATTACTTTTGAGAAAAGAACTATTGGGGATAAATTGAAGGAAATCCATGAAGACAGCTACGATGTTTGTGAGGAAAAGAAATCCTTACTTGTTGCCAAGTATGAGTCCTTTAAGATGGAACCACATGAAAATATTGGCAAAATGTATTGTAGGTTCAATGACATCATTAAGGATCTTGAAGCCTTGGGTAAGGAGTATTCTTTGGATGAAAAGAATAGAAAAATCTTGAATGCTCTATCCAAAGAATGGGAGGCCAAAACAATCGCTATAGAGTAAGCCAAGAATTTAAATTCTATGTCTATTGAATCACTAATCAACTCTCTTACTTCTTATGAATTGAAGTTGAAGGCCAAAGTGGTGGATGATGAAGAAGCAAGACCAAAAAGGAGCATTGCATTAAAGACCTCTCAAGAAGAGGATGAAAATGGCTCCATCAATCTAGAAGACAAAGATCTTGATGAAGCAGATCTTGCACTCATCACCAAAGGATTTCTTAAACATTACATCAGCAAACGGAGAATGAAAAGAGGTGGAGCTACCAATTCAAATAATTTCAAAGGGAAGACTATGAAGAAGCAAAATAAATAAAAGTGCTTTGAATGTGGTCAACTCGGACACTTTGCAAATGAGTGCCCTTCCAAGAAAAAGAAGGAAGGAAGAAAGCCCCATTTCAACAACTTTCAAATCACATGGGATGATTGCAATTCCGAAGGAGAAATTGAAGAAGAAATGGAGTCGGCACAAATGGTCTTTATGGCCATTGGAGACGATGAGATAAATTCTAACTATGACTCCAATGATGAAAATGATCTTGAAGCTTTCATTTTAAAATTGCATGATAACTTAAAGGAATCATATGCTAGAAATAAGGAGTTAGTGAAGAAATCAAATGCTCTATTGAATGCTAACTCTAGACTTGTGAATGAAAATAATTGGTTACCACAAGAAAATAGTGACTTGAAGAAAAGAATGTATGTGAGATCAAAGGTCAAGGAAGAACAAGCTTCCCTGAAGAAAAGATTGGATGATTTGAATGTTCTCTTGACTAGAAAAAGATAAAATGCTGTTGATTTGAAAAGAAATAGAAATGTATTAATCAACAAAAAATTTATCATGTTTAGAAGGGATGACTTATGTTTTGTAAAATCAAAATCCTCTTTCTATGAAAATGAAAATATTATTTGTAAATATTTCCAACAACATGGACATGTCAAGAATATGTGTTATGCCAAGAAAAATGAGAATTTTGGAATGAAAGCCGTATGGATTAATAGCAATTTCACTAACTCTAATGGACCCAAGAAAATATGGGTACCAAAAGTTATCAATTGATTTGTTGTGTAGGCACTTAACATCACCAACAATGCTAAGTGGTTCATAGATAGTGGATGCTCAAGGCACATGACGGGTGTTGCTTCTCTCTTCACAAATCTAAAATCCAAAAACAGTTGGAAAGTAACATTTGGGGATAATAATAAAGCAAAATCATTTAGCATTGGTGATGTAGGTAAAAGTGGTGAAACCTTGATAAAGAATGTGCTTCTTGTTGATAATTTGAATTACAATTTATTGAGTGTAAGTCAACTTTGTGATAAAAATTTATATGTGTTATTTACCAGGCATGAATGTCTTATTCTTGATAAAAATCATGTTGTTTTATTTAAGGGTGCTAGGCACAATGATGTTTATGTGATTCACCTTGACAAAATTAGTAATAGCAATGTAAAATGTCTTACCGCTTCCATAGATGATCCTTGGCTTTGGCATAGAAGAGTTTGTCATTTTAATATGGATTTAATTGAAAAACTTGCTAAGAAGGAATTGGTGAGCGGTTTTCCAAAACTAAAGTTTTTGAGAAATAAAATTTGTGATGCATGCCAATTTGGTAAACAAATTAAAGTTTCCTTTAAACCAAAGAATTATGCGTCTACTTCTAAACCTCTAGAATTGTTGCACTTAGACTTGTTTGGACCAACTCAACATGCTAGTCTTGGTGGTTGTAAATATGCTTTTGTGATTGTGGATGACTATTCGAGATATACTTGGGTATTATTTTTCTTGTTCACAAAAATGAAGCTTTTGAAAAATTGCTGTAAAATTGTTTTCTAAAATTCAAAATTTGTTGAGTTTAAAGATCACTCGATTAAGAAGTGACAATGGTGCCGAATTTAAATTTGGAGGCTTTCCCGAATTTTGTGATTACAACGATATTTCACATGAATTTTTAGTTGTTAGAGTTCCTCAACAAAATAGTGTTGTTGAAAGGAAAAATAGAATTCTTCAAGAAACCGCTAGAACTATGATTAGTGAATGCGATTTACCATAATATTTTTGGGGCGAAGCCGTTAACACGGCTTGTTATGTCATGAATCGAGTTTTATTGAGATCCATTTAAAACAAAACTCCTTATGAACTCCTATTTTGTAAAAAACCTATTGTGAGCTATTTTAAAGTTTTCGGTTGCAAATGTTTTATTTTAAAAATCAAAGAAAATCTTGGTATATTTGACCAAAATTGGATGAAAGAATTTTTCTAGGATATTCTAGTGACAAGAAAGCATACTGAGTATACAATAGAAGAATTCTTTTGATATGAAGAAGTTGTACATGTTACATTTGATTAAGCTAATGATGTTATCTCAAAGAATATATGTGAAGATGAAGATGTAGGTATTCAAAAGGAGCTTGAGATGCTCACTATCCATCAAGATCATCAAGAGATTACATCAAGCAATGATGTCAACAACCATCAAGTAGATGACGAAGAAGAAAAGAACGAGGATATTCGAAATATCTTCCAAAAGAATGGAGATTTGTCTCTAGTCACCCTCAAGACTTGATCATAGGTGATCCGTCCAATGGGGTAAAAACTCGATCTCATAAACCCTTGAATAGTAATTGTGCATTACTTTCTCACATTGAACCTAAACATGTAGATGATGCTTTAAATGATGAATCTTGGGTCATTGCCATGCATGATGAACTTAGTCAGTTTGAGAAAAATAATGTTTGGACCTTAGTTGAAGGACCATCAATTCATCCCGTAATTGGAATAAAATGGGTTTTTAGAAACAAATTAAATGATAAAGGTGACGAATCATAAGGAACAAAGCTAGACTTGTTGCAAAAGGTTATGCTCAAGAAGAAGGTATTGACTTTGATGAAACTTTTGCACCAGTTGCTAGATTAGAATGCATTCGCATGCTTCTCGCATATGCATGTTTTATATGATTTCAAATTATTTCAAAGACATGTCAAACGTGCCTTTTTGAATGGTTTTATAACATCAAGAAGTTTTCGTTGAACAACCTCCCATTTTGAAAATAAAAATTTTCCAAATCATGTTTTCAAACTCTCTAAAGCCTTATATGGTTTGAAACAAACTCCAAGAGCCTGGTATGAAAGACTAAGTGATTTTTTGATTGAAAATAGATTTGAAAGAGGTGTTGTTGACACCACTCTTTTTACCAAAACAAATTCCAATGGTTTGCTAATTGTTCAAATTTATGTTGATGATATTATTTTTGGAGCAACTAATGAAAGCTTGTGCAAAGATTCTCACACTTGATGCAAAAAGAGTTTGAGATGAGTATGATGGGACCTAACCATCTTCCAAAAAGTTACAATTCTTCCTTGGACTACAAGTTCACCAAACAAAGGAAGGGACGTTTATTACACAAATCAAGTACACAAAGGAGCTACTCAAACGATTCAGAATGGAAGATTGCAAACAAGTTGGTACGCCTATGTGCACTTCAACCAAACTTGATAAAGATGAAGGAGGTAATAGTGTTGATGAAAAACACTATAGAGCTTTGATCGGAAGCCTACTTTATTTAACGGCTAGTAGACCAGATATTATATTTACTGTTTGTTTATGTGCTAGATTTCAATCCTGCCCTAAAGAATCGCACTTAATGGCTGTAAAAAAGATTTTTAGATACTTAAAGGGCATAATGGATTTTGGTATGTGGTATGCAAAATCCTCTACATTTGATTTAATTAGTTATTCTGAAGCTGACTTTGTTGGGTGTAAAATTGATAGAAAAAGTACTAGTGGTATGTGTCATTTCCTGGGAAATTGTCTTGTGTCTTGGTTTAGCAAAAAATAAAATTCTATTGCCAGTATAATCTCTTTCTATGGCTGAAGCCGAATACATTGCTGCTGGAAATCGTTGTGCCCAACTTCAGCGGATGAAACATACTTTAAAAGATTTTGGTGTTGTCTTTGATTGTGTGCCTATAAGGTGTGACACTACCAGTGCAATTAATCTCACAAAAAATCCTGTAATGCACTCTAGAACCAAACACATTGATGTTAAGCACCATTTTATTAGAGATCTTGTTTGCAAAAAAGAAATATGCGTTGAATTTGTGTCTACTTTAGATCAACTGGCTGACATTTTTACTAAACCCTTGGCCTCAGATCGTTTTGAATCTCTCAGATATCGTTTAGGGATTTTAAAGTTCACATCGGCATAGTTTCTTAGTTCGGACGCACATGCTTGTTCGAACAATACCCTCTGTAGGACGATCTCACTCATCCAAAAACCTCATCTCCGCCTTGGACGCTTATGATCGTCCGAATTTTCCTCAAGTTCTTCACTTTCCCATTGGAATCCTACCGGACGCTCACACCCATCGTCCGAGAGAATATCGGACGCCCTAGCTCTTCGTTTCGGCCGTCTGTTCATTTGCTTTCGGACGCACAATTAGATGTACACAAATCGTTCGGACGTCCGAACGGTCCCTCTGCTCGATTAAAACCATCCATTTTCCCCCTTTCAGACTCACCCTAATCCCCGAACCCTTCTCTAGCAAAATTTTTCCCCTCAAAATTCCTCTAACTTTTTCCTTCTCTCGACAAATTGATTGGGGAATCTTCATTCTCAAATTGTTCATTACCATTATTGCACTTAATTTCATCAATCTACCATCAAATTTTCACCAACTTTCCAAAAATCAAATTTTTTTTATATACCTTCCATTCACAATGGTTAGATCTCGTGGAGGCTCTTCAACAGCAACTCATGGACGTAAATCAAAAGGAAAAACTCTAGTGCAAGGCGAATCATCTGCTAAACCTCAAGCTTCAACAAATCCATCCTTACCAAAATTCATCGATGCCAAGGCATCCAAATGGGTATACATCTTTTCTTAGCAAATCTATAATCGTTGAAAGACCTGCTTCTCAAAGTCTTTTCGATGAATTTAATCTTCCCATTGTCAAATCTTGTTTTGAAAAACAAAATTGGGGTCACTTAGTTCACACTGACTTACCCATTTATCATGACATGTGTTAAACCCCAGTTATGTTAATCATGTTTTGATGATGACCAAATCATACTAATGGTTTGAAAACAAGTGTGCAGAAAAACAGGTAGGTTCGGACGCAAATGATAGTCCGAACAAAACAACCAGAAGACTCCATGGACACAAATGACTGTTTGAAAGATAGAGCTTTGGACGATGGTAATCGTCCGACACAAAGAATTTGAAGCAAGTCTCGGACGAAGAATAGCATCCGATCATATTTTCAGAAGACTTTGCTTTGATCGGACGCATGTTCGGACGCATCCTCGGACGTCCAAACGAATACCCTCAGAGAACGGATGCAGCGTCGGATGCAGGGTTTAGCAGCGGCCGTCACGAATGGTCCAACGGCTAGTTCGTTCGGACGCACACTTGCTGCATCGGCCGTCCGAAAGGTCCAACGGCTAGTTTTCCAGTAAACAGAAAATAGCCGTTGGGAAGTTGTTGGAAGAAGATATTTGGCAACTATAAATACCCCTAAGTCTGAATTAATTAAAAAGAGACTTCTACATTGATTACAAATAATACTTGAGCTATTTGGGAGAAATAGTGGGTACAAGTGTTGTGAAGGTGTAGGTAGTTTTGTGAAAAGAACTTAGAAGTGTAAGAGTTCTTCAAGTGTAATAGTGGAGAGATAACAATTGTAACAAATGGAGGTTGTGAGTGTAAAACTCTTGGCTCAACTAAAGGAAATTAGTGTGAGCAAGAGTGATCCTCATTTGTGTACAAGAGGTTATTGTCTCACCTACTTTGAAGAGACTTTTAGTGGCTAAACTTCAAGTTGTGAACTTGGTAGTTGCCTTGTAAGAAGCTCTTTGCAGTTGTAAGCTCCAAGCTTTCTTTTGAGAAGCTTGGGAGTTTAGTTTGTTTCTCTTAATCTCAATATTCTTATGTGTTCTTTAAGCTTAAATAGTTGAATATCTATTGTATTCATTTGTGCTTAGGTTTTTATTTGGTGCATAAAGTTTGAATTTCTATTAAGCACATAAAAAGGTTTTGTTTTAGGTACAACCTAATTCACCCCCCCTCTTAGGTTGCTCTTTGGGGCCAACAACATGGTGCTCCAATTCACAGCCAATCTTAGGAAAGGCCTCACTGTTCGCACATTAGTTTCTCATGTGAACAACACAAATTTTGAAATTTCCTCCAACATCATCAATGTTATTTTTGAATGTGAAGTCTCATCCCCAAATGAATTTTCTTATTTCTTTTCTTTAGATAAATGACCCGCTTTTGACACTCGATTTGATATTGACGAGATCAGAACAATTTTTAACGTCAATTTCAAACAGGCATCGGAAGCCAAGACTACATTGCTCACTCTTGAAATGAATATTCTATACACTCATTGTCACAAATTAGCTGTTACCAATAGACGGGCATCGCACCGAGCTCGGAAAAGTGCAGCTTTACCTGTTTTACTGTATTTTCAAAGGGATTTCTCTTGACTTTGGGTATCTTTTCTGCTCGCTGTGGGAACTCTTTCTTACTGATACCCGCCGAAACATCACTTTCGGAAAATTTCTCACCAAAGTATTTGATTTTCTTGAAGTACCTTTCAACGGAAACAAACAATTTCCTCCCTACTTTAACAAATCTTACATTGAGCAAAAAGGCTTCCGTTATTTTAATGATCAATGGTTAACTAAAGCTGCCTTTGTTATTGAACGATCAAAATCCCAAGCCTCTATCTCTGATCTGGCACTTCCCTATTCCCCTCCTCCTCAAACACCTCCACCAGTCCATGTTCCTCGTCCTTCTTCCTCCGAACCTTCACTTTCACAAATTTGTGGCCTTCTCAGTTCTTTGAGCACTCAGGTGAGCTCCTTTCAATGTTGCACTAATAGCAAGTTAATAAAGAAAGTGACTTGAAACTCGTCAGATGATCCTCCAAGAGGCACTCAGCTTAGGCATGTCTGCTTCAGCTCAGGATCAATTTGCCAATATTCAATCACAATATCCACTCGACTCCTCTACCGAAAGTGATGACAATACCAAAGAAGAGGATGCTTGTTAGGACAAGATCGAAAAACGCTGTAAGAAGAAAAATGACTCGACTTTGATTTTCTGTTAATTCATTAATATGTATTTTGGTTTTGGCATTACTTTGGATATTAATTTGACAAAGATGTTAGAATTGCTCTTATTTTGGTTTTATGAATTATTTTGACTTGAGATAGATCTTAATTTTGATGTTGTTGATATTGGTGTTGATATTAATGATGATACTGGCTTAACTTTGATGATGTTAATGTTGGTTATTTGAGTGCACTTTCTCAGGGGGAGCTTTGTTTGATGATGTCAAAAGGGGGAGTAGGAATAAAAATATTGCAAAATTGTGTGGATCCTAATGCAAAATTGTTGGTTGTGTTATTACTCATATCTGTTGATTTTACATGTTGGTTATTCTATGACTGTTTGTCATCATCAAAAAGAGGGAGATTGATGTTTTCCAAACTTTATTTTGATGATGACATAAGCACTAAACTCTGAAAACAAGCCGTGCAGGTATGCTATCTTTTTTGCTGGAAAATAGGTTGTTCGGACGCAGTACACCGTCCGAACTATGTCAGTTTTCTCGGACGAATAGGAGTGTCTGATACAGATTCACTCGGACGCATTTCACCATCCAAACAGATAGGCAGAAAGCAAGTTTCTTAGTGCTCCTCTACGGACGCAAACAACTGTCCAAACAAAGTTTCCTTTGGACGTACACAACCGTCCGAAACTCAGTCCAGACGATGAAACGGTCGCATGCACGGCCGTCCGAACGATATCCTTCACCAACTGCACTGAGATCGGACGCTGTGTCAGACGCATCATCATCCTTATCTCAGACGTCCCAAAACCTTAACGGCTAGTTTTTTCTGCATTTATCATGTCACAGATGAGCCGTTTGGAAGTAGTTACAACCACCATTTATTGCCCCTGTAAATATTTGCTCTATTGTTCTGTAAAATCCATCTAATACATTGAATACAAGCCATAGAAAAGAGCAATTTTAATACAAATTGGCTATAGTGCTTTATTGTATTAGTGTGCAGCTTAGAGTGCAATTCATAATTTTAAGTGGAGTGATAATCTTGTACAAAAGTGAGGTTGTGAGTAAAATTCTTGGCTCAATTAAAAGAGTTTTAGTGTGAGTAAGAATTTTCCTACTTTGTAATGATTATTGGCTCACCAAGTGTGTGAAGCATGCTAATGGATTAATACTTCAAACTTGTTAGTTTGGGAGTATTGGTTGTTTAATTTCCTCTCTTACTTTCTTCACATTCCTTAAGTTTCATTGATTCTATCTTCATTATATTATTTGTTAGTTGAAAAATCTCAATAAGTTTAATCTTTTTAAAAGTATTTTTAGAAACCTAATTCACCCCCCCCCTCTTAGGTTGCTAGTTAGGACCAACAGGAGTATTTTTCATTGTTTTTTGACAAAGGATGTTACTTAAATTTATGTTCAGTTGATTAAATTTGTAGGATTGTTTTTCGTAAGTAAATTTGAAGGATTTGAAGACAAAGAATTAAAATTCTTGACTTTGAGATTAATAGTATGTGTTGTCCAATTCAGTTGAATTTACATAAAAACTCATAGGTATTGTAACACTCAAGGTTCTGAATTGGTATATCACAGTGACACCACTTAAGGCCTTGCATGATTGTGTCCTTGTAAGTTTCACAATGGACTACTCTCAGTTGTGAAGAACTTTTAGAGGTACTCGTATAGTTTCTAGAGGTGACTCCTACCTTTATGTCAACGTACTACCATACAACACTTAGCTCGTGCACTTCCTCGCCTAGTTGCGGCCCAATACTACTTGCCCAACTTATTATGTTCAGAGATCACATAAGGTTCACTTGAATATCAACTTAACACCCAAGGATTGAACTAACCCATAACTTTTAACTTTTAGTTTAAACAACGAGTTTAAAATGTTAAAACCAAATTATTAGTATTTCACGATCTTGGATATTATATAACAATCACTTCCTTCAAACCAACCCATGTGGGTATGGGTATCACAGATAAATTGGGAAAAAAAAATACTCAAGAGTTATTGCTGAAGGATTTGGTGTCATTGAGTTTTCTCTTTGTTGAGAAGTTTGACATTTTTGGTAAGAAAAATGACGTATAAAGTCTTAAATTTAGAACCACTTGCCCAAGTTATTTTACATGGAAAAATCATATGGAATCATCAATCACTTGATTTTAAATATTTGACTGAGTTTCATTCTCTATTTTTTGAATCTACTGACAAATGGGTAACTTTTGTTAATTTGTCAATTTGTATAGATACACTATTTCAGTAAAGTTTATTATTAAAATTGAATAATAGTTGTGATCAGAAAAAAAATCACCAGTCACATTCGAGCTTTACCCATCTATCTATCTATCTATCTATCTACACATAGTTGGCCGGAATCATATTGATTCCGGCCCGACCCATCTGTTCAACCGGTGAACTCGGTGAACCGGCCTTCAGATCGAGTTGGTTTCCTTTGATGACCGGACAAGGAAGGAACCCGCTGGGTTTCGTGTTACCCCGTGGTTTTAACCGGTAAACCCGGGAACCCAAACCCGGCAGGTTTGTTTCTTTGAGGAAAAAAAAACCAAGTTGTAATTGTCAAGTTTTTAATCAAAGACATCTTAAATCGTAATAAAATGCCTTACCACCTGACCATGTAAGTTTTTGGTTATTATATGCCTCCGTTTTATTTATATACTCTCCAAACTCCACTTTATGCATTAACTCCTTTTGAACTCTTCATGTGAAAAGGCTATGAAAATATTGAAAAGTTACATTCATGCTTAAAATTTTTTAATAAAATATATTTTTATCAATATTTTCACTATATAGCTTATATTTAATAATTTACAAATATTATATATTAATAAAAAATTATATTTAAGTGACCCAACAGTTGAGCCAATAATGACCCACCGGTTGAACTAGTAACTCGTTGATCCACCTCCCTTGACGGGTTCCTCCCCAGGTTGGGTTTATACACACACACACACACACATACATACATACTAGCGGAATATCTTGTGCAGGACGAATATCTATATTCAATTACTACAACAAAATAATATTTGTAAAATAATATTAACGATATATGAACTTTAGTAATTAAACTATATAATTACAAACAAAATTAAGTAACAATATCTATAAATTTTACTAATTAGAAAATATAAATTAAAAAATAATTAAAAATATACTAAATGTTAAGTACGTATATAAAATATTTATATTTTTGTCATATAAAAGTAATTAAAAAGTTATTATATAACTTAATTATTAGTTGAAATTAAGTTAGAAATACAAACAATAGTAACTATATTAATATAACTTTGACATATGATTGTGTTGATAACCTACTTCTAATTTCTCAGCTAAAATAAAGGATAAAACTCATTTTGTTGAATGTTAATGAATACATATTTTTATTTATAATGACCAAATAAGCACAATAATTTTAAAGTATTGTTTTGTTTAGTATAAATTAACTTAATTTTGTTGATATAAATTGTCAATAGAAACTACAATTAAGAAGAAACAGAATTTGTGTAGTTAATATAGTCATTTACGTATTTTGCCACTGTTATTTTATATATACCATGCAATCAATCATAATGTTTGCATGTGCATTGACCAAAATTGTGTCTTCAAACATAATCTCGATTTTTTAGAGTGTTACGATTTTCTACAATATATATGTATATATATATATATATATATGTATGTATGTATGTGTGTGTGTGTGTATGTGTATATATACGTAAATTGATATGTCATAGAGAAGTTGCTTCTGACTAGATTCAGAAAAAATAAAAGGGAAAAATATATTTGTAATATTATATTTCTACTAGCTATTAGTCAAGTTTGTATTAGTGTTATTAATTGCTATATGTAAGAAAAAATAGAAGAAGATATTCATTAGTGTCTATTATTTGAAAATTATGTACCTGAAATGAAGAAAACCAATTAAATAACTAAATAACTAAACCATATCTCCAAATAGAGGAAATCATATTTTACAACAATGATGAAGTAGAGGTGGAGGTTCGTTTGATTGGAATTGAGAATATCGGTATGCACAGGAATGTATACACACATATGAAACAAAGTATGATATGTGCGTAGGAGCTAAACATAAATGAACAATTTTTTTTTTTTAAACGTTTGGTGATTATACATAAAGATAGAGTAAGTGATGGAGATAAGACAAAAACCTTTAAAAAAAAGTTTATCTGTGTATGAAAAGTAAAAAGTTACATATCTCTTTTTTAATCAGATAAAAACTAACTGAATGACGAAAAGTAGGCAATGAGAATAAGGAGAATGGTTGACATGATGACTAATTAAGGAGGGTTAACATAATATGTCTATTAGCTAGCAAATGAGATAGTAAACAAAAGACTTGTGACCCATCATATTTCAAGTCGTTAAAAACATTTTTTTTTTTTTAAAAAATAGGATACTTGTGTTTAAGAATTTTCAATATTGTATCATATAGCTGTTAATTATTAATAATTTGGCCTTCAAATCTTATAAACTACTATGATAAAAGTCATGCTAATTTTTTGTATTTTACCTTCCATTCTATTAAATATATCTCTAAGTCAACAAAAAAAAAAGTAAATTAACCAATGTGAGACCCATAATAAGACATATTGTTAAAGCAATTTTTAACTTATCACGATTACATGATCTCTTAAGAATAATGTATATTGACATTGAATTATTAATTACCAATAAATATAAAGTTGTAATAAGATGCAAAAAATATTGATCTTACACCCTTTGTGTCTTTGTTTTTGTTGATTTAACAAATTATAGTTATTTTTAATTAAATATTAAGTGGATGTAATTAAGTTGCAAGATGATATTATTTAGACATGACTTTCTATTATGTAAAATTTATGTCTTAATAATGACATATAGATAAAAAATTTTCATAATGCAAATATAATAAATATTTATTCTCTTAACTTATAGTTAATAATAATACTTATATGATGATTTAACTTGTCGATATACACATTAGATGTTTTTTTTGAAAAAAAATTAATTATAAGAGATGTGATAAAATAAGGATTTAAAAAAATAAAGTTAGCTAAAGGTAAGATTTAGTTAATTAGGTAGATGATTTTTTACCTCTATTTTTTACCAAATAAATTTCTTTTTGCCTAATATGCCACTTGTCAACTCCTTATAAAAATCCCAAAAGGGATTTTTCTATAACATATACATATATATATATATATATATAAATAGATAGATTATACAAATTAGATGAGTATATTAAACTAATGAGCCAAACTGATGAAACTTTGGGAGAGGGTGACAGAAAGAAGGTTAAGAGACGAGACTAAGGTGTCAGTTAATCAGTTTGGTTTTCATGCCAAGGAGATCGACTACTAAAGGCATACATCTCTTAAGGAGACTTACTGAGAGGTATCGTGATAAAAAGAAAAATTTCTTCATAAAGGATTTGTACTTGATTTTATTGATCTTGAAAAAGCATATGATAGAGTCCATAAAGAAGTTATGTGGAGAGTTTTAGAAAAAGAGGAGTCAGTGTAGCATGTATAAAATCAACAAAAGAGATGTATAAGGATGTGGTTACAAGTGTGAGAACATCAGAAGCGTTGATACAAGAGTTCTCTATAAACATAGGTTTGCACCAAGGTTCAGCTCTAAATCGTTATCTATTTGCATTGGTCATAGATGAACTTACAAGGCACATATAGGAGGAGGATATACCATGTTATATCTTGTTTGTAGACCAGATTCCTTTAGAAGATGAAACAAAATATGGGATTAATATTAAACTTGAGGTATGGAGAGAGGCACTTGAAGCAAAAGAGTTTAGACTTGGTAAATCAAAAACAAAATATATGAAATTTAAATTTAGCAAGAATGCATGTAGAAGTAGAATATGGGTTAGTATCGAAGAACAAGAGATACCTATAAGTGAAAATTTTAAATCATTACATCTGATTTAGTTTCAGTTCTTCAGAGTGATGGCGGTATAGATCGAGATGTTACACATTGGATACAAGTGGATTAGACTAAATAGAGAATGGCATCAGGAATATTATGTGTTCGCAAAATTCCGTTATGAGTTAAGGGTAAATTTTATAAGACGGTAATTAGGCCAACGATGCTTTATGGGTCTGAATGTTGGATAGTGAATTATACACATGTGCAAAAGATGAGAGTAGAAGAAATGCGAATGTTAAGATGGATGCGTGGGTACACTAAGATGGGTAATATACACGATGAGCATATTCATGACATGTTGGACTAGCATCTATTGATGAGAATATGAAAAAAACACGCTTAAGGTGTTTAGTTCATGTGTTAAGACGGCCAATAGAAGTCCCTGTCAGGCGAGTAGAATTTAGAGAGAGTAGTCAACATAAGAAGGCTACGGGAAGACCGAGAAAGACTTTATGGGTAACTTTTAAGAAAGATATAGTACATCTAAGAATTAAGGAAGCACATATGATCTATGACAGAGCACATTGCATAATAGGATGCATACAGTCGACCTTTACTTAGTGGGAAAAAGATTTGGTTTGTTTGTTTGTATTCTTTTATAAGTCTAATAATTTCATATGCCTATGCATAGCACGGGTTATCAACTATTATATATATGTGTATATGTACGTACGTATGTATGTATATATATATATACACATACACATATGTATATATATATACACACACACATACATACACGCATATATATATGTGTGTGTGTGTATGTGGTAAAATATATACACACACACATATATATGTGTATGTATATATATATAAATATATGTGTGGGTGTGTGTGTGCATATATATATATGTATGTACATATATATATATATATATATTTGCACACACACAGAGACACACACACATATATATACACATATATATGTGTGTGTATATGAACTTATATACATATATAGGTACATATATAGATACATGTATGCATATATACATATACATATGTATATATATATATATGCATATGTATACATATATACGCATATGTATTTATATATGTATATATATACACACACACACATATATATATATATACATACATTTACAAATATATATGTATAAGAGCTCTATTAACTCCTGTCGATGCAGAAACTCTCTCTGGCCTCTTCTCTCTCAATAGCCATTGCTCCTGGTGAACTCTCGGCCATGGCTGAGAATAATGCACTTTAGCCTAGGGCTGAAAGGCAACCACTTTCTTGTGTAGAGGTGTTAATGGGTAAACAATCACTAAACAACCAGTCTGCCACCAATTTAGAGCAGTCCTTGAAGAAGCTTCAAACTTATAAGGGGGAACCAACAATTTTTTTCACGAAAGATGAAGTAAAAAATCTGGCTGCTTCTTTCAAATTCACGCTGGTAGGACACTTCCTGAATGGGACGCCAAATATGGACACATTCAGGAAAAGCTTCCAACCAATGGGCTTTAAGGGGAGTTCTCAGTAGGATATTTAGACCATAAGCAAGTGCTCTATTAGCATCAGATTTTCATTGGAAAAGGATTATCTAAGGTGTTGGTTGAACAACACTTGGTTCATCAGTGGATTCTTCATGCGAGCCTTGAAATGGCATCCTCTTTTCACCCTAGAAGTTGAGCCTTCTATTGTACTGATTTGGATTACTTTAGAGGGTCTCCTGGCTTGTTTTTTTTAACAAACATTCAGTTTTCAGCCTTGCTCAAGCAGTTGGAACTCCACTCAAACTTGATTTGGCAATCGAGAATTTCACACGGCCAAACATTGCCATGGTCTATGTTGAGGTTGATTTTCTTGCTTCTTTACCTGCTAGACTTTGGCTTGGAATAGGTGATTCAGGAAGATGGCAAAACATCACCTCTAAAGAACTCCCAGCATATTGTAAGAATTGCAATATCTATTGGCCATCACCAGCAAAACTGTGAGAGTCTTTCGTAAAAGCTTCTTCCATCAAGAAAGGATATAGAAAACACCAAGGAGAAGAGTCACAAACTACCAGCTTCTGAACCGTTACACGCCCCAAACTGAGGACGTTCCCAAAACTCACAAGCAGCTAAAGGGTAAGTGGATTCCAGTCATAAACATTGAAGCAAGCTCTTTAGGCATAACAAAAGAAACGGCACCAAATTGCCAACCACAATGTATATATATATGTATATGTATAAATATGTGCATAAATATACATATATATATACAGAGAGACAGACACACACACACAAATATATACATGTATATGTTGAACCCCAGTTATGGTAATCATATTTTGATGATGACCAAATTGAACTAATGGCCTGAAAACAAGTGTGCAGAAAAATAGGAAGGTTCGAAAGTAAACTATCCTCCAAACACAATCAAGAAAAACAACTAAAATATGAACAACACCTTATGGACGATGAAGAGTGTCCGAAAGAAAGGAGTTTGGAGGCAAGAGAGCATCTGAAACATGACTAGAAGCTTTAGGATGCACATGACTGTCCGAACCAGAAGCTGTGGGATAGGAGGCATATGAGCTTCTGATGATGTATACCAGAAGTTGTAAGATGCACATAACCGTCCGAACCAGAAGCTGTAGGATAGGATGCATATGACCATCCGAACTAGAAGATGTAGGATGCACAAGACCGTTCAAAGAAAAGAACTCAAAATGAAGAAGTTTCTATCAGGTTGTAAGACGCATATGACCGTCAGAAGCACTATTTATAAAGATATAGGATGTATGAATGGACGTCCAAACCACCGTCCGAACTCCTAACGACTGGTTTTTAACTGCTAGTTTTTTTACCGTTGGAACTCAAATTTTAGAACATCTTTCATCTATAAATATCCCAAGGACATCCAATTAATGTAACGAACTACTACATTCAATACAAACACTTGTAAGAGCTATTTGGGGAGACATAGGCTAAAATATTATGGGTTGTATTGGTTTGGGTAGTATAGTTCTCTTGGCTCAACTAGAGGGAATTAGTGTGAGTAAGAGTTTACTAGTGTGTGATTTTCAAGTGTAAGAGTGGAGGGATAACAGGTGTAATGTTTCAAAAGTGAGGTGTAATGTAAAACTGTTTGGCTCTACTAGAGGAATTTAGTTGGTGCACAGGTGAGCCTACTTTGTGTCGAAGAAAGTTATTGCCTCACCTTCTTTGAAGAGGCACTACTAGTTGATGTATTGCAAGCTTGAGGAGCTTGAGAATTTGGTTTGATATTCTTCATCTCAATTTTTTTATTTGCTCTTTAAGCTTCAATTGTTAAATATTTATCTTTGATCATTTGTGCTTAAGTGTTCATTTGTTGCACAAAGTTTGCATTTTCATTAAGCACATTAAAAGGTTTGTTTTTAAAGGCAACCTAATTCACCTGTCCTAGGTTGCTTTCGGGCCAACAATTGGTATCAAAGTTTGGTCTCTTCTTGTTTTGGTTTAATCACTTTTGAGTAAAGATTATTATGGAAACGAATAATGCTTTGTTTTTAGAGGGGCATTTCATTACTAGACCTCCCATGTTTAATGATATTAATTTTGTTAATTGGACGGAAAGAATGAAGGCTTCATATACATTATTTTCATACAATCCATTGATATTGATTTGTGGCACATTGTTGATGAAGGTCCTTTTGAGGCTAATATTCTTGATGAAAATACACATAGATTAAGGCCAAAGATTAGATATGAGTTAAATACACAAATGGAGTAAATTTATCTTTAAATGCTAAAGCCATGAATATTTTGTATAATGCTTTGGATGCAGATGAGTCTTCTATAGTGAAAGATTGCAAATTTGCCAAGGAGATATGGGACAAATTGAAAGAAATCCATGAAGGAAGTGAAGATATTAGAAAGCAAAAGAAGTCACTTCTTGTGGCAAAATATGAATCCTTCAAAATGGAACCTCATGAAAATATTGACAAGATGTGTTGTAGGTTTAATGATATTGTAAAGGATTTGGAAGGTTTAGGTAAAGAATATTCTTTGGGTGAAAATAATAGAAAGATTTTAAATGCTTTACCTAAGGAATGGAAACCTAAATCCATTGCCATAGAAGAGTCTAAAAATTTAAATATATTTTATGCCTATTCAGTCTTTGATTAATTCACTAACCTCCTTCGAATTGAAGTTGAAATATAAAATACAAGATGATGATGAGGCAAGGGCACAAAAAAGCATAGCATTGAAGGCTTCACAAAAAGATACACACAAGAAGCCAAATGAAAAATGATATAAATATGGCCAATTGGGATACTTTGCAAATGAGTGTCCGTCCAAGGAAAGAAAGAAGAAAGGAAGCCTCACTTCAACGACTTCCAAATCACATGGGATGATTGCAATTCGGATGGGGAAAAAGAAGTTGAAGAAGAACATGAGGCGATTCAAATGGCTTTCATGACCATTAGAGATAATAAGGTATCCTCTAGTTATGATTCTTTGTGATGATGATGATGATGATGATGATGATGATGTTGAATCTTTTATTTTTAAAACACATGAACATTTGATAGAATCATACGCCAGAACCAAAGAGTTAAAAATTAAGATTAATGCTTTATTGAGTGCAAACTCAAAGCTTGTGCTTGAAAATAGCAGTTTGACAAAAGAAAATAATGCATTGAAGAAAAGATTAGATGTGAAAACGAAGATCAAGGAAGAACAAGTTTCATTAAAGAAGAAATTAGACGATCTTGATGCACTTTTACAAAAGAAAAAGGAAAATGTTTTTGAAAAGAAAAGGACTAGAAATATGCTTATCAACAAAAATTTTATCACCTTTAGAAAGGATGGTTTTTGCCTTGTAAAATCTAAATCTTCTTTTTATAGCAACAAAAATGTTGTATGCAATTTTGTTGTCAAAATGGACATATAAAAAGGGATTTTTATGTCAAAAGAAATGAAAAGTTTGGAATAAATTCTATTTGGGTGTTTAAGTATGTTACTAACCCAATTGGACCCAATATAGTTTGGGTACCAAAAGTTGTTGCTTAACTTTGAGTATAGGTATGCTTGGAGAGCACCAAGGGATTCAAGATGAATCATCAATGAAGGGTGTTCAAAGCGTATGAACTAAAAGGACACATTCATTGAAATGGGTAACAATTAAAGTTTTTAATGTGCTTTCATTTGTTAGTATGAACTATGATCTCCTAAATGTTAGTCAACTATGTGTTTGAATTTGTTTAGAATACTTGGGTATAAGTATCCCCAATTTTTGTCTATATTAAGTCACTATTTGCAAAAGAAAGGAGGAGCATTCTTTTTTCTAAATGGATTTGCATCACAAGAAATTGCATCACATATGATTTATTGTTTTGATGATGCTTTTGGTAAAGAATGAGCGAGAAATGCCTTGATATTAATCCTTTGCATGAATTTCCCCGTTTCTACTGAATTATTTATTCTTGAATGGAAAAATATTATAAACTTGACTTATCCCCTATATACTTACTTGAATTGCATGCATAGTTTAAGGGGAAGATATTTGATACTTGATGGGCCTCAATTAAGGGGAGATTGTGTGTATAAATTGCTTTAGACTATTATGTCTTGATGATGCCTAAATGGGAGAAATAAAGGACAAAACCTCATAAGCTATATTGTCTTGTGCTTCATATTTTATGGTTGTTTCAAAAATTGTCCAATTGATTTGTCATCATCAGAAAAGGGGAGATTGTTGAACCCTAGTTATGGTAATCATGTTTTGATAATGATCAAATCGTACTAACTGCCTAAAAACAAGTGTGCAGAAAAATAGGAAGTTTCAGAAGTAAATAATCGTCCAAACACAATCAAGGAAAACAACTAAAATATGAACAACACCTTACGGATGATGAAGAGTGTCCGAAAGAAAGGAATTGGACACAAGAGAGCGTCCGAAACATGACTAGAAGGTTTAGGATACATATGATTGTTCGAACCAGAAGCTGTGGGATAGGACGCATATGAGCATATGAACCAAAAGCTGTAGGACGCACATGACCGTCCAAACCAGAAGTTGTAGGATGCATCCGAATAAAAGAGCTCTGTCAAGTTGTAGGACGTATATGACCCTTTGAAGCTCTGTTCATAAAGCAATAGGATGCATGATCGGACGTTCGAACTACCGCTCCGAATTCCTAACGGCTAGTTTTTTTACCGTTGGAACCCAAATTTTAGCACATCTTTCATCTATATATAACCCATGGACATCCAATTAATATAAGGAACTACTACATTCAGTACAAACACTTGTGAGAGTTATTTGGGGAGAAATAGGTTAAAATATTATGGTTGTATTGGTTTGGGTAGTATAGTTCTCTTGGCTCAATTAGAGGGAATTAGTGTGAGTAAGAGTAGACTAGTGTGTGATCTTCAAGTGTAAGAGTGGAGGGATAACAGGTGTACAAAAGTGAGGTTGTAATGTAAAAGCCTTTGGCTCAACTGGAGGAACTTAGTTGGTGCAATGGTGAGCTACTTTGTGTAGAAGAAGGTTATTGCCTCACCTTCTTTGAAGAGGCACTACTAGTGGATGTACTCAAAGTTTGAGGAGTTTGGGAGTTTGGTTTGATATTCTTCATCTCAATCATTTTATTTGTTCTTTAAGTTTCAATTGTTAAATATTTATTTTTGACACAATGATCATTTGTGCTCAAGTGTTCATTTGTTGCACAAAGTTTGCATTTTCATTAAGCACATTAAAAGATTTGTTTTTAAAGATAACCTAATTCACCTCCCTCTTAGGTTGCTTTTAGACCAACAGCATATATGTACATATGCTTATATATACATATACACATAAATATGTGCATATATATGTGTGTGTGTGCGCCTATATATATATATATTTATTTATTTATATATGCTCACACATAGATATGTATATATATACTTTTGTGTATAAATAAATATGTGTATGTGTGTGTGTGTATATATATGCACACACATAAATATGTATATATATATAATTGTGTATAAATATATATGTATGTGTATGTATATATATCCGTACATATACATACATACATTTATATATATGTGTATGTGTATACGTATAGATATTTGTATGCATGTGTTTTTGTATATATATATATATGTATGTGTGTGTGTATATATATAGATATATATATGTTTGTATCTACTTATATATATACACATCTATGTGTCCATGAGTGTGTACATATATGCACATATGTGTCTATATATGTGTGTGTATATATATATATATGTATGTACATATATGTATACTTATATGTATATAGATGTGCATATGTATAAATACATATATATATGTATATATATATACATATATATATATATACACACACATATATATGTATATATATGTATATATACATACATGTGTGTGTATATATGTGTGTGTGTATACATATATATATGTATAAATGGACACACACACACACACATATATATATATATGTATACGTATGTCTGTGTATGTCTGTATATATGCATATATGTGTGTGTGCGCGCGCAAACACCCACGTGTGTATATATATGTATTTGTTTATATATATATATATATATAGAGAGAGAGAGAGAGAGAGAGAGAGAGAGAGAGATAAAGAGTACTGGTGAATGGATGTTTGTGAGACTTAACTCATTGATGACAAGTTGCAACATTTATTTAATTACAATTGAAATATCTATCATGCTAAAAGTTAATTATAATAGACATCCAAACACATTCTTGGAAAATGACTATAAAGAAATATTTATTTGCATTCAAAACCCGTGTTATGTGTGGGATAGTAAACTTGTTGTTTTATGAAATTATTTTTCTAAGAATAAAAATTATTTCCAAGATTAAAAAATTAAATTAGATTATGAGAACGAAATATCAATAGGAGAAAAATTCATAGAAAAAAAAATCAAAATTGAACAATTTTAAGAATATATCCATTTTGAAGTATCACCATAAGAGAAATGAACACATCTACAATCACAATCTATAGCAATACTATTTTTCGTTAGAAACTCTGTATAATTAACGTGTTATTTGTCAAATAATTAATAAAATTACATGGTAAATAGCAGAAGTGGAAAATGAATTACATAATTAATACTAAAAAATTTTAACTATTTTTGTTTGTTCATAATTCTTGCTTTATGCACATATACCTTGATAATTGAATTTTTCCGCCAAAAGAAATATAAGTCATCATATATTATCACTTTTAACAATGGTTTTTATGAACTATTTGGCTTATTAATGATGGTGGGTGAGGGGCATTTTGTTCAATCTCATTCTGTAGTTTCTACAAAATATACTATATTTATTTCTTTCAACTTTGATTTATTTGTGGATACTTTTCTTTCTTGCTTTCTTTTTCATTACATATAAGGATTTATTAGCGAGTTAAGTTTTCAAAACACAAAATGCTACCCTGAACCTTGATAGTTCCTTTTTTTATATATACTCTATTTATGGATGGTTTCTTTTTTTATACCGTATTTATGCTAAATATTAAAGTTCTTTATGTAATCGACAACTGTTTTAATTTTAGCTTGATTAAGTTATTATTCATATTAGTTGATTCTTTCATTTATAAAATTTTACAAATTTGAAACTTTTCTAATTATAAAATCTTGCAAATTTTAGATTTGCACAATTGAGAAATCCCTGTGCTAATGCATAGGAACCTATATTTATTAAGATATATAGTTACCTTGAATTATTTTTATATGACATAAAAATTCATAATTAACAATAAGATGTTTATAGGTGTTTTCTATTTTTATTTTCTAATATAGTATAGATTTATTAATGTTGTCACTTAGTTTTTTTTCTTCATAAGATTAATTACAACAAATTTAATGCTATCTTAATTATTTCAATTTTTTTTTTCTTCATAAGATTAATTACAACAAATTTTATGCTATCTTAATTATTTTAGTAACATTATTTTATTGTAAAAATTGAATATACATATTAGTCATTTCGTGCGTAGGACGGGTATCTAGTTATTATATATATCTATTTATGAAAAAGGTTATTCATATACCTTGAAAGATAAGTAACATAATCTTGTGAGCCAATTACATTATGGTAATAATTTTTTTGAGACATTCATTAGAGAAAAATTACAAATTTAGTCCTAAATTATTTTGAAAATCCCATTAAAATCCTTCAAATCATTTTCCAAATTTTTTGTGTCCTCAACTCTTTTTTTAGACCTGAATATTTCTCCCAATTTTTTTTCGTAAACCTTTTCGTTTGCATGCATCAACGTAAATCCACAAAGGTCTGCTATCCTTTTTTTTTTTTTTATGTAATTCTTTTGACCCTCAAATTTTTTAATTTATTTTGGTCCGATAATTGGATAACTACTTTGAGTTCGATAAGAAAAAACACATGAGGGATATTCATGGATTACAAAAATAGTTAAGGTACGAAAAGGTATAAATAAAACTTGATGGACCTTCCCTTATGATCTATAAGTCATAGGGTTTGAGTTACCAAAAGGGTAGGTATAGATCAACTCTAGATCCTCTTGGGAAAAAAATTATAAACTTAAGGTACCTATTTGGGTAAATATTGTTTAGGTTATCCAATTCAGAAATAAGTAGTAATTAAGCATTAATAACCCTAATCAACACTTACATACGTTCACAAGGATGTGAGGTATGTTTGTAGTTGGGTAAGTAACGATCATTCCTGACACGAGAACTATTGGACAAGAACTAGGCTTCACAAAGCTTTATTTAGTCAGACAAATCAATTAAAAAGGGGTTTTTTCTACTAACTATGTCTATTAAAATTAAACTAACTCGTGTAAACATTGAAATCTAAGAACGCGATTAACTCTAACTATGATTGAATAAAATAAATGGCAATAGTCAATAACCTAAAGACTGTAGCTTTGAAAGTCTACTTCAACGAAATTAAATTAAATTTATGAATTGCAACTAAGAACAAAAGTAAGCTATGAACAACTATAATTAAAAGTATAAAACTATAACCAATGGAATTAAATTGAATAAGAATAAGCAAACTTAGTAGTGTAGCCGCAATTAATGTTGATGAAGCACAGAATCTTGACAACGAATGAAAATTGCAAAAGATTCTTGCATCTCAAATGAAAACCGTAACTGTACTAGAGAGGTAACCTTAACTATCTAATGTAGATGATGATGTCCGTCAACTTCTCTAAAATGGGATATTCTATATACATATATACGGGATATTAGGGTTAAATCCCCTTTCTAATGATAAAGAGTGAAAGCCCACAAAAAGAAGTCCATCGAGATGAAAATGGCTGCCAAAATAAAAAATTTACGCTAAAACTCGCAGCAACATATGCACAAGTGCACAAATAACTCGCGCATGTGCGCGAGAATGGGCTGCTAAAATTTCCTCATTGGAATTTGCGCACATGCATAGGCTTCGGATAGCGCATGTGCACAACTCTGCTCTCTATTTCAATTTTAACCTCAATTTTAACGTTGATGCTAATAGCATTTGGGAAAATGCAGAACATGAAAGTTGTAGCACTTCCTCTTATCTTTCTAACACATCTGAATCAACTCAATCGTATCTCCGACAAGAAATTTATGCTCAAAATACCAAAAAGTATCCAAATTTGCTCTTTCCCAGTGCACATTTTTTATCCTTTTGATTTTTATCCAACTTTTTGATATTTTTGGCTTCTTTTTCATTCAAGACCTACACGAACTAAAGTTCTTAGTTTAAAACAATTAATCTCATACTAACTCAATTATTGCTCACATTACATAATAACTAGGGTAAACAATACATGAAATGTACCACATTTATGAGCTTATCAAATACCCCACACTTAGCTTTTGATCGTCACATGAGCAAAAATAGAATTAAAATAGATAAGTTCATAAAAAATGCACCCAACATATCTCAATAATTGTCCACATGAATAATCAAGAACCACGCCATCATTAGATGTAATCTAAGAACTCAAGAGTTCAAATGCCAATAAAACCCTAGAAATGAAATCCGGTGTGTGTGAATATAGCTATTCAATAAAAACTCGATTTTAAAAACACTAGGTTCAAATCATGCAAACTCTTAAATTTTTTTCTGAACACCCCTGTTGGACCCCATTTATGATAATCATATTTTTGTGATGATCAAATCATACTAACAGCTTGAAAACAAGTGTGCAGAAAAATGGGCAGATTCGGTCGTAAATGATCATCTGAACACAATCAAGAAATCCAACAACAACCAAAAGATGGATAACACCATACGGACGATAAAGAGCGTCCGAAAGAAAGGATCTCGGACACAGGAGAGCGTCCAAAACACGACCAAAAACTCTAGCACATACCAGAAGCTATGGATAGGACGCATATGACCGTCCGAACCAGAAGTTGTAGGACGCACATGACCATCTGAACCAGAAGCTGTAGGATGCAAAAGACCAATAGAAGAAAAGAGCTCAAAAATGAAGAAATTTATGTCAAAGTTGTAGAACGCATACAACCGTCCGAAGAACTATTCATAAAGTTGTTGGACACATCATCGGATGCAGTAGCTGTGCATCAGACGTCTGAGTGGTCCAACAGCTAGTTCGTTCGGACGCACACTTACTACATCGGCCGTCCGAAAGATCTAACAGCTAATTTTTCAGTAAACAGAAAATAACTGTTAGAGAATTGTTGGAGGCAGTTTTTGGGCATCTATAAATACCCGCAAGTCTGTAAATGCAAAACATAGAGAGTAGAACTACTGCATAACAGTTATCAATACAAACACTTGTAAGAGTTATTTGGGAAGAAATAGACTAAAATATTGTGGGTTGTATTGGTTTGGGTAGTGTAGTTCTCTTGGCTCAACTAGAGGGAATTAGTGTGAGCGAGAGTAGACTAGTGAGTGATCTTCAAGTGTAAGAGTAGAGGGATAATAAAGTGTACAAAAGTGAGGTTGTAGTGTAAAACCCTTCGGCTTAACTAGAGGAACTCAGTTGGTGCAAGGGTGAGTCTACTTTGTGTACAACAAGGTAATTGCCTCACCTTCTTTGAAGAAGCACTACTAGTGGATATACTCCAAATTTGAGAAGTTTGGGAGTTTGGTTTGATATTCGTCTTTACATTTGTTTAAGCTTTAATTGTTAAATATTTATCTTTGATCATTTGTGCTTAAGTGTTTATTTGTTGCATAAAGTTCACATTTTCATTAAGCACTTTAAAAGGTTTGTTCTCCGAAATAACCTAATTCACCCCCCTTAGGTTGCTTTGGGGACATAACAATTGGTATCAGAGCTTGGGCTCTTCTTGTTTTGGTCTAATCACCTTTGAGTAAAGATCATTATGGCAACCAATAATGCTTTGTTTTTAGAGGGGCATTGCATTTCTAGACCTCTCATGTTTAATGACATTAATTTTGTTTTTTGGAGGGAAAGAATGAAAATTTTCATACAATCCATTGATATTGATTTGTGGTACATTGTTGATGAAGGTCCTTTTGATGCCAATATTCTTGATGAAAATACTCATAGATTAAGACCTAAGACTAGATATGAGTTAAATGCACAAGATAGAATAAATTTATCTTTAAATGCTAAAGCCATGAATATTTTGTATAATGCTTTAGATGCAGATGAGTCTTCTAAAGTGAAAGGTTGAAAATCGGCCAAGGAGATATGGGACAAATTGAAAGAAATTCATTAAGGAAATGAAGATATTAGAGAGCAAAAGAAGTCACTTCTTGTGGCAAATATGAATCCTTCAAAATGAAATCTCATGAGAACTTATACATTGACATGATGTATTGTAGGTTCAATGATATTGTAAAGGATTTGGAAGGTTTAGGTAAAGAATATTCCTTGGGTGAAAAGAATAGAAAGATTTTGAATGCTTTACCTAAGGAATGGGAACCTAAATCCATTGCCATAGAAGAGTCCAAAAATTTAAATTCTATGCCTATTGATTCATTGATAAATTCTCTAACCTCCTTTGAATTGAAGTTGAAATACAAGGTACAAGATGAGGAGGAAACAAGGGCCAATAGAAGCATAGCATTAAAAGCTTCTCAAAATAATAGATCCTTCAAGTTTGGCCAAGCGGGTCATTTTGCAAATGAAAGTCCATCCAAGAAGAAGAAAGGGTCAAGGAAGCCTCAGTTCAACAACTTCCAAATTACATGGAATGATTGCAATTCAGATGGTAAAGTTGAAGAAGAATATGAGGAGGATCAAATGAGTTTTATGGCTCATGGCAATAATGAGGTATCCTCTAGTTATGATTCTTGTGATGAGTCTTATGATGATGATGTTGAATCATTTATTTTTAAAATGCATGAATGTTTGAAAGAATCATATGCTAGGAACAAAGAGTTAAACATTAAAGTTAATGCTTTATTGAGTACCAACTCAAAGCTTGTGCATGAAAATAAATTTTTGTCAAAAGAAAATGAAGCTTTGAATAAAAATTTGTTGGAAAAACCAAAATCAAGGATGAACAAGCTTCATTGAAGAAGAGATTAGATGATCTTGATGTACTTTTGCAAAAGAAAAAGGAAGATATTTTTGAAAAGAAAAGAACTAGAATTATACATATCAACAAAAATTTTGTCACCTATAGAAAGGATGATTTGTGCTTTGTTAAATCTAAATCTTCTTTTTATGACAACAAAAATATTGTATGCAATTATTGTTGTCAACATGGACATATAAAAAGGGATTGTTATGTCAAAAGAAATGAAAAGTTGGGAATAAATTCTATTTGGGTGCTTAAGCATGTTACTAACCCAATTGGACCCAAGAATGAAGTTTGGGTACCAAAAGTTGTTATTTAACTTTGCATGTAGGTATGCTTGGAGAGCACCAAGGGATTCAAAATGGATCATCAATGGAGGGCGTTCAAAGCATATAAGCTAAGATGACATTGATATGGTTAACATTTAAAATATTTTTGCAAGAATATACTATTTCATTTGATATTATGATTTCTTGAATACCCCCAAATTTGTCTATATTAGTCACTATTTGCAAAAGAGAGGGGAAGTTTAAATTGTATTAATTTTTCTTATTTTTTGTTGATGTCTAAAAGGGGAGAAAATATTGAACAAAATCTCTTATCTTATGCTTCATATTTTATGGTTGTTTTTAGAATTATCCAATTGATTTGTCATCATCAAAAAGAGAGAGATTGTTGGACCCCATTTATGATAATCATATTTTGACGATGACCAGATCATACTAACGACTTGAAAACAAGTGTGCAAAAAAATAGGGAGATTCGGGCGTAAATGATCGTTTGAACACAATCAAGAAATGAATAACCAAAAGATGGACAACACCTTATGGACAATGAAGAACGTCTGAAAGAGAGGATCTTGGACGCAGGAGAGCATCCGAAACATGACCAGAAGTTGTAGGATGCACATGACTGTCCAAACCAGAAGTTGTAGGACACACATGACCATCGAACCAGAAGTTGTAGGACACACAAGACCGTTAGAAGAAAAGAGCACAAAATGAAGAAGTTTCTGTCAAAGCTATAGGACGCATACAACCGTTTGAAGCACTATTCTAAATTTATCTGACTCATCATCGAACACAGAAGCTATGCATCGGACGTCTGCATGGTCCAATGGCTAGTTCGTTCAGAAGCACACTTACTGCATCAGCCTTCTGAAAGATCTAACAGCTAGTTTTCCAGTAAACAAAAAATAGCTGTTAGAGAATTGTTGGAGCCAATTTTTGAGCATCTACAAATACCCCGAAGTCTGTAAATGCAAAAAAAAAAAGAAAAAAAAAAGAGTAGAACTATTGTATTCAATACAAACACAAGTTGTAAGAGCTATTTGGGAATAAATAAGCTAAAATATTGTGGGTTGTATTGGTTTGAGTAGTGTAGTTCTCTTGGCTCAACTAGAGAGAATTAGTGTGAGCAATAGTAGACTAGTGAGTGACCTTCAAGTGTAAGAGTGGGGGGATAATAAGTGTACAAAAGTGAGGTGGTAGTGCAAAACCCTTTGGCTCAACTAGAGGAACTTAGTTGGTGCAAGGGTGAATCTACTTTGTGTACAAGAAGGTTATTGCCTTACCTTATTTGAAGAGGCACTACTGGTGGATATACTCCAAGCTTGAGAGATTGTGAATTTGGTTTGATATTCTCTATCTCAATCTTTACATTTGTTGTTTAAGCTTTAATTGTTAAATATTTATCTTTGATCACTTGTGCTTAAGTGTTTATTTGTTGCATAAAGTTTACATTTCATTAAGCACTTTAAAAGGTTTGTTCTCTGAAACAACCTAATTCACCCTTCTCTTAGGTTGCTTTGGGGCCAACAATTTCCCCTTAACTCACTTTTTTTACACCTCTACACTAATATAGATAACTAACTCAATTTATATCAGGTAGGACTTTTTAGTTAGTAACAAGGGCTAAAGTATTGGCTAATTAAAGAAGGGATAAAGATACCACAAAACAAAAGAAAGAGCTTTAAATCAATGTTGGCCATACATCAAAATAAAACTTCTCTTCAAACATTAAATACCAATCCTTCATAGAAATAACCCCACACTTAATCAATAAATATCTCATGAAAAATTTCATACCACAAACAACAAAAAGTCTTCCTTCTTCAATTTCAACCCACATGCTAACATTTTTCTTACCATTAATTTTATATTTCTTTTCACCATTCTTTCCATGTCCGTTCCCAATACGGGTACTAAAGATAGGCACTACCTACAATCACATTAACGCAGCTCTGAGTGATGGACACTACCTGCAAATATAGGTACCAATGATAGGCAGTACCTGTATCACAATAAGACAGGTACCAGTGATAGGTACTACCATGTACTTTTTAACGATTTTCTTCTCAATTTTTTTCTAGTACCCCCTCCTTGTCCCATTAATGTACACCACTCACTCTTTCAATTTCTTACCCCCATTTTACTACCATCCACCCTCTTATCCCATTAATAAATAATTGTGCGGATTAATGCTCTTTAAGGGACATTTTGGGATAGAAAAGTTAAAGAATTTATTAACCTTATAAAGGTAGGTAAAATGAGTCATAATAAAAGAAAAAAAATGGTGTTTCTCTCCATTCATTCCAAATTAATAGGGTTCAAGGGATAAAAATTTCAATAAGATTGGCTTGAAAGGGTAAAACATCCAAAGAAATGTTGTTCCCTCATCTGTAAACCAAATTAAGCTGTTTATAATTTCACTTCATAAATGTAATAAAACAAGTTCTGGGATGCAATATAAATGAGTTTACACAATTATTTCTAAGTGTCAAAAATAAAATATTTATGGCTATTAGTACTAAAAAATTCTCACAAATCATGCAAGGAAAATCTATTAACATCGAATACCCACTAATGATGGTTTAGCAAGTTAATTATCACGCAGAAACTCAAAGAGACATGCTAAGTGATTGCAAAAATTTTAAAAATTTTAAAAAAAAATTCCACTAATTGGCACAAATATTTTAAAAATCTTAAAAAGCTCTTACATCAAAAGAAAAGCTAAAATATTGTAACAAAAATTGAGTAAACTACACCAAGAAAATATAAATCCAGAAAACTCCCTACCCCACACTTAGAAATAAACATTCTCCCCAATGCTAAAGAAAATAGGAGCACAAAAAAGAATGGGAATGCTTCTCTGGCATTGTAAAACAGTTGGTGTAGTGTATCCGCACATAAATATGCATGAAGCTAGTTGAAACACGTCATTAACACTAAAACGAAAACAAAATGTTAAACCCATTAAGACATTAAGAAAAATAAGAAAATCGAGGAATAAAATTCCACAATAGTCAAAAAAAATTTAATCCCTTATGGGCAGACACAACTAACAACACAATCTCTATAAGCCAAAAATAACATAGCAAAAAAAAAAAGTATGATATCATTTTAAAATAAGCTAAAATACACGAAAATAGAAAGCATTAAGTCCTTCAACAATAAGAAAATCCCAAGGATGCATTGACGCGAGAACGCGGAAATTAAGACTTTTCATCAGAGGGTGCTAACTCTAGTAAAAATGGAAGAAAATGTGGGATGGTAGAGAAATTCTCCCCACGCTCTCGAGCTAACTGAAGAGCCTTCGTATTTTGTTGCACGCATGCTGATAGTGAATGTAAATATCAAATTGGTGTCGCATGCTGTTGTTCCACCAAAATCTGCTCAAGCATTTCCTTTTGACTTAGTCTCAGAACTGGTTCACTAGTTGAAGCCGAAGCTCGAGAACGGGTCCTTCAAACTGGGGCCCTCGCACCATCCAATGCTATAAGCTTACCAGGCTACAACTTTTTTTCGGCCGGATCAATCACAACACCATTGTCAAGACATAACATAGGAACTAAATATGGGAACCACAAGCCAGATTACTTGACTACTGTGTTATAACGGATCTGCTAGCTAATCAAATGGCCCACATCTACTGGCCGACCAGAAGCTATAGCATACAATTCCAAAATCACATGAGTAAGATGACTACTGTGTTATAACGAATGTGCTAGCTAATCAAATGGCCCACATCTACCAGCAGACCAAAAGCTATAGCATACAAAAGCTTGGCTCGTTCCAAAATTACATGAGTAAGATGACTTACCGAAAGGAGATGAGCACATATGAATTTGAAGCAAACGAACCAAACAGGCTAAAGCTTATTAGCATCAAAATAACGTGCAACACCTCCAGGACCCCTTGTCCATTCTACTTCACCTGTGCAGATAAGGCTCGTGATGTCATTAAGATCCATATTGTTACCATGAATAGTCCGCGACTCGTAATTATGAACTCGATTCACTCATAATAGCCTATTAATCTGTTCCTCGAAATGTCCACAGATTTCTCCCTCACATTTGCTTTAGTATGTACCTCATACGCATTCAAATTAGTGTAGCATTCACATACAATCGGGAGCACGGTTTCTTAGGGATGGAGATGAAGTAATTCCACCCGCGCGCCCTAACTACATTATGAATTTCAAGGGCTCTAGCAGTAGGGATTTGTATACGCCTCTCTTTAATTGCTACCTTCCCCAAAATATCTGTCTCGTACTATTTTTGGGTAGTGACATTGAGAAACTAATGTGGAACATTCTCTTCCTCGTGATGCTCTTGATGTTCCTATTGTGGTGCCGTAGAAGAAGAAGCCCCAGCTGTTCCACGACCCGCCAGTTGGTTGCCTTTGCATGCCACACCTAAAAAGAATCCAACATGACAAGTAAGACACGCAAATAAAAACACCCACCACCCATACTTATTCAATTATATACCCTCAAACTAAAAACCAAACTTAGTATTTATAAGAGAAAATCAAACATGGTCGTGCTAATACTAAGTTATGCGTATATGCCCAAGACACTTCTAGACCCTTATTTAACCACAAAAACTGAATAGGGAATAATCATATGGCATGAACGAAGTTCTAGGGACTGAATCCATGCACAATGCCTACTGTTTTTAGAGTTTTCTTCATTAGACATTTTATCGAACACTTGTCATACATAAACAAGTAATGGGTTTTCCTATATGTAAAGACCATATAATTACTTCCCAATTCAAATAACCAAGCAACAATTAAGCACATCAATAAGTAGTTATGCAATCCAACACAAATAATTAGAATTAATTACGAAAGATCCAAACTTCAATTGAATTACAAACCCAAAAAGGAAAAATACAATGAAATCAATGAAATTCATACCCTAATAATGTTTATGTTTGACGAAAGAAGAAATTTTGATGTGAATTCAAGAGATACAAAAAGAGTGAATTGAGGGTAAAAAGATGGTTGGGGTCGAGGGTTTTAAGAGAAAATGGGTATTGAAGGAAAAGAATTCTGTTTGAACGAGAAGAAGGAAACCCACGTATGGCTTTATCTTATTCGGCTTGCGCAATGTACTCGTGCATGTGCACGAGAAGCCTAGGGGACAAATTCGTTTTTGCCATTTGCGTACATGTGCAAGAAATTATGCATGAGTCAAAAATTTGAAATTGTGACTTCTGGAATTTGTGCACATGTTCACCAATTAGTGTGCATGTGTGTAAATTAAATCCCTAGATGTATAAATTTTGTTCCTAACCATTCAAACCAACCATAAAACCACATTTTAGTCCGTTTAACTTGCATTTTAAGATGATACGCACACAATAATAACACGAAAATGAAACAAAATCAATAAACAAACACAAAAATGAAATTATAAAAGAACATGGGTTGCCTCCCATGAAGTGCCCTTGTTTATAGTCTTAGGCTTGACTTTTGCACTTGAGACCAGTTCAAGCACTTAAGGATAGTCGGACATCCTTTTCGTTCTGGCTCCCACGGGAAAAGTTTAACAGCATTTTTCACTACTCTTGAAGCTTGATTCCGAACTTGGACTTGTAACTTGCCCTTTTCTACATGCATTTGCCAAAGACAGTGCACAAATTATCGCCTCAAGTTGCTCCTTGAACTGCTTTTTCTTCTTCTTGCTCATGGTCACTTTGCTCAAACACTCACTTTTCCGCTCTTGTGAAATCATTCCATGAGTCTTTCTCATCTCACTTTCCTCATCCAGGGGTTTGTTCTCCAAGTTAATTTGGAGTCTTCATTTGTTTCAACAGTCTTTCTGAGTGCATTACTTTGACCTACCTTGGGTACCTCATCTTCAAACCTATCAAAAAGTGAACCCAAGGAATAATCAGTATATTTTCTACAAATATTGGGACATTACCATCATAGTTAAAAACATTGATTTCCACAGATTCATTATCAACTTGCAAAATCAACTTCCCTTTATTAATGTCAATTACAGCATGTGTAGTTGATAAAAATGGCCTCCCTAGGATCAACGAAATTTTATTATCCTCGCCGATGTCCAACCCCAAGAAATAAACTGTGAACACTGGGAGGCAACTTTTCCACTTGAACAAGTACATTCTCCAACAAGTCATATGGTTTATCTTGGACAAATCTGTTAGTTTTTCATTAGTGATCCCTACCTTATCATAGATGGCCTTCGGCATGATGTTGATGCTCGCCCCAAAATGACAAAGTGAACGATGCAACGTGTGTCCTCCAATGTTCACTGGTATAGAGAAACTACCAGAATCCTTGAGTTTAGAAGGTAATCTCCATAAACAATGGCACTACACTTGGCGTCGAGGCAAACTATCTCATGATCATCCCATTTTTGCTTCCCAGCAAAGAGAACCTTCATAAACTGCGTATAATTGGGCATCTTCTTGAGAACATCAACCAAAGGGATGTTTACATTAAGGTTTTTTAGCATATCGATAAACTTGTGGAATTGTTTCTCTTGTTCCTCCTTCCTTGGATCAACGAGTCATTGTGGAAATGGCACTTTCATTGCAAGATCCAATTTCATGGGTTCCTAAATTGTTGTCCCTTTGATCTCATTCATTGTATTCCTTTTTGTTATCTTCTCTTCCTTACCCTCAGCTTCAAGTTTATCTTCACTTATATTAGATTTTTGCTTCTCAACTTCGTCATCAACCTTTTTCTTGTCATTTTGTACATCAAATTTCTTTCCATTCCTCAATGAAATAGCATTGCATTGCTTCTTTGGATTTGAAATTGTGTCGCCTGGCAATGCTTCCACAAACCTTTCATTATATTGCCGAGCTAACTATCCAAGTTGCAATTCTAAGTTCCTTGTAGAAGCTTGCAAATTCTCATACTCTATCAGTAAAGCTTCAAAGTTCCTTCTCAAATTATCCTCAGCAGATTGATCATGGTTTACAAATAGAGGATAATTGGGATTTTGAGGTGGGGGTCATGGTAGTGGAGGTTGGTATGAGTTATTTGGTTGATGCCAAAAGTTTTGAAAATTCCTCCAGTGAGGTGGTTAATATGGTTGAGAAGATGAAGCTTGGTTGGAAATATTTGATTGTGGTTGGATTGGGTTAGAACTTTCCACATTTTGAACATTATTCTGATTGGTCTACGAAAAATTTGGAAGGTTGCGCCAAGATGGGTTGTAGGTGTTACCATACAAACTAGGCGAATTCCTTGACCTTGAATTTTGATTGGCAATGAATTGAACTTACTCACCTTGTGGCATGGGTGCTTCACAAAGGTCATTCTGATGGTTTCCTCCATAAAATCACAAGTTAGGATCCCTTGAGATGCTGAATCTATGGAGTTCACCGAATTTTTTCCCATGTTTTCTAAGGCCTTTGTCAGATTCGTCATCATATTTAACATCATGCCTATTGAGCCAAGAAGGCATCATTAAGATTAATCATACTTCCTTGTTGGGCATTAACTTAATGGACTTGTTGTTGTTGTTGTCACTCAACTAAAGGAGTGATTGTGTCATGGTAATAATGAGTTGATACCTTCCTTTCCAACAGTTCCTGTGCCTTTTCCAGAGGTTTAAGAGGAAAAATGTCTCCTGCACTTGCCATCGATGATCAATCTTGTCTCCAGAAATAATCCATTATAGAACATCTGTATTTGTAGCCATAATGGATGGCATGATGTAGACACTTTCTAAGCAACTCCTTGAAGCACTCCTATGCTTCACTGAGACTCTTCCCCGTAGTTTGTCTGAATGATATAATGTCATTGTAGAGCTTTGGGGTCCTTGATGGTGGAATGTACTTGGCAAAAATTCTCGAGCTAACTGATTCCACATGGTGAAAGTTCCTTGTTGGAAAGATTGTAACCAATCCTTTGCCCTATCTCATAGAGAAAATTGAAAAGCTCTCATTCGAATACAAATTGGATGTACTCCATTGTATTTAAATGTGTCAATGACTTCTTCAAAATTCGCCAAATGAACATAGGGATCCTCGTTTGGCCCACCACGAAACATAGCGTGGGTTTGGAGCATCTGAATCAAAGCTGGCTTGACCTCAAACTTGTTGACTTGTACGGGTATTCGGGCAATGTTGGAACTTGTCCCTCTCTTAAAATTTGGTATGGCATGATTTCTAAGAGATCGGGGATTAGCATTATCTCCATTTCCATGATTACCCGCTACTTCATCTTGATCCCCAAGATTGTAATTTGGATTCTCCATTATATTCTCTCCTTGGCTTGATTTTTGTGGTTTTTTGTGATTTTTGGTTATCGTTCGTTCAATCTCTAAATCACCTGGATGTAGTAGTTGATTGGAAGAACGAGTATTCACCATAAAATACAAGGAAAAAGAACAAAGTTCGAATATTAAAGCAAAAATCCAAAAATAAAAAATAAAAAGAACAAAAAGCAATTGTAAATAATTAAAAAAAATAAAATGTCTAATCTAGTGAGGCTTGCTAGACCTAATATTGCACCAAAAATGGTCCCCAACAACTGCACCAAAAACTTGTTCGGGTAAATCTGATTTTGTAATTCAATTCACAAACAAGTAATAACTAAGCGTTTGTAACCCTAGTCAGCACTTATACATGCTTGCAAGGATATGAGCAGAATGTTTGTAGACCGGGTAAGTAATGATCATTCCCATGAGGACTATTGGACAAGTACTAGGGTTCACAAATCTTTATACTAGTTAGACAAATCAATTAAAAAGGGTTTTTCCTACTAACTATGTCTATTAAAAATAACCTAATTTGTGCAAAGATTGAAATCTAAGAAAGCGATTAACTCTATTTATGAGCTAATAAAATAAATAAGACCATAATCAATAACCTAAAATTGCAACTTTGAAAATCTACTTCAACGAAATTAAATTAAAACTATGAATTGCAACTAAGAACGAAAGTAAACTACAAACGACAATAATTAAAAGTATAAAACTAAAACCAATGGAATTAAATGGAATTAAATTAAATAAGAATAAGCAAACTCAGTAATGTAAGCCGGAATTAATGTTGATGAAAAACAAAATCTTGACAACGAATGGGAATTGCAAAAGATTTTTGTGTCTCGAATGAAAACGCTAACTACAGTAGAGAGCTAACCCTAACTATGTCTAATTCTACCTATCTAATATAGATGATGATGTCTTATCAACTCTTCTACAACGAGGTATTTATAGGGGATATTAGGGTTAAATCCCCTTTCTAATGATAAAGAGTGAAAGCCCATGGAAAGAAGTCCACCGAATGAAAACGGGTGCCAAAATGACAATTTACGCTGAAACTCGTTGTAATGTGCGCACGTGCACACAAATAACTCACACATGTGCGTGAGAATGGGCTGTTGAAATTTCCTCACTAGAATTTGCACACATGTGCAGGCTTCGGGTAGCGCATGTGCGTAACTCTACACTCTGCTTTAATTTCAACCTTGATTTTGGCCTTGATGCTAGTAGAATTTGGAAAAATTCAAAATATTTAAGTTGTATCAATTTCTCTTATCTTTCCAACACATCTTGAATCAACTCAATTGAAACTTGGACAAGAAAGTTATGCTCAAAATGCCAAACAATATCCAAATTCGCTTCTCGTCGGTGCACGTTTTTTTTCCTTTCGATATTTTGTCCAACCTTTTGATCTTTTTGGCTCTTATTTCAATCAAGACCTACACAAAATAAAAATAAAACAATTAAGCTCATATCTAACTCGATCGTTGCTCACATTACATAAAAATTGAGGTAAACGACACATGAAATATACTACATTTATGAGCTTAATAGTACCTTCTTAAAATTACAAAAAAAATAAATAAGTAAATAAATTAGGGGCTTCCATATCATAAAAAGGTAGTTTAGACACGGAAAATTTTAAAAATTGGATAATCTCTATTGGATTTAAAAAATAGTTGATGAACTATATTTCCACTTCTTCCAATTGATGATCAATTCTATAAAAAAAGAAAAAATTTAAAATTAATTTTTTCTTTATATCTTCTTTCGATGTTATATCCATTAATAATATAGTTTCTATCAAAACTAAGGAAGTAAATATTATGTATTCTCTAGTTTTTGATATTTTTTATATCATTTAGTTTAAAAGTGTGCTATGTATGCTGAAGCATAAATACATCAATTGCTAGAAACTTTTTTTCCCTTTTATCTACATAATAAGTGACACTTTCTATTATATTTCAAAGAAGGGTGACATTTTTCTCTCAATTTGATGGAAATAAATACTTATTGATATTTTTATCCAAAAATATTGTTAAATACTTATTTTTATATTCCAAAGAAATATGACATTGTTATTTTTGGTAATTTAATGGAATTAAATACTTATTGATATTTTGATTCCGTAGTCTAACTTAAAATTTTCTTTTTTTGAAATTTACTACATAATACTTCAAAAATCATTTTCTTAAGCAAACATGAAAGTTTAAAACATTTGTGATTAAGTAATATCATCCCGTTCATAACAATTAATGTTCAGCAATTTCTATAGGCTAATAACATAATAATTTTAATTATGCGTCCAATGACCACATCCCTTAATTAATTTCTTTAGCTTATGGTGTTGTGTAACATACTAATATAATTATTTACTTTTGTTTATCTTATTTAGTTAGTTCTTTGAAAAGTTTCAAGTAATCATCATTTCACAAATTATTATTTTATAAATCTAATATCTTCATCTTCCTGTGCATACACGGGTAAAAAATGAACAACTTAATTAATAATAAAATTCAAATTAATTACCTAAATGTTATCTTTAAAATCCTTATTTTACTCACATTGCTTATAGTTAAGGGTTTTTCCAAAAGAGTTACTAAACTAAAAATGTACTATAAATATAAGTCACTAAAAATAAGTTAAGAAAAAAACTAATACATCAATTGTGAAATTTTTTTATCTATATATTGTTATTAATATGTACATTTTAGATATATCTATTGAAAATCTTACAACTAATAATTTTCACAAGAGTAGGAAGACATTTAGCCTATTATGTCTAAATAATATCATTCTTGCAACCTAAATGCATACAGTTAATATTTATAAAATTTATTATATCACAAATATATAACAAAGTTTTAATAACAATTTCTTCTTTCATTTTCTTGCAACTTTATATTTATATAATTGGTAATTAACTATTTAATGTCAATAGATATTATTTTTAAGTGATTATGTAATCGTAATATGTTAAAAGTAATTTTAATTTATCTCTTCTGATTTCTTATCTACTTTTTGGCATTATCATTTCACATGTATATATGCTGGTAAGACCTAAAATCTATTGTTAGAAATATTCTTTCTTTTTTCTCATACACATTTGGAAGTCTTTTCTAGGAAAGATTTTAACTCCAACTTAATTTCACTCGTGCCTCTTTCTATTACCCCGTCTAGTGTCATTCTATCTATAAACTCCATTAACACTTTTGAAAATTATGTTCTTTGATTAGGAAAAAAAATGCAAACTAATTATGAAATGTGGTAAATACTTCTCAATTGTTGTTTTTGTTGGCAATTTATATCAACAAAATTAGGTTAAATCATACTAAACAAAAAAGGCTTCTATATTATTATGTTTTTTTTATCATTTATAACTAAAAAATTATGTTCATTCGCATTCAATAAAAAAGAGTTTATATCCTTCATTTTTCATGGAACATGGTAGACATAATTTTTAAAAATAATTATATATACAAAACATAGCAATATCTGTTACTATTTTTGAAAATAAAAGCTGAGAGGCTTCAATTAAAATTTAAGTTATATAGTTACTTTTTAATCATTTTATCTGACAAAAATATAAACATTTTAAATGCATGCTTAACAGTTATATTTTTATTTTTAGATCTAATTAGTAAATTTATAAATATTATTACTTAGTTTGTCTTATCTTTATATAGTTTAATTTTATGTCGTCATCATTACTTTATTAACATTGTTTTATTGTAAAATTTCAATATAGAGATTAGTCCACCCGTGCATAGCACGAGACAATAAGCTAGTGTGTATGTGTGTGTATGTATATATATAAGCAAACAGTGTTTTGTGAGAATGTTTAATATGTGGACATGTGGCATAATCTAAGTAAAAGTTATATGAATGGTAAATAGTCGAAGTAAAAGTTTATATAAGGTTAAATAAGTAAGAATTTCAATTTAATCATTTAAATGTTATCTTTAACAACTTTTAATTATTCAAAATCCTTATTTTAAGCTTAGCTATCTTTTATAATTCATTTTTTTGGAAAAATGACTTTAATAGTCCCTCACATTTTATACTTATACTTTTGTTGTCTCTCATATTCAAATTGATACATTTTAGTCTCTCGCAAATTCAAAATGTACCATTTTGGTCTCTCGATACAGTTACGGACATATTTTGCACTGCAATATTGACGTGCATATCGAATATAACATATTTTGGGGCAAAATTGACAATACATAACTTTAAATACTAAATTATCCAAAAAGGAAGGGGATTAGGGTTGTTGGAGTGGGATAACGGAGGAAAAGCAGCGTGGGAGGGGAAGAGGGGCGGTAATAGTAAGTAAAAATTTTGGGTGGTGGTGCATAAGGATTTAGATAGTGTCGTTGAGTATTTAAAATTTATGTGTTATCAATTTTGCCTATGAAATTTTACCCATAAAAATGTATACAGATAAAATTCAATACGCATGTGAATATTTCAAACTAAAATATGCCCGTAATTATGTTGAGGGACTAATATGGTACGTATTATATTTGTGAGGGACAAAAATGTATCATTTTAAACATAAGGGACTAAAAAGTACAAATGTGAAATGTGCGTGACTATTAAGGTTGTTTTCCCTTCATTTTTTTCCCACAAAGACTAGAAAACTCCTATTATTGATTTTCTTCCCGAAAATCTACAATACCAATCTATACTATATAGCAGCACTTGAATAAAAAGTGTTATAAAATCACAGCCAATTTAAGAGAATTAATAATGTAGATAACTGTTGCCTACCTAATTTATTTATGACAATCATTATCAATAATTTTATTATTGTGTAAATACAAAAAATTATTATTTTTATTGTTCTTTATTAATTCTATACTAAAAATGCATTATGGATGATTTTGCATTTCTAATACTAAAAATGCTTTATTTTTAGTTGTGTATCACATGAATTTCTTTACGGTCCTTCTATAATTTTCTAGCATAAAGTTTAGATTTTTTTGATAAATTTATTTATTTTGTTAATACTAATTTGTTTTTCAACCTTAAGTTATGATAAATATCTACTAGCTTAAAACTCCATAGAAGGTTATTTTATGTTATGTGTCATCTTGCTCTTCATATTAATTTTTACTCTATTTTATTTGTACTTATCATGAGATTATATAGTGGATTTTGGCACATCTTCTCATTATAATTCCTGATTAACAAAAATAATCAATTCTAGTATCACCTTTAACCTGTAATAGACCATTATGAATAAATAGAATAATGTAACAATAATAATATGAATTAACTTTAACTAACAAAATAATGTCTTTGATTAAGGAAAAATACAAACAAATTAAAAACTTTAACAAACAATTTTTAATTATTGTGTTACTTTGATCATTTTACCAAATTAAATTCACTCATTCTAAAAAAAAAATAGATTTAATGGATTTTATCCTCTACCTTTGCACAAAACACGACATAAGCTGGATTTTAAAAATCTTGTCCAAGTGACAGTAATGTCATTACCATTGTATAGATATATAATATAATTATTTACTAATAATCAACTCATAAAATTAATTTTCAATCAATTTTTATGGGTAAGAAACATTAAGATTTTGATTAATACTCAACAATCATGTTCCGTAGTTATTTTTCTTTTTTAAGTTTTTGGTATTGTAGAAATCAATAATATGTTACTTAACTTTATACTCTTTATTTGGTTTACTTACTAAATTTTTGATACGTACCATCTATCTTTATACAACTAATATTATTTTATTACGTACATAAATGGAACATAATCATTTCTCCGAGCGTAGCACATGTCATCCTAGCTTCATTTTTTTTCCTATTTATCACTAATTAAAAAAATTCTTGTAATAAAGTACATAACTAACTTGATAACATTTGAATATTCAAATATCTACATATAATCAATAATATTTAAATAGGAAAATTAGATAGACAAAAGATATTAGGATTCTATTATGATAAATATTTTATGTTGTCATCATTAATTATTAGACTAATACCATTTTATTGTCGAAATTAAATATAGACATTCGTCCTTCCGTGCATAGCAAGGGATATTCCACTAGTATATATATACACGAAAAAGGGTGTTTATGAGAACGTACTAGAGGATGACAATATAGGAAAAGCAGTGTTTATGAGAAGTTACTAGAGGATGACAAGTAGCACCATACTATAAATTATTTTTTAACTATCACTAATTAAGTGCAGAAAACTAATATGAGTTTAAATACTCAAAATTTTAGCTTTATATTCCCACGTATCAAGTAGTTCTTCATTAGAAAAATGAATAGAAACTAATTATGAACTCGAGCAAATAATTCTTGATTTATGTAATGTCCTATCATTTATAAATGCAAAAAAAGTTTAGTCCATTTTCGAAAAAGAAAAATAAAACAAAAACAGAATGAGTTTATGATAAACTAAATATTTAAATGCATTATTTATCTCATTATATAAATTTAATATGTTCATCTTTTAGGCATAGCATGAGTTTTTCTGTTTCTTCTTATAAATTTCTCACTCTTGCCCTTCTTTCTCTTGCCTAACTCTTTTCACATAACTCCATACTATAAATTATATTTTACCTATCACTAATTAATTAAAAAACTAATATGAGTGTAAATATTCAAAAATTGAACTTTATTTTCACACATATTAGGTAGTTTTTTATTAGAAAGATGAATTGAAACTAATTATGGATTCTAACAAATAAATCTTGATTTCTTTGGTGTCCTACTATTTTTTTATGCAAAAAAAGTTTAGTCAATTTTGAAAAAAAAAAAAGAAAAAGAAAAAGAGTTTATCATAAAGTAAAGATTTTAAATGAAACTTTAAAAAAAAAAAATCCACATCTCTCCCTTATTATCTAGTGACTCGAATATATAACCAATAGGTCATGGGTGTCTTACTACCAAAAGTATTTAAATGCATTATTTCATTATATAAATTTAATATAAACTTTTTTTATCTTTCATGCATAGCACGGGCTCCTTTTTATGTAACTCAAATTAGCCATCTTTATCGCTTATCCCTTACCATTCCTCTCTATGCTCATCTTCCTATACTTATTCTACTTTTTAGTTTTTTAGATTAGGAATAACATTAAATTTTGCATGTCAAGGTCTAGTGGTGGAAGGCACACTTAATATGTGCATTATGAAGAAATAAATTTATTTATAAACTATTTTTATAAAATTAACTTTAAAATTTTAAATATAATAAAACTATATTTGAATTATTTTAGAATCTAACATATTACTATAGTAGTTTTTTTAGCATCAAAATTCATGATAGTGGTTACATTTTGTAGTGGAAGTTTCTATTTTTTTAAATTTAAAAAGAAATCAAATGGGAGAGACCACCATACCAATTGGTGGCTTTCCCTTTATATAGAGTAAGATAAGATAATTAGCGTCTTATTTGACTTAAGTAACCAGTGAATTTACATGCCCATAGCTTATTGAGATGGGAAGAAATTTTTGTATTATTGAGGATAATATAGGAAATATATTAATTTTGGCATTACATCTCTTTGGTTGGCTTAAACTTTATATATAGTAAGATTTTGACATTACACTATTTTTGGTTGTCTTAGGTTTTATATATATAGTAAGATAGTGCAAATGGCACAGTGTGTGTAAATTAAAAAAAAATGATAAACTTTTAAAATTTGAAATAGATTTAAAAAAAATGGAAGTTATAAGTGTAATTATGAGAATACATTAATTTTTACATTACACCAAAAGTATTTGACTTAAACTTTATATATAGTTAGATTACTCCATAAAGCCTACAAATCTTTGCTCACACACAGATTGCTCCTTTCAACCTCTTTTTATTAAGAAAAAAATTTCTTACTCTTTACTTTATTCAAGCACATATCTGATAGTTCTTCATTATATATATCTTTGGTTGCATATTTTTTTTAGTGGCATGAAAGTATTATCTTATGTGGTTGCGTTTTATATATTGTGTATCTGTAAAATGGCAAAACGATTATTGTATGTATGTCATAGCTTATGAAATAGTTTTCGATATTACTCCAAAATCAACATCTAATAAACTTTTGTTTCCGTATCTTTGGTTGCAAATTAATGTTATAGAACTTACTAATATATTTATTTAGTTTTTATTTGTCTTTCAATCAATTATCATTCCACTAATATTATATTATTCGATGGATCAAATATAATCACATTCACATGCTGAGCACGAGTTATAAGTTAGTTTTGTAATTGTAACTAATGAATCAAATGTTATAATCATATTCTCTCTCCTCGAACAAATTTTAATTGTTGATCTTCGAACAATCTTATATCCTCAAATTCATATTTGAATTAGTTAATTTGCTATTTAACTATTTAAAATTTCTTGACTAGATCTTGATAATTTTACAACTACTTTAAAAAATCTCAGAAAATTATAAACTAATTGTTGAGATACGCAAAATTATTATTCACATTTTTTGAAGAATTTGCAATGAATGAGAACCATTTATAAATTACATCATATTTATATTTTCATATTATGCATCTTTTGTAATTGAAGTACACCGGTTGAGCTTGTAATTACTTTTACTTCAAAAGAATGACTACCGTGCAAATTGCACTAGATAGCAACTACTTTGTCTTGAACTCTGAACTACGAATCTTCATGTTAGGCATATTTACTCATTGTTATCATAACATTTCTAGTATTTTAGAATTTATCTGGTAGAGTAAAAATCAAAATCAACTTTCGTATATAGGAACATAAGGGATTTGAAAATTGCCATTGAACAATTTCATTGTCCAATCCTGACACAGTTGAAATTCAAAAGGTTTCAAATCTGTTCCGTTTCTAATTGCATCTTTCAAATTCGGATCCACTAACCGCATTAGGAGTTAAATACATTTATCTCTCTTGTGGTTTGATCAAACTACCAAACTAACTCTGAGATTTGATAAAACTACAAATATCCCCATATAACTGACAGTGTCTAAATCATCAACTACATACGAAATGAAATGACAAACAACCCTTGCTGAAAAACCAAAGCAAAATGGAACTCAACTGTTTGGTATCACCCCAATATCCAATATTTTTAAAATCGACCGATAAGTGAACCGTTGAGCCTCTGGTTCCTGATTCGACCGATTCTTTCTTTTTTATTTAATTTAAATTTAAATAAAAATAATAAACTGAATCAAATAAAATAATAAATGTGGTGTATACTTTAGAACCTAAATACCAAATATGAAATACACTAATGGACTAAATACATAATACAAAATTCAAAAGGCGCAACACAATCACAATACAAATCCAATGGGCCCAATACAATACAAAATCCAATATCCTTGCAATTAAAACCCTAAGACCTAACCTTCACTAGCAGCCACATTTGCTTAGCCATCCGTCCACTACCACCACCACCACCACCTACTGTCGCATTGCTCCAGCCACATCGAACATGGTGGTGCAAATTTAAAATAAAAGAGAGAAATTGGTATGTGATTAAAGTTTAAACCATATCTTCCATGTCAATCCAAACAAATAAGAGCTTGAATGGGAAATCTATTATTGGAAATTTAAAATGGTGGGTACTTAATTGTTGATCGGTCTTGAAGGTTTTCGATCTGTGACGATGGTGCTGTTTATAGTGGTAGAGGAGGTGGCTATTTTATGTAGGGAAAGAGATGGCAGAAGGTTTTTGTGGAGGAGATGTTAAGCATGAAACTTAAAAGGGTGGGAGAAAGAGAATTGAATGAGGGTATGGCTCAGAATTAGGGATTGGTTTATTGTTTTGGGAATAAAATTGAAAAAACCGCAAGTTTCCGATGCTACTGGTTTTTCCCGGTTTGACGAATTTTATCAGGTTTTTTTTGTCTTTTTTTAGTATAATAGATAATCTGACCGGTATCATGATTGATTTGCGCTTTAACCTATCAATCCAACCACTCCAATTTGAGTTTAACAAACACTGCAAATATCATCTTCCAAAAAAAGTTGACCAAGGGAGCTTTTCTCACACAACCCTAAGGGTGAGTTTGGATGGAAGGAAATGGAGAGAAAAGAAGAGAAAGGGAGGGAAAGTTCTGATATTTTCTTTGTTTGGGAGTTTTAGTGGATGGAAAAGAAGGGAAAAATGAGGGAAATGGAAGGATAAAAGTTAAAAAAACTTTCCTTCCATAAGTGGGAGGAAATGGAAGGAAAAGTCATATTTCCTTACAACTAATTATGAAATGTCATATTTATCTTCTAAATATAATACAAAAATATCAGAAGAAGGGTACTTTAGTAAAATACTAACATTAATGAAATTTTCCTTCCAAAACTCCCAAACAACTTAAAGGAGACTTCCCTTCCCTTCTCTTCCCTCTTCATTAAAAACTTTCCCTTCTTTTCTCTTCCTTCCTATACTCTGAAACACAATGTAATGCTCCTCACTTGTCCACCTCCTCAAAACTCTTCTCTGCTACTTTGAGGGTGAGTTTGGATGGAAGGAAATGGAAAGAAAAGAAGAGGCCAAAGGGAGGGGAAGTTAAAATATTTCCTTTGTTTGGGAATTTTAAGTAGAGGGAAAAGAAGGGAAAAGAAGGGAAAAGGAGGGAGATGAAGGGATAAAAGTTTAAAAAACTTTCCACCCGTAAATGGAAAGAAATGGAAGGAAAAGTTCAATTGCTTTATAATTAATTATGAAATGTCATATTTGTCTTCAAAATATATTATAAAAATATCAAAAGAATAGACATTTTAGTAAAAAACTAACATTAATGAAATTTTCCTTTCAAAACTCCCAAACAACTTAAAAGAAACTTCTCTTCCCTTCCATTCCCTTCCCTTCTCTTCTCTTTCCTTCTCATCAAAAACTTTTCCTTCTTTTAGCTTCCTTCCTAAACTCCCAAACACAACGTGACTGCTAAATTACACATATAACAGGGCTTCTTTTTAAATTGCCAAACAATAGCAGCAAAAACCCCCATACCCAAATTATTATCCTAATAATCAAAAATTCCATTTCACTTTGTGGGTTTGTTATTGCTGCAATCTGTAGTGGCGGCAGCATTATTCAGGTGAATCATTAAATAGTTGCGGCGGCAGCAGCTTTGTGGTGTCCGGAGAAGAAACCTTCGATGATAGTGGTTGAGCCACAGCAGGAGATGGTCACCCGCCACCAATTTGTGACGATTACCAGTCATAATAATGATAACCAATTTGAGGATGATCATATAGAGCAAATGATTGAGGAATTGCTAGACTATGGTTCTACGGAGCTTTGCTCTATTTTGCATTTTTTTTTTGTCTTTGTTTTTTGGTAAATCCCACTCTCAGATAGGCTGCTTACTACTAATGGGTTGCATCTCCCAAATCAAATATGATTAAATTGTTCGATCGGATTTCTTGCTACCTAAATTCCTAATCAATTTTCGACCATGGCCGATTCCCCATCTTCATTAATTCCTTTTTTAATTCACTTTGAGCCAATATCAGTTCCCCCATTACAGAAGTTTGAGAGCAGAGGGGAGGGAAGGTGCTTTGGGAGGATATTTACTAGTACTTTCGATCATAATTTTGTTTACAGCTTGCTAGATAGACAATGTTTGTTGACTAATGATAAGTGATTTATTGTTGAGTATTGTGAGATTCTGGAGGATATTTGTAATTTTGTCAAATTTCAGAATTCACGTAAATGTAATTTATCTTTATAGTAAGGCTGGCATATTGCGAGAGCATTTATTTTCTAGCCAGCAAATTTACCATAAATGTCAATATTACCCTTAAGTCCGTTAATCATGTTTTTCCTACAATTTCTCTGCGGGCTTTCTCTCCCTTCCTCCTCAGTCCGACGGGCCCACCACAAAAGTATTCTTCCTCATCTTTACCAAATCCAATATCTCTTTTGATCAGTTTAGCCTTCTTTTAGCCCGTTTCATTTCGAACAAATAACAAGTAACAGTCACCGGTATTTAACGCTAATATAGCCGGTCTAGATTTAGAAACATCACCCTAACAAGTTCAAACTTACAAATCAATCTTGACTTTTAGATTATCATACTGGAAATTCAATCAAAGTAATCCTCTCCTGTCTCAGGAAACAAACCAACAATAGATCATCTAAAAGCCAAAATCAATTAAATAACAAACCAAAATCACCATATCTTTTGTAGGGTTTTTTAAGCACGTCAATATATATATATATATATATATATATATATAGATCTTTCTTGGTTTTTTCTTTCCTAGAAAGAGAAGAACTTACATTAGATCTTTCTTGGGTTGAACGGATTTCTGTTATAAATTTAAAAGTTTTAGGATCTTTTTGTATATACTGATTTGTTTGTGCTTTCTTCCCCTTTTTTATTTTTCTTTTTGGTATTAGTATATGAAAAATAGAGACGAGAAGGAAAAAAAATTTAATAAAATTTAATAGAGTGATAGGAATAGCTTTGTATGAAAAATGCCCAAGAGATTTTGTATAAAATAAACAAGAAATGTTAGAAATGCACTGATTAGGGGTGTAAACGAGTTGGATCGAGTACGAATAGTGCCCTACTCGAACTCGAAATTCGAAATTTTTTACAATACTCGAACGAGCTTCAAAATTTGAGCTCGAGCTCGAGTTCCAAAAATTTGAGGTAGTTCGAGCTCGCTCGAAATAAGTAAAATGGGCTCGAACTCGAGTAGTTCGTCTTTTTCTTAGGTAAAATATGTATTTTTTTAAAAAAGTATGGACATTTTAGTAATTTTATATATAATAAAAAAATTTTAAAAAATTATATAGTGCTCGAAAAGTCGTATGAGCATTCGAGCATAACATCCCTGTACTCGAGATCGATTCGTCAAGAGCTCCGAACTCGAGTCAAGTTTTTGACCGACCTTCGTTGCCAGCCCTAGCACTGATGCAGTGAGGTGAAGGTTTAAAAGCAGAGAAAAAAGAGGGAGGGAGTCTGTGGACGTGTGGTGGGTCCTCCATAAAATGACGGCATCATTGGGTTCACTTGTAAGGTTAATATTGACATTTAAGATGAATTTGTTCTGGCTGGAAAATAGATGCTTTGGCAATATCGCCAGCTTTATAAAATGTAAAGTTCTTTTAAAAATTACTCAAATAAAGAAGTTCTTTTAAAAATAAAGAGTACAAAAGAGAAGGAAATAATTAAAACTGAGACCAACATCGCCAAATAAAATATTGCAGCTCAATAGAGGTGGCATGTGGGAGGTGATATATATAATTATTTATTATTTATCAAGAACGCTTGCAGCTCAATAGAGGTGGCATGTGGGAGGTGATATATATAATTATTTATTATTTATCAAGAACGCAGATGGGACGCAACTGTTGAGCTGTCTATAGGACCATTCATTCATTAAGAAAATATTCTAATTCTCTATGTGTTTTTTTTTTAAACATTTATTCTGATTACAATCTCGTATATATGGCGGACGTATTTCACACTAGTCTCTGGAGCCTTGTCTTCTTCAGAAATTCGGGGCATCCAGAAAATATAAAAACTGCCAAAAGCAGTTTGGATTTTGTCACATAATTGTTGAGTATATTAACAAAATAATGTAATGGAAGTATGCTGATGGATAAAATTCAATCCATATATATGCTAGTGATTATGGGATGCTTTTTTTTTTTTTGGGTTACTAAATCAAGTTACTGAATGCTCTATAATTAATAAGCAGTTCAGTTTAGATTTTGGTCAAATCCTTGTATACTAAATGAAATTTAATCAACATAATTACTTCCATATGATAGAGACCAAAAAGCTACTGAATAAGCTTAAAACACAAAGAAAATTACTTTTATACCGATAACATAAAAACTAAAATAGTTCAAATAGTTTGAAAAGAACAATACTCTACTCAACTGAAAGGGAAGCAGTACTCCATTAATTTTGGGGAAAGAAAAACTAAGGTCAAAAGCGAAACACTACTCCAGAACAAAAAGATTAATTGGTGCTGATTGCACAATGGAAGGAATAATGTATAACTATTATATTCCTATAACAGAGCAACTTGTTAGTTAACTAGTGGTGGGTTCTTCGATAGCGGAGACAAATTTGTAGAAGTGGGAAAATGGAGTCGACCATTAACTAGAATCTTTTCACATACAGCCCGTAATTTTAGGATCCCGTATAATATTATACTGAAAAATTTTATAATTTTTTTTAAAATATTATTTTTTTAATTTAAAAAATTTATACGAAATAAATTTTTAAAATATATAATATTATATTATATAAATATTTAAATTACAAAAAAATAATTCATTAAAAAAAATTGTAAAAATTTTCTACTATACTAATTAATAAATTGCAGTATACTATGTGAGTTTTCTATCCAAAAATCTAGCATAGTTTTTCTGTTAATATTTCTTTGTATTTGTTTTTCCAATTTCATTTAATATAACATCCTTTTCATAAATTGCGACAAAATAGAAAGTCGTAGTAATTTCTAAATGAATAGTATATAGTAAAGACAACAGGGGAAAAAGAAAACAATACTCGAGTAGTGATTAATTTACTAGTATTCCTTCATCATCACTTGATTCCAAAACCACCACACATTTCCAAGCTCAATAGTCAATTACTTTTGGTATAGTGCGTTTGGAATCAAATGTCTGCCATCTTTTTCTACTTTCCACTCGTTCTCCCAACTTGGCATCGCTGGGATGACCACAATTTGATCAATTAGTATAGACTATAGACAACAACACGATTGGGACCACAAATTCTAAAATAAATCGAGTTCAAAATAATATATATTTCATGGTTAATTAGCTACCTGAATAATTTTTAAAAAAACGATAAGATTTTCTCATCCTTCCAAACAAAAAGAAAAAAAGTAAGCAAGAACATAAGAGCTTAAATTTATACACAATATTGCAATAGATTACAGAACCATACACCAAAGAGATCCAAAGAGTATTATTGGGATAATTTTCCATGGAAATAAAGAAGTACAAATGATAAAATCTCGTAAGCATATTGACTAAATAAAAAGTATTCTAACTATTCTCAGGAAGATGAAGAAAGACTATGTTAATGCTCTCTTTCCTTTCTACAATTCGCTTATGAAACAGGTTCAATTACTACATCATCAATTTTCAGAAAAGCAAATTAATAAGGGTGTACTGATTTTTTTATACAATACATAAGGGGAAAAAAAACGGAGTCATAATTGGAAAAGGACCGTAATGCATCTTCTATGCCTCCAAAATGCAAATTGTACATTCGAGGTGTATGCAAAATGCAGGTGAGGATTGTATCCTCCTCCAATCCATCAATTATCATCTGTAAAGAATTGAATAGCTCAAAAAATCTGCTTCTTCCTTAAATTCTGAAGCTGGATCTTTCTCAATACTTTTTCAATAGTAACATCAAAAGCATCTTTAGTATTACCCAAACTCTTACTTGAGTCTGCATATAAGAGTTTTGGAAGAAGATCAATAATTGTGTCTCTCATCTTCTTCACCTCATCTTTACTGTACCTTTGGAGCACCTTTTTAATTGCCATGGTACCATTTTCTCCATTTCTAACATCATTATGATCTATGAACACTGAATAAGTCTTTGCATTTAAAGGCATGTGCCATTCATACTGGCCCTAGTTTCTTTAAAGCTTCCCTCCCAAAAATATACAGGGATTGAACCAGCCAACATACAATCAAAAAGTGACCTCCTTGTTGAACCATCACCTTTAGGCTGCAAACAAAAATCTGAATCCAAAAATGCTTCAAGAATTGCCGGCGCGCCATCGGAGCATTGTGTCACTGAACAATCTACTACTCTACATGATCCGGACTCACTTTTACAGTAATCCATTAATAATCCTCTAAAATCATTCTTGATCTTATTACGCGTGGCGCCCACGAACGTAAAGAGGCTCTGGCGTATTCGAGCTCGAATATAGCTTTGCCATTGGGCTATATCCGATTCCGACCGAGGATGGAATGACGAAGGATATGGGACACTGAATTCTAGTTCGTCCCATGGACTTCTTTCCACTGTAATTTTAATAACGTTTTTCATCAAAGGCATGTAGATAAAGCTTGTACCCCATTCGGAATCCTTATCCGTTTGCCTTCGAAAATCCCATGTTAATCTACCAAACACACAGAATACATGGTCCGCCCCGTTGCTTTTCTTCCAATATGGCTGCTTTGTAAGCCAATCCAGCAGCATTTCACTGGGGCGATCGCGATCTTTAGACGTGTAGTTGAACCACAAAAACTTCTCAATTGCAAGTCCAGGATAAAACGGTACATAAAACGCTGTGGCCTCTTCGGGATCAAGTGTTTGACACTTGTAATCCATTACCCTAACATGATAAATCACTTCTCCGGCATACATATCGGTCCAATACCACGCGGGAATAAGATTTTCGGGCACCACGCCATCGAGGTTGGAGGCTTTCGGGCCAAAACCACCGTTAGAGACAGCGTTGCACCGGGATTTCCACGGGTCCAAGTCATTGCAGTTGTTCAACAAATCGATATTGAATATTGGTGGAATATCATACACATAGACTCTGCCGAATTTGCATTCTTTGTTGGTAGGATTTTGAAAGCGATGCTGCCGGGAGGGTGCTGGCGACGGAGACGAATCTCGAAGAAAGACCTCATCAAGACAATGATGAGGGCTTGGAAAAGAATTGTAATGACAAGCCATCCGGTGAGGCGTAAGCCGGGTTGAGTTTTGATAGAGTTGAAGGTGTTTTTGAGGAGGAATGCCTTGGTTATCTTGGGTGAGTAGTGATGCTCAGGAGCAGGAAACTGGTTACCGAATGTGGGCGGCATGGCTTTTAGAGTTTTGAGTATTGACTAAGGAAATTTTTCTGAAAGGTGAAATGAAGCCTAATGGGGATTGGGAGTGAATGTTTAAGATTTAATTAAGCAGCCGCTGTAGATAGACAGCCAAAAGCAAACGGAATGAATGTTTCATTACGGCCAAAATCTAAAGAAAAAAGAGAAGAAATTGTGTTTTTTCTTTTATCCCTAAAAAAGGTTATTTCTATATGGTATTGGATCTTCTATTACACTTTTTATGTTATATTTACATTACACCATGTAATAGAGTAACATTTATCTTTCATTTAATATTTACTTATATTCAAAATACACATATCACACTGTTCTCATCACATGATATAGAGTGTAACACCAAAAAAATATAACATAGGCCCCGTTTGGGGTTGCGGTAGTTAAACTTAAAAAGTGCTTTTAGATTGCAAAAGTACTTTTTTGAGTGTTTGGTAAATATTGTCCCTAAATTTAGGAGTAGGGCTTTTGGTTTAAAAAATAATTTAGCACAAGCCAAAAATTGGTGCTTTTGAATTAGGTTTTGTTTTTAAAATCATTAAAAATAAATTTTAGCCATTTTATCATAAATTTTTAATTGAATAAAAATAGAATATTTTTAAAATTCAAAATCATACATTACCAAATATTAAAAAAGTACTTTTACAAGTTTACATCCAAATAACAAAAATTAAGCACTCATTAAGCAATTTTTTCAAAACTCTACCAAGTAAAGTGTTTTGTGACAAGTTACAACAACCCCAAACGGGGGCCATAGGATCCAATGTGCTTTTAATATATTCCCCTCAAGGTTTTCCCATGATGCATATGTGGATGTGTAGCATAAAAAGTTTTCTTACAATAGCTGGCTTTTAAATAAGGGTAAATTATTGTAAATCTTCATGTGCTATAGGTCTTTTACCCTTAACCTCAATATATTTTGAAAACTTTTTTTAAACTACTATGTAAATAATCTAAACTAAGTGAATTTATTGAAATTAATTGTTTAATTATGGCTCTCTTACCTTTTACCCCAAACCCCACCTGACCACCACTCTCCCCTAAACAACAACCACCTGCAACCACCTTCTCATTTCCCAATCCTTCTTCTTTAATTCCTTCCTCTCCCTTCCCTCTCTTCTCCCTTTCCACTATTAGCCCTCCCCCATTTCCCCTCCCTTTCCCTCTCTTTATCTCTACTTCCCCTTTCTCTCCTCTGTCACTCATTCCAAATCAAGAGGAGGCACAAAATAATTGAGAAAACTAGAAACGTGAGAAAAAAGCAAATTCAATATAACATGTTCAAATCTCCATCACCAGCAGTCAAAGCTAAAGCAAGGTAAAGGTCCAAGGACTTTACCCTGTATAAGAGAAAGTGAAATATTAGGCCAAGAATTTAATACACTTTGCTTGAAGCTCCTAAGAAGTTTCATGGCTTTAGGCCAAAGTCACCAATTCTTTTAACACTGAGATTCATTATCCTTAAATTTGTAGTAGTATGCATATGTTTGTATCCTTATTTTTTTTTATTTGCTATTCTAATACTACTCTTAGGTTGATAGGGAAAAGAGAAAGGAAGGATGGGGAAAGAGAGGTTGGTAGGGAAGGGGAAAGAAGGGGAATTGAAAAAGAGAAGGGGAAAGGGTGGTTGATTGAGGTTGTATTGGTGGTGGAGGTAGGTGGGGGATGTGGTTGAATGGGTAAAGGGAGAAAAGGAGAGGGGACTGGGGGAGGAGGAGGTCCTAGAAGTTGGAGGTGGGGTAGTTAACAGGAGGAAGGAAGAGAAAATATTGACCTTTCTTGTTTTTGATAATACTAATTGTTACCTCAAAACTTTAAAAAATGGGGAAAAGATTTATTTAGGAAGGTATTTTGGTTATAGAACATATTTTCTTTGTGAATATGATTTTTTTTAAATAATCGCACATAACAGCACGTGTACGTCAACTACTATTAGATTGGATGATTTATGTCCATTTTAACATTACGTCTTAAGCATAACGGGATTTAAGATATATTTTTAAGGACATATGGGTTTATGAGCGAGAAAATCATGTCACATACGGATCTATGATAATTTACCCTTTAATTAATGGTGCTAAATACTTGCCTAAATCACACTCTTCTAAGCCTTAGTTAAGAAAGAGAACTCCAATAAACTTCCGTTCTTATTTGTTTTGTGTCCTCATGTACGTAAACACTGCCATGTCGACTGCATAACCCCCTAATTTCAACTTGACATTCTAAATATTGGGGCATTATGTAATTTCAATAATTGAATGCCATGGTACTATTAAGTAATCATTCTATTTGTGCATTTTTCAACACACATAGGCAGATATATCACGAACGAAAATTTTATCTTAGACTAGAGTAATTATTTGGCATACTTGCTTATCTGTAGTGCTGGGCTAATGTGAGCCTTACATGTGAAGTGCGAGACCCACATTCTGAAAAATAGTGGGCCCTCTATTTTTTTCAAGAGTGGCAGTGTTTAGATTAGATAATTATACGTGAATAATTTCGAGTGCCCTACATTCAGAACGTGAATAGTGCCCTACTCGAACTCGAACTCGAGCACAAATAGTGCCCTACTCGAACTCGAACTCAAAATTTTTTCTGATACTCGAACTCGAGCTCGAGCTCGAACGAGCTTCAAAATTTGACATAGTTCGAGGTCGCTCGAAAGTAAGTAAAACGAGCTCGAATCGAGCTCGAACTCGAGTAGTTTGACTTTTTCGTAGGTAAAAGATGTAATTTTTTTAAAAAGTATGGACATTTTAGTAATTTTAAATATAATAAAAAAATTAAAAAAAAATTATATAATGCTCGAAAAGCTCGACGAGCACTCGAGCATATTATACATATGCTCGAGATTGGCTCGTCAAGAGTTTCGAACTCTAGCTCGAGTCGAGTTTTTTGACCGAGCTGCTCGGTTCGTTTACAGCCCTATATGGAACTATCAAGAAACAAGCAGAAACTCACATTATACGTGACAAGAATTATCTAATCTACCAGCTATCACTGATTTATGGCGGAGGAATTGATTCTTGTATTACCTCGGCCAATCTATCTAAAACTAAAATTAGCTATTTTATAGAACTGTTTCATTTGTGATAATTAATATCCATAAGTGCAATTGATTCAATTGATGGCTAATATGTCGATTCATTATAAATCACATCATTTGCACCTAACATTAATGAAATTAGTTCACGCTTGAAGGAATAAATACAGAGAAAATAACAATAATGCTAGAAAATGAAATAGCTATTAAACTAGGATTTAATAATATAGATTACAAAACTAATAACAATAAAGCAATAATTAAATTTACCATGCAATGAAAGAAAATACCGGAGATTATTCTGAACTAGAAATCTAGAATTACCTGAACTTGTCTTCAATAAGAGTAAAAACTAAAAACACAGAACTAGTGCAATGGAAAAAAAAAAACTAGAAAGAGCTGAATAGCATCATAAATTACTCCTAAAATTGACTATTGCTAAAGAATAACTGTGTTTTGTCACAAGACTAGGCGTTCTTTATTTATTTTTTACTGTACTACTAAAAGTTAGGAGGCTTCCTAATCAAATATAACTGCCAAAATGAAGGCCAGTTACAAGTGAAAGGCTGGAATCTCTCCATAAAAAAAAGGTTACTAAAATTAGCCTTCTCGACTTGGTTCGCCGTGGCGAATGATTTATTACTAGAGAGGTTCGCCATGGAGAACTTTGCTTCTGCCTCCAGTTCATGGTGGTTAACCATGGCGAATAAGATTTCTTAGTGAGCTTTACAGTGGTGAACTTGGGTTTTGCCTAGTTCATGAAAATCAGCTTCTCTACTTGAAATTTGGCTCCCAACTTGACCATTATACCCTTTCTACCTGCATGGAAATTTAAATAGACATAAACAACTACTAAGACTCCATTTTATGACTACCCCATTAAAAACACATAAACTAACTAAATTAGACTTTTGAAACAAAATAACACTAAAACACAATAATAACGACTCAAAATTACAGAAACTAAAGTCTTAAATAATATAATAATAACCTTAATTCTAAATTTATCAAACTCCTCCCAACTTAGCCTTTTGTTCCTTTCGAGTAAAAGAACAAGACTAACAAACAAACAGACAGGTGCAGAACATAACTCCAGCTGAACTGTAACAATAATTGTGAAATCATTAAGCAAAAAAGTTAGATTAGTCCAATACATAGGAGAGTTTGCCCAAGGATCCCATCATCATAAAATTTACCACGCTCTCATACTCACAAGAAAAATAAGGAAGCAGAAATAAGGAAGCAAAATTGCTCAACTTACTAATCTTGACAGCATACATCAACAAAGTTAAGCCATACAGCAACATGGTTTGACACATCATCCCATAATTAGAAATATGAATAAATACGGACCAATGATCAAATAGGACTTAAAGGCTTATATATACATATGAAGGCCAAGGGACAAGGTGTGATAAATATAGGTAAAGTAACTAAAATCACCTTAATCACATCATAATCCAACTTCACACCACATTCCCATATCTATAATTAGTACTACCATGTCGCGTCTAAAGAGACACGAACATCTAGTAATAATAAAAGCACCTAAATCTACCAACTTTAACAAGATAACAACCTGCAAGTATACGGTATCAAATAGTACCTAGTGGAAGTAGGGATTGTTCCCATGAGGAATGGTGTTCAAGTACCGATTATTTGGTCCTAATGCTATTTGAAGGGTTTGATTAAGAAATGACTTTAACTAAACTATGTTTAAAACTAAGAAAAGATTAAAAGGGGGATTAGAGTTTATGCTAGCCAATTTTTTCAATTTTGGTTAAATAGGTCAATTAAGTGATCCTATATTCCAAATTAGATGTTGATTCCCAACTGTAAAGTAATCCAGATCGCTCGGCATTTAAGTCTGTTGGCCCTAAAGTAACCTAAGATATGGGGGTGAATTAGATTGTTTCAAAAAACAAACCTTTTGAAGTGCTTAACGAAAATGCAAACTTTGTGCAACAAATGAACACTTAACAACAAATGATTAAAGACAAATATTTAACAATTGAAGTTTAAAGACCAAATAAAGAGATTGAGATAAAGAATATCAAACCAAACTCCCAAGCTTCTCAAGCTTGGAGTACATCCACTAATAGTGCCTCTTTAAAGAAGGTGAGGAAAAAATCTTCTTGTACACAAAGTAGGCTCACCCTTATACTAACTAAGTCCCTCTAGTTGAGCCAAAGGATTTTACACTACAACCTCACTTTTGTACACTTGTTATCCCCCAACTCTTACACTTGAAGATCACTCACTAGTCTACTCTTGCTCACACTAATTCTCTCTAGTTGAACCAAGAGAACTATACTAACCAACCCAATACAACCCATAATATTTTAGCCTATTTCTCCCCAAATATCTCTTACAAGTGTTTGTATTGAATGTGGTAGTTCCTCACATTAATCTGATGTCCTTGGGCTATTTATAGATGAAAGATGTGCTGAAATTTGAGATCCAACGGTAAAAAAACTAGCTGTTAAAAACTAGCCGTTAGGAGTACGGACGGAGGTTCGGACGTCCGATCATGCATCCTACAGCTTTATGAACAGTGCTTCGGATGGTCGTATGCGTCCTACAGCTTGACAGAAACTTCTTCATTTTGAGCTCTTTTCTTCGGATAGTCTTGTGTGTCCTACAGCTTTTGGTTCGGACGGTCATATTCGTCCTATCCTACAGCTTCTGGTTCAGACGGTCATGTGCGTCCTACAGCTTATGGTTCGAACAGTCATATCCGTCCTATCCCACAGCTTCTGGTTCGGACGGTCATGTGCGTTCTAAAGTTTATGGTTCGAATAGTCATATGCGTCCTATCCCTCAGCTTCTGGTTCGGACGGTCATGTGTATCCTAAAGCTTATGGTTCGGACGGTCGTATGCGTCCTATCCCTCAGCTTCTGGTTCGAACGGTCACATGTGTCCTATAGCTTCTGATTATGTTTCGGACACTCTCTTGCATCTGAGTTACTTTCTTTCGAACGTTCTTCATCGTCCGTAAGATGTTGTTCAACTTTTGGTCATTTTTCTTGATTGTGTTCGGATGATCATTTTCGTCCGAGCCTTCCTATTTTTCTGCACACTAGTTTTCAAGCCATTAGTACGATTTGGTAATCATCAAAATATGATTATCATAACTGGTCCAACAATCTCCCCCTTTTTGATGATGACAAATCAATTGGATAATTCTAAAAACAACCAAAACTTACAAAACACAAGACAATAGATTTTATCCATTATTTTCTCCCCCTTTTGGCATCATCAAAACATAAGAGTAAAAATAATTTATACACACAATCTCCTCCTTAAACTATGCACGTAATTCAAGTAAGTATATAGAGGATAAGTCAAGTTCAAAACATTTCTTCCCTTCAAAGAGTATAAAATCAAGTAGAAATGAGGAAATCTATGCATTATAAGCTATTTAGATGGATTAACATTAAGGCTTTTATCACTCATTCCTTATCAAAAAGCATCATCAAAACAATAAAGCATATGTGATGCAATTTCTTGTGATGCAAATTAATTTCTAACAAATAAGCCATTTAGAAATGAGAATGCTTCCCCTTTCTTTTGCAAGTAGTGACTTAATATAGATAAAATTTGGGGATAAATAAAATTTGGGGATACTCATATCCAAGCATTCTAAACAAATTCAATAACATAGTTGACTAATATTCAAGAGATCATAGTTCACATTAACACATTCTCAAAAAATTTAAATGTTATCCATTTCAATGTCATCTTAGCTTATATGCTTTGAACACCTTTTATTGATAATCCATTTTGAATCCCTTGGTGCTATCCAAGCATACCTAAATACAAAATTAAACAATAACTTTTGGTACCCAAACTTTCTTGGGTCCAATTGGGTTAGTAGCATGTTTGATCACCCAAATTGCCTTCATTCCAACTTTCTCATTTTGTTATTCTACATAGCAATCATTTTTCACATGTCCATGTTGATGACAATAATCGCAAATAATATTCTTATTTCAATGAAAAGAAGATTTAGATTTTACAACTAAACCTTCCAAATCCTTTAAAATTTTATTGAACCTACAACACATCTTGTCAATATTCTCATGAGGTTACATTTTGAAGGATTCATATTTAGCCACAAGAAGTGACTTCTTTTGCTCTCTTATATCTTCACTTCCTTCATGGATTTCTTTCAATTTTTCCCATATTTCCTTGGCCGATTTGCAACCTTTCAGTTTAGTAGACTCAGTTGCATCCAAAGCATTATACAAAATATTTATGGCTTTAGCATTTAAAGATAATTTACTCTATCTTGTGCATTTAACTCATATCTATCCTTAGGCCTTAATCTATGTGTATTTTCATCAAGAATATTAGCCTCAAAAGGAACTTCATAAATAATGTACCACAATTCAATATCAATGGATTGTATAAAAATCTTTATTCTTTCCTTCCAACAAACAAAATTCATGCCATTAAACATGGGAGGTCTAGTAATGGAATGCCCCTCCAAAAACAAAGCATTATTGGTTGCCATAATGATCTTTACTCTAAGGTGATTAAACCAAAACAAGAAGAGGCCAAGCTCTGATACTAATTGTTGGCCCAAAAGCAAACTAAGAGGGGGTGAATTAGGTTGTTTCAAAAAACAAACCTTTTGAAGTGCTTAATGAAAATCCAAACTTTTTGCAACAAATGAATAAAGACAAATATTTAACAATTGAAGTTGAAAGAACAAATAAAGAGATTGAGATAAAGAATATCAAACCAAAATCTCAAGCTTCTCAAGCTTAGAGTACATCCACTAGTAGTGCCTCTTCGAAGAAGGTGAGGCAATAATCTTCTTGTACACAAAGTAGGCTCACCCTTGTACCAACTAAGTCCCTCTAGTTGAGACAAAGGATTTTACACTACAACCTCACTTTTGTACACTTGTTATCCCTCCACTCTTACGCTTGAAGATTACTCACTAGTCTACTCTTGCTCACACTAATTCTCTCTAGTTAAGCCAAGAGAACTATACTAACCAACCCAATACAACCCACAATATTTTAGCCTATTTCTCCCCAAATAGCTCTTGCAAGTGTTTGTATTGAATGTGGTAGTTCCTCACATTAATCTGATGTCTTGGACTATTTATAGATGAAAGATGTGCTGAAATTTGAGCTCCAACGGTTCAAAAACTATCTATTAAAAACTAGCAGTTAGGATTACGGACGGAGGTTCTGATGTCCGATCATGTGTCCTACAGTTTTATGAACACTATTTCGGACGGTCGTATGCGTCCTACAGCTTGATAGAAAATTCTTCATTTTGAGCTCTTTTTTTCGGACGGTCTTGTGCGTCCTACAGCTTTTGGTTCTGACAATCATATGCGTCCTATCCTGCAGCTTCTGGTTCGGACGGTCATGTGTGTCTTACAGCTAATGGTTCGGATGGTCATATGCGTCCTATCCCACACCGAACCAACCAGCTTCTGGTTCGGACGGTTATGTGCATCCTAAAGCTTATGGTTTGGACAGTCATATGCATCTTATCCCTCAGCTTTTGGTTCGAACAGTCATGTGCGTCCTAAACCTTATGGTTCGGACGGTTATATGCGTCTTATTCCTCAGCTTCTGGTTCGGATGGTCACATGTGTCCTATAGCTTCTGATCATGTTTCGGACCCTCTCTTGCGTCCGAGTTCCTTTCTTTCGGAAGCTATTCATCGTCCGTAAGGTGTTGTTCAACTTTTGGTCATTTTTCTTGGTTGTGTTCGATAATCATTTTCGTCCGAGCCTTCCTGTTTTTCAGCACACTTGTTTTCAAGCCATAAGTAAGATTTGGTCATAATCAAAAATGATTATCATAACTGGGGTCTAACAAAGTTTATCAAGTTAATTAACCTAAGTGTGGATCCCTCATATTTCTTAAGCTAACCAAACTTGATTAACTACCAATAGAATTCAACCAACAAACAATTTAGGTCTATAATGGTGATAGGTTCATTTCCCATATCCCCTCAATTAAACCAAATTAACTAGTGGAGTGATCAATTCTCCTAATTAATCCTTAAACTCCTTAGTGTTGTCTAATAGTTCATTTTATCACCTAATCAACCCATTAACCTCTACCCATATGAAATTGGCTTAACTAAAGCCTAACCCATGCTAAATTAGAACATAATTAAAAACATTAAAGCAATAAAAGCATGAGAAAGAAACTAAATGAATTAAAGCATTAATTCTAGAAAACCAGTGCAATAAATTGAAGGCATTGAAAGCTAGGTAGATGAAAGAAATAATGAAGACAAGAAAGATTAAATAAACATGAAATAAATGCATAAAAGAAGTCTTACAATATTTTAGAACAAAGGTACACAAATGAGAGAAACTAGTCTAGGATTAACAATAGAAGAAGAAGAGAAAATCCTTCCCAAGTAGGAGGAAAAAAGAAGAAGACAACAAGGTAGTGGAGGCTCCATTTCTGTCCCAAAAGCATAAATTAACCATTTATGGTAGGGTTAGGGATTAGGAATGAAATAACATAATTGTCCTTGGAAAAGAGCTCAAAATAGTCAAAAACTCAATTTCTTGGGGGACCCTTGCCTACGGTGCTAGCCTATGGTGAGGTGCCTATTGTGTAAGCTCGCCTATGACGAGCTACCCTAATAGCTTTGCTTAGTTTTGCCATTTTGCCTTTAAAATTCCTGTCCGACGTTCAATTGATTCGTCGTTTTCTCTTATCAAACTCTAACATATAGAAGAATATTATTAGATATAATAAACATATAAATAACTCCTAAACATTTAAATAAATTTCTCACAAAAGAGACTAAAAATGAAAGACAAATAAAAAACGAACGAAAATCTAACTCCGAATGGAATTGGGTTAAAAACTAGACACAAATTCTAAACACAAGAATCTAATAAATATGATAATTAATACCTAAATAAGTACTAAAGCACATAATAAAACATTCTAATACATAAAAGTAAAAATAGACAGAAATCACACATTAAAACACTAAGAATGTTCGAAACTAATAGCAAAACTGTTAAATTTAGGATACATAAAACTCTAGTTTTCTGGAGTTATCACACTCTCAAACTTAAGCTTTTTCTCATTTCAAGCAAAATAAGGATAAGAAAAGAACAACAAAAATGGCTAACACAAAACACATAACACCACCAACAAAATTGAAATGTTGAACTCTAGTGCACTTGTCCAAAGTGAAAATGGGGGTTTTAGCTCATCAAACTCAACATTTCAATCTAATCCTCCATTTACAAAAGTGGACACTAGTTTTTGGTTACAAACATTACTTTGACCAATGAAGTGTTCATGAGATATGAATTCAAATGCAAGTTGATCTAGAGCAAACAAATCAAGTTTCTCAAAAAATTTCTTCAAGTATAGAAAGATCATTATGACTTGTTTTATGAAGTGCAAATTGATGCAAATGAACATACAACTATATTTGTTGGCACTGCAATGTTAAACAAAGGGCGTCATAAGACTGAATCAATGCTTCACTCTCAACTCTCTAATATCTACTAGCCCAGATTAAGGATCATTTTGGACTTTTTCAAGCTTGTAATGTAGGCAAAGGTAATAGGGTAGGATAAATTTGAATATAACTGACTCAAATTACCTTAGTCATTTCAATACAAGTTCTTGGACTACTATCCTATATATAAAATTCGAAAAACTAAAGTTAACCAATAAATACTTGAAAGGCAAAAACACTACTTTTATCGAACTAACTTTTGAAGGATAAAAAGAACCTTCTTTATTGAATAAGAAACATAACATTTGCAATTTTCTTTGCTTTTCTTTTCTTTTTTTTTTTAACATTTTTTCTTTCTTTTCTTTTCTTTGCTACAATAACCATAATATAGTGTAACAATTACTAAAGGGGGGACATAAATGACATTGAACTCTTGCCTTCTTTCCCCAACAAATACAACAATAGCTCTTTGTAAACCATCATAAAAATAATAAATCACTATATTGAAGAAACTCAAAGAGATCAACAATGGCTAAGGTGATGGATTCAAAAGAGGATAAATGAAAGAAAGTGAACTGGCGAAATTATGTTGTTGACAAAGAAATTAGGCTATAATACTCAACTGGGACGCTAGGGATAAATTCAATATAAGTTAGGCTTTTTGGCTCAAACCGTCCAAAGGAATGCCTAGATTATTTCCAAAATTTAGCTATTTAACTAAAAACGAGAGATTCACACTACCCCAATTATTGTACCAAGTAAAACCTTAATGAAACCCACAAAATATCCCAAAATGCAAGTTCACACAACATGACCAAACGATGACTTAAGTCATTTCTTTTTCTACTCAAAATTAATTCTCAAAAATCTTGAAATATTTAAACAATATCAACAGTCAACTGAACTTGGAATTGGAAAAATACTTTCGAACAAAGTAAAATTTGAGGTCAAAATTAGTTGAAAAAAACATTTTCATGAAGTAGTTGAAAATAGGGTTGAGTTTCAAGGGTTGAATGACATGACGATCATTTTTGGTTAAATCAACATGAGGTGAAACCTATGTTTACCCATTTTCAATTTTCACAATGACAAAAGCAATACCATCCCCAATGAACAAGACAATTGACACTACCACACTTTTCAATTTATGCAATAATGAGTACCACTCATCGTACCACTCACCCATATCAGAAGAAAAAAATACTACTAGAAAGCAATAAAACACAAAACTAATTAAGAATAATGCTAATGAATGAATTTAAAATATAGTTGGACAACCAAAAAGCCAATGTAGACGATGAACAATATAATACTCTAAAGTGAATGTTAATGCAATCAACTAAGAACAAATTGAACTCAAAACTATAGTTTAACTATCCTTCATGGATTTCATTAACCATAAACACATTACCATATAAAACTAAGGAGTGAGCAATTTCAAGTAAACCATATAACTATAAAAGCCAGATCAAGGTTAGATAGAACACAAGAAAATTCAAAATCATGGCTTGAGCCTCTTTAAACTCATCATACAAAGAAATTAGATTCTTTTTAAACTTCTTACCCGTAGAATTCTCAGAATTAACCAATTCACATTAGGGTTTTCGGATTTTAGGGTTTTCTACTTGCTTACCCTTTTTCAATTCAAATTTTTTCTTATATTTTTCAATTCAAATTTTTTCTTATAGTATTCATCAAATGAGTTCTTAATGTACAAGTGTTCCTTACTCACTTGATGAGGAAGCAATGGTGTAAGTACAATCTTTTAACCAACTTTAAAGAATGTGTACTTGTTTGTATGTCCATCATGGTAAGTGTGTTTATCAATTGCCGCGGTCTTCTTAACAACATGTGACTCGCTTGCATTGGAACAATATCACATAAAATCTCATAGCTTGTTTAGTTACTTTAACATCACTACATTCATTTAGCCATTGTAATTTATATAGACGTGGATGTTTTTTGACAAGGCAAACTCAATTTATCAACCGTTAACTTACTAATAATATTAACACAACTATCACCATCTATCGAGATGATCAAACCACATGCACGACCTTGAACAATACATTTGGCAAAGAAAATATTATCACGTTGTACCTCATTTTGGTCATCCTTGGTTTGAGCGTGAAATGCCCTCAAAATCACCAAGGTTGGTATCTCAGAATGATCTTCATGCTCATCATCATCACTGGGACCTTTAAATTCTTGCATTGAGTCATCTTTATCTTCACTTTCTTCACTTACCACTTCATTTCCTTGCATGAAGAGTGCACACTTGTTGGGACATTCATTTGCATAGTGATCTATACCCAAATAATGATAACACTTAATATCACGACTACGCTTTGAAGTGTTAGAAGATGAGCCTTTATTGAAGAATCCATGGGATACTTAACTAGTCTATGTTTGGATTCATTAGTTTTAGGGATAGTTGGTCTATTTTCAGATGGATTAGGCCGAGAAGAATTATTAGACTAATTTCTTCGCCAATTAGAACTAGATCAACCCTAAATTTATCTCCATTTTTAAGTTGTCTTTCCACTTTAATTGCTTTTTCTACCATATCTTGCGATTGAATGTGATGATGCAACTCTACAATGTCGGCAATTTATTTATTAAGTCCACACAAAAATCGAGACATAGAAATTTCACAATTCTCAACTATATTAGCTCTCATTAGACACCATTGAAACTCTCTGTGATACTCTTCTGCAGATTTATTGCCTTACCTTAAAGTTTGCATTGTTTGATCACGATGATGTGTAGAAGGTACAAATCTTTATTTAATGTAGCTTTTAAGGATGTCCAATCATTGATTGGTGGTTCCCCACACCTAAGTCTACTAGTTTTAAATTGATCCCACCACTCTAAAGCAAAATCACAAAAAAAAGCAATAAGTAATTGACTTTTTTTGTTCAGAGTAGTTATGAAAATAAAAAATAACCTCTACCTTCTTTTCCCAATCGAGATAGACATTAGGATTGAGATTACCTTGAAATGTAGGGATAGTCAATTTAATGTTACCAATATCATCATCAATCCTTTGGCCACCGTCTTGCACATGCCGACGAGTCCTTAACCTTGCATCTGCATCATACAATTCATCATCAGATTTGTAATCATTAAACTCATAACTAAAATATGTACCTCGACGAGTTTGTCTCATAGGACGAGCATAAGGCTCAGCTCGATCAGCTTACTGAGGTGGCTCAATCCCCCCTTTAATTAATACTTCAAGATAGCGTTGAACACTCTCAAGAGATATGGCCATTTCAGCAACACCGGATTCCAAGGCATTTACACTTGAACTTTCCCCTTCTTGAGATATTTTGAACCTACAAAAGAACAAAAACAAGAAGAAACAAGAGATTTTTGATAGTTAGGGTAAGTAAAATTAAGACCTCATGGCACTCACTTAGTGTTTATGCTCAAATTTGAAGATGTCACACAATTCCACTCGTGTTTCACTCATATCCAAGCCTTTTATCCTCCAATGAGTTCTCCACTCTTGCCATTTTCCTCTCGTATAAATTCTCCTTCAAAGTCTTTTGACAGACTTGACAAGTACGCAGTAAGCATGGCACAAATAATTACTAACACATTAGAACACAATTGGTAATTATAGACTAAAGAAGCAAAGAAATAAAAAGTAATGGTCGATTAATTTATCAAGGAACACAAAGTAATGGTGGATTAATTTATCAAGGAACGCAAACAAAGTACTTTAGAAAGCCAAACAAGAAGATGGTCAAAACAAACTAGGGTTTTGCGCTAGAAGAAATTAACCCAAGGGGTCTAGGGCTATTTTAGGAATTTTACAACTTTTTCTCACAACCCGAGAAAAATATGGGAAAAATTGAATAAATAATTTTTTTAAATATAACTGAGATCACAAGAATAACAAAAAAGGTGGCAACAAATCATAGTGGGAAAAGGAATTAAACAATTCCTAGATGAGATGGGATTTTTAGCACTAATTCCAAGCTGGACAAGGATTCAAGATGGCAATATAATCCAACTAAGTAAAGGATTCAAATTGTCCAAGTGTAAAAGAGATTAGGAATGGCAGCAAATTTGGAATGCGCAATAACCATGCAAAACCCTAATGCACTAGGGTTTTGGAAAATCATTTTTCCCTTTTTTTTCTCTATTTTTTATAACAGGCTATTGGCACAAATTCCAGCACCAAAATATCCAAACAAGAACACAAGAAACTTTCACAAAAAATAATCAAGAAATATCCACAAATAATCAAGAACACGAGACAAGAAAGCTTGCAGAAGAATAACTAGAAGCTTGATGAATAAGAAAAAATGGCCAGAAACCATAACTGGTTAGGGTTTCTTGAATCGGTTTTTTTTATCAATAAGAATAATGAATTAACACTTGAAAATGAGAAAAATTACCACAATAATTCAGTTCAAAAGAGCAAGAATAAGGCTGCAATTTTTTAGGAACGAGAATGAACAAGAGCAAGAATGAACAAGACAAGAATACGAACAAGAATAAGGCTATTTTTTTTTTCTTATCTAGAATTTGAACGAGAAAAAATTAAAAAATTAGGATATAAATCCCAAAGGATTTATGAGATCAAAAGAAAATAAACGTGTTTTAGGGAACCCAAATCTCTGATGCCACTCAGATACGAACCTCGCAATTGAACTGACGATACTCTAACTTGAATTTCGAAACCAAGATCGCCTTGAATACACAACTCACAAGAATTCACCAAAAATAATATCTTGAGAAACCCTATGGGGCATTTGGCTAAGATTATAACACAAGAAATAGAATTTTGCAACAAAGAAACAAAATTCCGACTTGACGAGTTTAAATCCTTTGATTAAGAAATAAGGAATTTAAAGATATCTATTCTTGACTGTATGAGATATCAGTCCATTGCCTATAACCAAATAAGGACCAATAGTATTTTGGGTTGGTAATCACAAGAATCACTCTAGCAATACCAAAAGTCTTTGGAAGAAAATTTGGGAGAATTTCTCACAAAATTTTATTGAATGTTGAATGATGTATGTTCAGCCATGGGGATGGAGTATTTAACATGAAATCACCAGCCACAATGTCACGCCCCAAAAACGGGACCGTAACACGCCGCGCTAATTCATGTTAAATACCAAAGCGCAAGGCACAAACTTAACAGAGCAACAAACTTAACCGCAATGTAATAGAACCATCAAGCCATTTCTTAACTATAAAACCAAATATTTCATTTTACACAAGAATACGAATTACAAAATTTCTTCTTAGTATAAAAGATGCTACAACAAAAATAAAGTTCATCAATACAAAACTTACTCCTATGTTAAATACTCCATCCCCATGGCTGAACCTGTCTCTTATACACATCTAGATGTGTATAAGAGACCAATCTAGCGTACTATTCTGTGTTAGAGGAATTTCAAAAACGAGCACCTAATCTGAAAAATTATAAGTCACGTGGGGTGAGCATAACTAGCTCAATGGATATCATAAAAACTCTTCAAATGGGGCCAAGCATTGCGATAAAAGAAAACATAAAGATAATAACATTTGTGAAAACCATAGTTACTTGAAGCAGTTTCTAAAATGTATCATGCCATTGACTAAAGTCCATAAACCATTATCATAAGTTCTGTCTAAAATGTATCATCTATTGTGACGCCAGACATGTCCAAAACATAGTCAAAAAGATCCAATCATTTCAAAACATAGTATGCTAAAGCATATGAACAGGATCAGAGTTGTCCTAAGTTCGCACCAAATCGAGGGCAGACTAGTGGAATGCTCCAAGGTATGACTTTCATACTAGCCGATCTAGTAATCTACCACACCTACTAGTCTGACCGGGAGGTCAAGTTATCCCATCACAAGACCCCGTATCAATCTAGATTCATAACAATCACATGTTTTATTTGACCATGGCGTCCCATGGATGATATACTTGTGCACCCCAAATCAAACATTTCCAAATACATCCAAAATTATATACCTCATCACCTATGAGCCAAAACAGTCATAAAATGCTTTCATATCAAAAGAGTTTGCAAACATATCAATTGATTAACATAAAATAGACAGCTCTTGGTCCCGATTTCATATGTAATAATTCCAAAACTTGGTAAAAGTGCAGTTCCAAACATCATACACATTTTAAAATCCATCCAAACATATTTCGAAAGTCATTAAACAAAATACAAGTGGAAGAGGGTCTATGTTACCCACCTATCAAAGCAAAAACTGCACAAAGATCACAGAACGCGATCGCCGGCGGTAGGTGGCGTGGTACCTAAAACAGATATAAGAGGACTCTTAGAAGAGATGTAGAAGTTAAAGAATGACTAGGGAAACGAAAACGACGCGAAACGATAGAAAACGACACCAAAAGCTCTTTGGTCAAAAATGACCTTTTCACAATTTCTGACCAACTTCGACAAGCTAAAATCCCAGTCAAAACACGTAGTTAACCCCTCAAATTCGTATTACAGCTAGATTAGGAGATAATAAGCTCAGTTTTCCAGAAAAATTGAAAAACTTCGCCTCTCCCTAGGCTATAATTAGGCTATCCTCCTGCCAGTAAAATCCAAGATTCCAAGGTATTCAAGGGACCTTGGTTACAACCCAACTCCAAACAACATATTCAACCAACCAACAAAATCCATTTCCAAGGTATTCAAGGGACCTTGGTTACAACCCAACTCAAAACAACATATACAACCAATCAAAATCCATAAACGGAAAGATTCACCGGAGCAATTGCCGGGACTATATCAATAGCATACCACAACAATCCATACCCCATAACCACTACAATTAACTCTATTACAACATTAGAGCAACAACCTATGGTTGGAATTCCTCTTTACTATCAAACTGAAATTTTTACCGATTAGCCACACGCATGATTCAAACATGCTTCCTATCCAACCCACTACCAAGGAAACACTTAAAACCATCAAAAGATCACTAAAGATCCTTCAAACATAACCAATTATCCAAATTATCCTAGTTGCGCCAAACTTCCGCTTACTTACAAAATGAAGGGAAATCCATTCCACTTGGTTTCAAGTCTCAATTCCTATCCAAACAATGTAACCTTAAAACACTCTTAAAACATCATTAAAAGCATAAACATAAGCATTCATAGCATAACATTCTAGGGCACATATGGAAGACAAAACCCTAACTCATAATCTTAAAATTTGTAATCTAACCATGGAAAGTTGTTATAAATCAACCCCAATCACTTCCCAACCTCCAAAACACTAAAAACAACCCATAACATACATAAATCAACATATATAAGGCTGCTGAGGGTTTATACACATCTAGATGAATCCTACAAAACTTGAAATTAAAGCTTAAATCATAAAGCCCATAAGCTATAAATGCTAAAATACATAAAATCTTACCTTCCAAGTGATTCCTACTTGAAATCCAAGAAAATTTTTGGGGGAAAATGGAGGAAGAGTTTTCGGCTGCTGCTGGAAGAAAATGAGGAATGTATTGTTCAAGAAGTTGACTTTGATTTCATTTAGGAAAACCCATCCCCATGATCTACCTCTACTGTCTCTTATACACATCTAGAATTGTTTCTCTGTTCGTTTAAATCGAAAAATTTGCCGAATTGGCATTCTCCGAATAAGTAGAAGTACCTTATGCCTAAAAATAATATGAAAAATATTTTAAACCAATTAAAATCAAAGAACAAGGATTTTAAAATACTGGGTTTCACACACAAAACCCCTAAAAATTAGGACTGAACTAGCCAATTCCAAACATGACTTGGATTGGAACAAAAGGACTTAAAACTCAGCTAAAAGACTAATGTGCACTAACACTTGTCCAAGTTAAGAGATAAAATAATAACTCCTAAAATCAAGTATTGAAGCTAAATCCTAGGCCAAATAGGAATAAAGTGGCCGAGTAATGGGAATGGCCGAAACTAGGTTTCTAGAACCTTTCTTGAATCTCTTAACAATTCTTGGGCTTGAAACTTCTTCACGTCGAACGTCTTGGGCTTCCAAAACACAGATGGCCTCTAGACTTGAGCTTGTATGAACTCTTGGCCACTATTTGCAAATATGAACGTTTGCTGGTCCAAAATTTCTTTGACAAAGCCCAATTTACAACACTCAAACTTGAAGTGAACTCTGGTTCTCTTGCACTTAAAAGGATTTGGCCACTTGTGCTTCATTTTTAAGAATTGGGCTTCATGTACTCATGAGTTGAGGATAGTCCCATCCAACTTGATCAGAACACCACAAATGTGCTCCAATCTTGGCAAGCTTGAGTCCAAGCATGCTCTAGTTTTCGTCTCCTCAACTTGGTACATCCTTAGCCTATTCGAATTCATATCAGAACTTCTGTCACCTTTCATGTGCTTAGTCCTCACGGTGGTCAACCTATTCTTACAGGACATTTGCTCGCTATCATTGCGGGTAGCACACATAGGAAATTGGAAAGTAACACTCCTGTTATCTGTTATGTAAATTGGTGAGAATTTTTCAGTTGGCATAGTTCGACTCTTTAGAGCATCTCATTGTCCAGTTTTCGTGTTAGGTGAGAGTTAATGCTCTAGTACAATATCATAGTCCACTTGCTAGTGTGGCTAGCACGTATTAAGGTTTTAGTACCGTTTCCAGAGATCAATAGAACTATCTATTTCACTAGTTTTTCAATTTTTTCTTTTATTTATTTATTATGTTTTTCTTGTGTAATGCTTAACTTATCTTATTCTTGTTTTTAGTTTCTGACCAGTAGCATTGGATTAGTACTTGAAGAATTTAATATGGAAACTGAGCGATCGATTAGTCAGATTAGAGTTGTTGCACGTAGAGAAACAATGGTAAACAGTGTTCGAAGAGATGAAGAGAGAAGAGAAGCTATTAAAAAAGAGGTAATTCAAGAAAAGCAAAGGACTATGAGGGAATTTGTTGCACCAAACATGATGGGAGCAGGTTCTAATATTCAAAGGTCTGCGTGCAGGCTTAAACATTTTTTGGATTAAACTGTTATCATTACTATGTTGCAGTCTTGAAAAGTCAGTGGATCACTTCTTGAAGATCCTAATACTCATCTAACTAATTTCTTGGTGATCTTTGATATATTCTGTTACAATGAAGTGTCTGATGACACTATTTGATTGAGACTTTTCCCATACTCATTAATGGATAAAGCTGAGAGTTGGTTGACTTTTCTAACACAAGGGCCAATCACAACATGGGATGTTATGGTGGAAAAGCATTTAGGTAAATATTTCCCTCCTAAAATAGCCAGGTTGCGTAACGAGATTGCATCTCTTGTACAGAAGGATTTGGAGAGTTTTCATGAGACATGGAATAGGTTTAAAGATTCGCTAAGAAGAGTACCTAGTCATGAGTTTCCCTTATGGATGCAACTTTAAAGGTTTGACAATGGAGTGAGCCCATCCACAAGGAATTTAGTTGATGTTGTTGTCGGTGGTGCAATTGTGAGGAATTCACCAGATAAAGCATTGTTCCTTCTTATGAGTTATTAGAAGAGATGGAGACAAATGCATGTCAGTCTTATAGTGAAAGAGCACAACCAAGAAGTGTTGCTAGAGTTTTTAGTTTGGAACAGTTTGCAGATTTTGTGCTTAATTATAAGCATTACACACTAAAATTGATAATTTGACTATAAAAGCGTTGTTGTCCGTGATTTTTTTTAAAGGAAATCATCTATATCATAAACATAGGGAAGGTAATAGTAGTTAATCTAACTTTGAGAATGCTAACTATATTGCTAATAGTTTTAATAGAAATCCATTTGATAAGTTCATAATTGTACTGTATTTTATGTGCCAATTATCACATTTTTATGTGATGTAAGCAAGATTTGAGTTATTATTGAGCTTAATTTGGTTATTCTTAGTTTTTGTAGGGTTACAGTGAAAAAGAGTTGAAAAAGATGCAAAACGATGAAAGAAAATGCTTAGTACGTGACATGCACGAGTACGAAGTTATTCCAGACACTATTTTGTATTTCAGCTAAGAATAACTTTTGATCCCAAGCTCCAATTGAGGTGCTTCAAGATTCATTGGAAAGCTAAGGGATAGATATAAAAAAATTTTGTTTTACGCTTTCTTAATTAACGAAAGCATCAAGGTGAAAATCGAAGCCGAAGGTGGAGCACAGCTGAGGAAGCCAGCTCACATGCGCTGGAGCTGTGCAGCGCATGTGCGCTGCGTCCATCTGTAAAAATTCCAGAAGCAGCTCGCGCACACATGCGCTCTAGGATCTCAGCACATGTGAGTGGAGGACAACACCCGCCTGGAACTTACTGCCTCGCGAACACAGGCACGCAAAAACCTCAGCGCGTGTGCGCGGAGAACAGCAGAAATGTATTTTTGTGTTTTTTGATAGATTTCTTTGGCCGGTTGGGCTCTTTTTGACCTAATTTCACGTTCTTAACTGTAGGAATTATTTGTAACCCTAAGTACTCATTATAAATACCCCAAGTTGGGTGAGAAAAAGAGATCGACACCTTTATTTTCTTTTGGCGCTAGGGTTTTCAGTAGAAATTCCTCTTTATTCTTTCATGGCACTTTGTGCCTAAAACCTTCTAGATGTGTAGAGAGACTTGAAGCCATGGTCAATTCTACAAATGTAGACTTCTTTTGTTTAAATTATTCACTTTTAGATCAAGTATTGATTATTTTTCTGTGATTAAATTTATGATTGTTCTTTTTAACTTGTTATTGCTGTAAAATACTAAGTTATTAGAATTAATCTACTGCTAGATTGTTTTAACCGCGTGTATTTAATTCCATCTATGAAGCAACTAAATTTGATAATTACTGGATTTGAGTTATTGAATTTAGGGAAATTAATCATCTAATTGGCATAACCGCGTGTGTTTATGTTTAATTAGTCTAATTGTTCTTGCTGATCTTAAAGCTTCTATTAATTAATCTTTGGCGCGTGTCTGGGTTAAATTAATAGTTAGGGTTAATTGGATCTCGTGTTGAAAATTAACCAACTTTAGAAAGAAATAAGAATCAATCCCTTTGAATTGGTATTCGTTCGGGTTAATTCTTCAATTAGTGCTTGATATAAAATTGAATTATCTTGTGTATCAAGGATCGACTGGTAAAATTGTCATGGTGAATATGACCAAAACCAAGACTTTTCTTACATCGAATTTTTTTCAATTATTAATTGTTTTAATTTTAGTTAAAAGCATTCAAAACCCCCCTTTTTCCATTTAGAACGAAAATAAACTCGTTCTCTGTGGGACGAACTCGACTCACCACTACTACATTCGAGTTGTTAATTTTGGGTGTTTACGACGGCATTGCAACTCTACAGCAGCATCATTTTGCACACTAAAATTTTGGCGCCGTTGCCGGGTAACAGTTTGAATTATTTTTGTGCTATCTATTTTAGTCTTTCTTTTTTCTTTTTTATTATTTTTTTCCACTAATTGTGTATGCCTGTGACCCGGTCTGCTGGACAAGTTGAATTCCAAAGAGAACATTACGCAGATTGGGAAAAGAGATATGAGAACGACAATTAGGGGTAAAAGAAAATTTGTTCAATTATATCTTTGCAGGTGAATAGGAACAGGAAGAACAACAGGAAAAGACTAACCTGGCACAACGCACTTTGAGAGAATTTGCCATGCCCACTTTGAACCAACAACCCTTATGCATTACTTATCTAGATTTAGATGCTACTAATGTTACATTTGAATTGAAATCTGGACTAATCCATTTATTACCTTCTTTCATGGATTGCTAGGTGAAGATCCAAACAAGCATCTTAAGGAGTTCCATGTGGTTTGCACAAGTATGAGACCTACCGGGGTGTCAGAGGTGCATATCAAGTTAAAAGCATTTCCGTTCTCACTCAAGGATGAGGCGAAGGATTGGCTATTCAATTTGCCTTCGGGTAGTATCACAACTTGGGAGCAAATGAATAGGCTATTCTTGGCTAATTACTTTCCAGCTTCTCGAACTGCAAATATTCGCTAGGAAATTTGTGGAATAAGGCAGTTCAATGAAGAATCTTTGTATTGGGAGCGCTATTCAACTTTTCAAGAAACTGTGTGCAAGTTGTCTGCATAATCATATAAGTGACTCCTTGCTAATTCAATATTTTTATGAAGGGTTTTTGCCTAATGAAAGGAACATGGTCAACGGCAGAAGTGGAGGGGCGTTAGACAATTTGATCATTGACGTTGCTCGTGAGCTTATATCGAATATGGCCACTCGCTCTCAAAAGTTTGGGACACTACGCGATTAACCTTTCAAGCGTGTAAATGAGGTAAATGTTTCTTCATTAGAACAACAAATGGCTAGTTTAACCTCTTTTGTTCGACAGTTGGCTTCAGGTACCGCACCAACTGCACAACCATGTGGTACTGCTCAAATGAGGGACACTCAACAGATTTGTGTCCCACATTACAAGATGAAGGTCAAGAGCAAGTAAATGCAGCCGGAGGATTACCAGGGCAGCCACGACAAAGTTATGATCCCTACTCGAACACTTACAATCCTGGATGAAGGGATCATCCTAACTTGAGATACGGGAGCCAAGCCCAGCGCAAATCAGCCTCAACAAAATCGGCAGAACTTCCAACCATATAGGCTGCCATTCACTCAGTGACAACAAGCCAATTTGAATAATCAATCTGGTAAGTCTATAAAGGAACGGCTGAGTGTTTTAACCGATAATACTATTCAATTTTAGCAGGACACCAAGGCCAATATTCAGCAGTTGTAGCATCAAATAGGACAAATGGCTACAACAATTAGCCGGTTGGAAGCGTAGAGCTCGGGAAAGCAGCCTTCTCAAACAATCATTAACCCTAAGGATAATGCTAGTGCAATTGTGTTGAGAAGCGGCAAGGAGGTTGAAGTGCCAACCAAATTAGTTCCTGAATAGAACAAGGCTAAGGAGAGCAAAATTGAAGTGGAGAAAGAAAGTTATCCAGTTCAAAAAGAAGAAGAAAAAATTGGTAAGTCAAATCAGTGGCCAAAATACACACATGAACCACCATTTCCTGATGCATTTAAGGAATTTGCGAATGAGGACCCCAATACAGACTTAGGTATGAAACTTTTCGCAAATGTGAGGTAAATATTCCATTGTTGGATGCTATTAAACAAATTCCTCGCTATGCTAAATTTTTGAAAGAATTATGTACACACAAAAAGAAGCAAAAACAAAAGAAGGCTGAGAAGATCATGTTGGGTAAAAATGTATCAGCCATGCTTACACAGCAAAATCTTCTAATAAAATGCAAAGATCCAGGTATGTGTACCATTCCGTGTACAATAAACTATACTAGAATTAAGGAGGCCATGTTGGATTTAGGAGCATCTATAAATGTTATGCCTTTATCAGTTTATAAATTCTTGCACCTAGGGCCTTTACTTGAAACTCGTGTTGTTATCCGGTTAGTGGATAGATCAGTGGCTTATCCTAAAGGTATAGTTGAGGATGTTTTAGTCCAAGTCAATGAATTAATTTTTCCAGCTGATTTTTATGTACTTGACATGGAGAACAATGATGAGTCTGCTCCCATTTTGTTAGATAGACCATTTTTGAAAGACACATCCAAAACTAAAATAGATGTGGATACAGGAATTTTGACAATGGAATTTGATGGCAAAATATTTCGGCATAATATTTATGCTGCCATGAAGTATCCCGCCGAGGACAGTTCAATTTACTTTGTTGATGTTATTGATTCAATAGTACAGGATGTTTTTGAAGATGAGCATGACGGAAATGGGGATGAGCAAGCAGGAAGAGAGGCTGAACAGCCGCAATTTGGTAAGTTATCTTATGTGACATCGAGGAACTCTAATGACACATTTTTGTTTTCAGTTTTGCAGGCTACAGAGTCATTGAAACCTCTCCCGAATAACCTCAAGTATATGTTTTTAGGTGATGGGAAAACTCATCCGGTTATAATCGCTAATAACCTAGCCATTGACCAAGAAGAACATTTGCTAAAAGTCCTAAGGGAGCATAAAACAGCGATTGGATGGACCATTGCAGATATAAAGGGAATTAGCCCATCAACATGCATGCATCATATACTACTTGAAGACATTTGTCTATGGAGCTAAGCCTACCCGTCAACCACAAAGAAGGCTAAACCCGACGCTAATGGAAGTGGTTAAAACGAAAATACTCAAACTTCTTGAAGTGGGGATAATTTACCCAATTTCAGATAGTGAATGAGTTAGTCCGGTGCAATTAGTCCCTAAGAAGACGGGGATTATTGTGATGAAGAATCAAGAAAACGAATTGGTTCCCACCCGTATACGAAACGGGTGGCGGGTTTGTATAGATTATCGAAAGCTTAATTCTCTTACTCGCAAAGATCACTTTCCTTTGCCTTTTATTGATCAAATGCTTGAAAGGTTAGTTGGTCATTCTTATTATTGTTTTTTTGATGGCTACTCAGGTTATTTCCAAATCGCTATTGCCCCCGAAGATCAGGAGCAGACAACATTTACATGCCCATTTGGAACATTTGCCTACCGTCGTATGCCATTTGGGTTGTGTAATGCTCCTGCTACTTTCCAGAGGTGTATGGTTAGCATATTTTTTGATTTTTATGTAGAACATTTTATTGAGGTATTTATGGATGACTTCACCGTTTATGGAGATTCTTTTGACCAGTGTTTGCATAATCTCACCCTAATATTACAAAGGTGCATTGAAACTAACCTTGTTCTAAATTCTGAAAAATGTCATTTCATGGTTCAACAAGGTATAATGTTAGGTCATGTAGTGTCGTCTAAGGGGATTGAGGTCGATAAAGCTAAAACTGACATAATCCAATCTTTACCCTACCCCACTAAGGTGCGGGAAGTTCGTGCTTTTCTTGGCCATGTAGGATTTTACCGATGGTTCATCAAGGACTTCTCAAAAGTATCAGTACCCTTATGCAGATTATTGCAAAAAGATGTCGAATTTGAATTTGGCGATTATTGCAAGGCGGCATTTGACAAATTGAAACAACTCCTCGTATCCATACCCATAATCCAACCACCCAAATGGAGTCTACCATTTGAGTTAATGTGCGATGCAAGTGACTTTGTAGTGGGCGCAGTTTTGGGGCTAACAACGCAATGGAAGGGCATCTCATGCAATTTACTACGCCTCCATAACCCTAAATGATGCGCAGAAAAATTACACTACCACTGAAAAGGAGCTTCTAGGTGTTGTTTTTGCTTTAAAGAAATTTCGTTCTTATCTAATTAGTACTAAAATGATTATATATTCTGATCATGCAGCTTTACGTTATTTATTGACGAAAAAGGAATCCAAACCAAGGTTGATAAGATGGATACTCCTCTTAAGCGAATTCGATTTGGAAATCCGAGACAAAAGTGGGATGAAAAACAATGTGGCAGACCATTTAAGTCGATTGCCACATGTGGAGAATGAACTAGGGCTACAAGAAAGATTTTCGGATGAACAATTATGCTCAGTAAAGGCGATGTTACCCTGGTATGCAAATATTGTTAATTTCTTGGTTACTAACAAATTACCGCAAGGTTCATCTAGGGCAGCAAGGGCGAAAATCAAAAGTGATGCCAAATACTATGTGTGGGATGAGCCCTATAGAGCTTATGGAAACATTGCGCTAATCAAGTAATCAGAAGGTATGTCAATGATGATGAGATTAATTCAATCTTAGTATTTTGCCATACTTAAGCTTGTGGAGGACATTTTGGAGTCAAAAGAACAGCAATGAAGGTATTAGAGTGTGGCTTTTATAGGCCACACATATTTCGTGACTCGTACCTATTTTGCCGTTCGTGTGACAGTTGCCAAAGGACAGGTAACATTTCCCGAAACGAAATGCCTCAAAACCCGATACAATTCTGCGAAATATTTGATGTTTGGGGCATTGATTTCATGGGACCTTTCCCTATTTCATTTGGTTATTCATATATCCTCTTGGCTGTTGATTATGTTTCAAAATGGGTGGAAGCTAAAGCCACTCGTACTGATGATTCAAAGATTGTTTCAGATTTTCTTAAGAGCAATATCTTTTCTAGATTCAGGATTCTGCGAGCTATAATCAGTGATAGAGGTACTCATTTTTGTAATCGGATAGTGGAACCTGTATTCTAAAAGAAGTACCATGCGACACACAAGATTTCCACCGCTTATCACCCACAAACCAGTGGACAAGCCGAGGTATCTAACCGAGAAATTAAGTCTATTCTCAAAAAAATGGTGAACTCCAGTCGTAGGGATTGGAGTTTACGGTTGGATGATGCATTGTGGGCATATCGCACTGCTTATAAGACGCCTATAGGGATGTCCCCATTTCGGCTAATATTTGGTAAAGCATGTCACCTCCCCGTAGAATTAGAGCATAAAGCTTATTGGGCAATTAAGAGTTTCAATATGGGATTGGAAGCTAGTGCAGAACATAGGAAATTACAACTGCAAGAGTTGGAGGAAATCCGCAATGACATTTACGAGAATACTCTAATGTATAAGGCGAAGGCAAAGGTTTTTCATGATCAAATGATCATAAGGAAGGATTTCTATGTCGGTCAAAGAGTCATTCTTTAACAAACCCGTCTTCATCTATTTCCTAGTAAGTTGAGATCTCGTTGGATTGGTTCATCCTCCTCAACTTCTAGTATTTAATAACTAATGTATTTCCCCATGGTGCAGTTAAAATTTAGAGTTTACTAACATCCAAAGTGTTTACAGTTAATGGATATCGCCTCAAACCCTATTATGAAGGGGTTGCATTGGGAAATGTGTGCGAAGAGAATTTGGAAGAACCGCATTTTGATTGATTGGCAGAGCATCAAGTCGAGCCAACGATAGTAAACAAAGGCGCTTCATGGGAGACAATCCATGTCCATTCTAAGTTTATTTTGTTATTTAATTTTTGTAACTTTGTTTTGGTCATTCTCGTTTTAAAGGAAAGCATATTTTAGTTTCGTTGATAATTGGGAAATCAAGTGCATTAAGAGGCTTAAATGAGAAAATAGATCTTTGAGGGGTTTATCTGTTATGAGGGTAATTTTGGAATATTTTTGAATTTAAAAAAAAAAGTGTAATTTTCATTTTGCCTTCAGCGCACATGCGCGCTCAAGGTTCCGCACATGTGTGCTGAACCCCTTTTAAAATTTGCGCCTCTGCCTTACGCGTAGATGCGTGCTGAAGAAGCTGTGCCGTGCGCGCAGGGGGATAAAGGAACTCAACCGTTCCTAGTTCCCTTATTTCTTCACATTCCTCTTCTATTCCAACTTCCTCTCAAACCCCAAAATCCCCCACTTTTAGTTCTTCAAAACTCACCCCAATTCCATCATCTTACACTCAAATTCTTCTTCTTAAAAAGGAAAATCAAATCAAGGTATGAATTTCTCTTTCTTTCTACAATTTTGTTTATGGGTTTCAATTAATTTTCAAGAATATATAGAGTCTTTTTATGCTTTGAATTGATGAAATTTCATATGGATTGCTGTTAAAACATAAATTTGGTGTGATTTTTGTTTGGATTTTGATTGAGGATGGATTGCATGTTCATAATATACCCACAAATTTCTTCTTTCTTTATGCATGCCATGTGTTCGATAATATGTCTCAATGAATAAAAATGTTCAAACACAAGGCACTGATGCATGAATTTAACATTCATGGGCCGTTGATTATGCCATGTGAACTCTTTCTAATTAGTTTTCTACATAGGAATGTTCATGTATTGTATATAAGCCTTAGTTTTAGGCATTATTTTGCTTGGATTTCATGTATAATCTAAGGCTTATGATTTGGGGGAATGACCTTTTATTTAATTGTGGGATGTTGTCGTTATTTGTTTGGGGGTGATGCTGTTTGTTTATGTCTTATAGAAATGGGAAGAGCAGCCAAGAAAATAGGCATAGGCAAGGGTACCGGAGAATCTTTATCATCCGGGGCTATACAATCAGGGGTTGGTGGCGGTTTATGTTTCTTAACGGCGGCTGCCAAACAAAAGTATGATGATGATATCTCTAAATGGGTTGTAATAAAGGAAAGGGGCATTCAAGTTCCATTGGCAGGAGTGCCGGAAATAAAGTTAACTATTCACAATCGTGGATGGGAGCTTCTCACTTCAACTCCCATCGATGCCGTCCTTCCGGTGGTGCGTGAGTTCTATTCTATACAATAACTTTGATCATTATAGCTCCACCAAGGTCTATGTACAGGGAAAGGAAGTGGATATCTCTGTCACTGAAATCAATAGAATTTTGAAAGTCAATCATGTTTGCAATGATGAATGGCCCGACACCCGTAATGCCAATCTAGAGCTTCAGCAGATCACCAGTGTTCTTTGTGACGGGGATGTGGATTGGACCTTCAAGGCGGACGGCACGACGGCTCGGCATTTCCATGCGAATAAACTTAAGCCATCACGGTTTGTCTGTTTTAAATTCATTTGTGGTTGTCTTCTACCGGTAAACCATCTTACCCAATGCACTATGGAACGGGCTAAATTGATGTATTGTATTGCTACCGGGAAAGCCATTGATGTGGGTCAACTCATACGTCAACAAATTTGCTACTCCGCTACCAGTAGGCAACCAGGATTGTGGTTTCCTCATCTAATTACGACACTATGTTTGGAATGTGGGGTGTTTATTGAGCCTTCTGAAGAAAAATTGAAGCCAGGCAATGGTTGCTAAGGTATGCGAGCTCCGATTAAACGTACTAGAGCCCAAGCTTCTACATCACAAGTGGAGGAAGCCGATGATTCGGATGACGAGCCAGTACCTGCTCCTCCATAGTCTCAGGAGGACCTTCTACATCAGATCTTGGCTGAACAACAGCGGATGAACTAATGTTTTGATTCGTTTATGCAATATTTGTTTACATGGCAACAGACAATGGAGGCTCGTCAGATGGCCAGAGAGTGGGCTGAGGACCCTTCAACATTCCCACCCTTTCCACCTTTTCCGCAGGATTTAGGGCCCCATTTGTCTTAAGTTTTTATGCCCTATCTGTTGGTCCATTTTCTTTGATAGTTAGTGCATTGATTTCCTAAACAATTTGCTTTGTTCTTTTATTCGACATTTATTTTCGTTGGTTAGGTTTTATTTTAGTTGGTTAACTTACTTTTCGTTGGGTTTCTTTTTGTTATTTTGGTTTTGTATTCCCTTAAGGGAGTAAGTCTTCTTGATTATTGTTGGTATAATTATTTTCTACAATATTCTTGTTTTTCTTATTATCTCAAGGGAATTATTTATTTGTTTTGTTTTTTTTTGTTTAGTGTTATCCAACTTTCTTTCACAACAAGGGGATATTTATAGCGGATACTGCTCCAAACGCGAATTAAATCCAGAGAAGCTTTTCTTTTTCCCATTTTATGCTTTCATTTTTTCCATTGAGGACAATGCTTATTTTTAAGTGTGGGGTGGGAGTTATCTGGATTTTTTAAAGTTGTTTGGTATATTTTACTCAATTTTGCTGCAATATTTTAACTTTTCCTTTGATATGAGAGCTTGTCAAAATTTTTGAAAATTTTTGTGGATAAATTGACCATTTTTATAAATTTTTGAAAGTTTTTGCTTAACGTATATTTCCCATTTTTCTGCATAATATTCATTAGTTGAACCATGCATGAATGAGTAGTCAGTGTTAATATTTTCCATTCATGATTTTCGAAGATTTTTTAGCACTAAGCCATACTTTAATTTTAAGAGGATGATTTGGGATATTTAGAGAAATTTATGTAGACTCAATTATGTTGCATCCCAAAAACTTACTTTATTACATTTTCGAAACTAATTCTTAGACGACCCGATTTAGTTTAAAAATTAGGGTAGTACTTTTTTGTTTGATGAGCCTTTCTAGCCAACCATTTTAACAATTTGTTTCTAAGTACCTTATTTGAGCCTTATTCTTGTGAAGAGAAACATCATTCACCTTCTTTCACATAAACTCATTTACCTACCCTTATTGAGTTTAATGTTCTTTTCATTGTTTTATCCAAAATTATTCCCTTTAAGAGCTTTATGGTGCACATTATCTGTTAATGGGATATAAGGGTGGAAGTTTGTGAGAAGTGAGTGATGTACATTTTTGTTGCGAAATGGGGTATTGGAAAAAAATTGTTGGAAAAAAAATGAATATGGAAGTTTCTGAATATGCAGGTAGTGCCCATTACTGGTACTTGCATATTCTTGATATTTACAGGTAGTGCCTATCACTAGCATATACCTGTATTTGCAGGTAGTGCCCATCTCTGGTACCTGTGTGTTTATATGTTGTGGGTAGTGCCTACCACTGGTACCCGTACTGTGAGCGGACATAAAAATGAAAAAAAAAATGATGATGTGATGTATATATGTTCAAGAGAGGTTGGCATGATTGGTTGTTTCGAATTCTTTATGGGTGCTTGTTACTCAAGTGTGGGGTTGTGGATGTTTGATATTCCGCATGTGAAAAGAAGTTTTATTTTAGTGTGTGGCCACCATTACTATAAAGCTCTTGTTCTTATTTGTTATATCCTTTCCCTTCTTTGGCTAACAAATATCCTAACCTATATTTTGAACTAAAAGTCCTATCTAAATTTGAATTGAATCGGTTGTCTAGATTAGTAGAGGGGTGTAAGAAGAGTGAGCTATGGGGTGTTTAGAAAAATTTAGAGGGTCTTCATGATTTAATCTAGATATTTTCAAATCTAAGTTTTTGAATAGCTATACACACATACACACGAATTTCTTGTATGCGTTGGTTTTTATTAGCATTTGAGCTCTTGGGTTCATAGACTACTCTGATTGCTGGTTTGGTTATTGATTATTTATGTGGATATTTGAGGGAATACATTGAGTAGAATGTGTTATGCTTAAATGTTTTAATTTTATGTTTCATCGAGAATGATCAAAGGATTATGTTGGGTAATTTGATAAGTTCATAATTGTACTGTATTTTATATGTCAATTACCACGTTTTTATGTGTTGTAAGCAAGATTTGAGTTATTATTCAGCTTCATTTGGTTATTCTTAGTTTTGTAGGGTTACAGTGAAAAAGAGTTGAAAAAGATGCAAAACGATGAAAGAAAATGCTTAGTACGAGACATGCACGAGTACAAAGTCATTCCAGATACTGTTTTGTATTTTAAACATAACTTTTGATCCTGAGCTCCAATTGAGGTGCTTCAACATTCATTGGAAAGCTAAGGGATAAATCTACAAATTTCCTGTTTTATACTTTCTCAAATAATGGATGAAAGCATCAAAGTGAAAATTGAAGCCGAAGGTGGAGCACAGTTGAGGAAGCCAGCGCACATGCGCTGGAGCTGTGCAGTGCATGTGCGCTGCGTCCAGAAGCAAAAATTCCAGAAGCAGCTCGCTTGCACATGCACGCTAGGATCTCAGCGCATGTGCGCGGAGGACAACACCTGCTTAGAACTTACTGCGTATGTGCGCGGAGAGCAGCAGAAACGTATTTTTGAGTCTTTTGATTGATTTCTTCGGCCGGTTGGACTCTTTTTGACCTGATTTCACGTTCTTATCTGTAGGCATTATGCATTATTTGTAACCCTAAGTACTCATTATAAATACCCCAAGTTGGGTGAGAAAAAGAGATCGACACCTTTATTTTCTTTTGGCTAGGGTTTTCAGTAGAAATTCCTCTTTATTCTTTCATGGCACTTTGTGCCTAAAACCTTTTCTTGGTAGAGGGACTTGAAGCCATGGTCAATTCTACAAAGTTGTGAGACTTCTTTTGTTTAAGCAGGCTATTATATTATTCACTTTTAGATCAAGTATTGATTATTTTTCTGTGATTAAATTTATGATTGTTCTTTTTAACTTGTTATTGCTGCGAAATACTAAGTTATTAGAATTAATCTACTGCTAGATTGTTTTAACCGCGTGTATTTAATTCCATCTATGAAGCAACTAAATTTGATAATTACTGGATTTGAGTTATTGAATTTAGGGAAATTAATCATCTAATTGGCATAACCGCGTGTGTTTATGTTTAATTAGTCTAATTGTTCTTGTTGATCTTAAAGCTTCTATTAATTGATCTTTGGCGCGTATCTGGGTTAAATTAATAGTTAGGGTTAATTGGATCGCGTGTTGAAAATTAACCAACTTTAGAAAGAAATAAGAATCAACTTTGAATTGGTATTCGTTCGGGTTAATTCTTCAATTAGTGCTTGATATAAAATTGAATTATCTTGTGTGTCAAGGATCGACTGGTAAAATTGTCATGGTGGATATGACCAAAACCAAGACTTTTCTCTTACATCGAATTTTTTTCAATTATTAATTATTTTAATTTAGTTAAAAGCATTCAAAACCCCCCTTTTTTCATTTAGAACGAAAATAAACCCGTTCTCTGTGGGATGAACTCAACTCACCACTACTACATTCGAGTTGTTAATTTTGGGTGCTTACGACGGCATTGCAACTCCACAGCAGCATCATTTTGCACACCACCATACTCCATGGAGATATCAACCTAATTTTTCATGGAGTAATCATAATTATCAAAGAACACCAATGAATTTTCAACATCCGCCTTCTCTAATGCAACAACCTGGGAGAAATTTAATTCAGAGGATATAATAGTCAAGTTCATGAATGAGAAATTTTATTCGGAACTTGGAGACTAAACCATGTGGTTCGATCTGTAATTCGGAAGTGCAAGCAAGTAAGCCAACGAAGCAATTGACTGAGAGGACTCAAGGGGGCTTGCGAAGCAATATTGTTAAGAAATCTGAAGAAGTAAGTTACCTTTAGGAATGAGCAAAGTGGTGTGACATCAAAAGAAGATTGAGCGTCCTATGCATGTTGATGAAGTTTTGAGTAAACCTGTGTGTAAGGAGGTGTTCGAGCAAGCTGAGGTTAATCAAAAGTGCATCGTTCCTATGAGAAGGAAGGAGAGTGATATGCAAATATTTGTTCAACTTCATAAGGGTGTTACACTTCCTTTCCCTAATGTTCATATTCAGAGTGATAAAGTGCTAGAATTTTTTAAATTCTTTGATTTATTTAGGAAATTGCATGTTAACATTTCTTCTGTATATATGCTTGAACAGATTTCTATTTATGCCAAGTTTATGAAAGAAGTTCTTTCGAAGAAAAGGAAAATAAAGAAAAATGGTACATTGATGTTGACTGAGGAGTGCAGAGGAGTGCAGTACAGTTCTTCAAAATTCTCTTCCTCCAAAACTAAAAGATTCAGGGAGTTTCTTTATACCTTGTATAATTGGTGATATTTATTTTTATAGAGAATTATGTGACTTACCTTTAGGAGCGAGTATTAATTTGATGCCTTTGTGTATAGGAAGCTATGGATGAAGGATGCTGAGCCAATTTGTTTACTACTAGCTAATAGATCCACGAGGAGTCCTTATGGAGTTGTGGTGGACATCCTCGCACAAGTGGACAAGATAACTTTTCCAGCCCTTTTTGTGACTGGGTACACGGAAAATGATGATGATATGTAATTGATCTCGGGAAGATCATTTTTTACTACAAGTATGGCATCGATTGATGTTCAGACTGGCCAAATGAGCTACTTATGAAAAGGAATGTGTCACTTTACAAGCATTCTTAACTAAGAAGACGTTGGTGGTGTGATGATTTGGATGTGGGTGTGTTTTTGAAAGGTCATTCGTTTGATGTGAGGAGTGCTCTGATACGTGTGAACAAGGTGGTAAGGTGTTCAAAAAGTGTAGAGAAAAATCCTCCTTGGCAATCATCTGTTGGAATTAACAATTTTTATACTGTGCAGTAGTGGAGGCGTAGATTGGTCTCCTACCACTAGCTTGCCTAATATTTAATAGCTTGTAGTCAAGCTACATACCTGATTTAAACTTCTGGGACTTCAGCACTAGAGCGTTGCACTTTGTGCTTATTGAGTGCCACGAAATTGTGTTAACCCTATATTTTCATTGAGAGTGCCGTGACATTCTGTTTACCTCTGTTGAAGCATCGGGTCTTTTCGGGTTTTCATTCCATTTCAAAGACAAAAATTTCCCTTTTCTGTTAGTATTTAGTGTAATTGAGGATTATAACATCTTGTTTGGTGTTGGAAGAACATATTTCGATGGTCAACAAGAAGGAAATTTCACGAAATGAGGCCGAATTAAGATTGAAACTAAATTGGAGTTTTGCAATTTCTTCGATCTCTGTTATGTGCGATGATTTGAGTTGACTTCCAATTACCTTAGTTAGTTATTGGGAACTCCTTTTGTCCATTCATTCAAGCTTTTAGATGGATTTTGCAGAATGATTTTGAGTACTTTTTGGATAATGCTGTTCAATTCGGCCAATTTGTTATTCGAGACTGGAATTGAAGTAAATTTGGGTTCAAAGCATGTTCTTAATTGCTGATTCAAACATGTTGTGCTGTTGTTTTGTTCAATTGCAAGTTTTGGTGAGATTTGAAGTGTTGGGGGAAATTTTGATTTTTGAAACTTTTGGGATTGCTGCGCACATTTTAAGTTTCTAGAGACTATTTGGCTATTATTACTGGTTGAGTTGTTACATTTGCTATATTTGTACTTTATATATCTGTTATGGCTATAAAGAGGCAAAGGACTTCTGTAGCATCTGGGGCTGTTGAATCTTGACCCTAAGAGGTTTATTTCTGAGCCAGTTTTTGACAAGTATACCAAGAAGTTACTTGGCAATAAGCCTATTCCTGTGCCTTTTTTTTGATTTCATCGGTAGTTTGTAAGAGTTTACTCCAGATAGAGACTATTTTGCGGATGAGCCGACTAGAGCAGTTGAATTAGATTTTGGATTGAGATTCAACTTGTCAGAGTGTCGTCCCTGGTTAAAAAGGTCAACGCCAATGCTGGTGGTGGCATAGATAGATTTATTATGGTAAGGGGGAGTTCCTGTTTCTTATTCTCGAAACTCAAATTAGTTTAGTACGTGGAATTCCTATGGTTGAGCAGGACGAGTATGGTCGGTACATTATTGCTAAGCTTATTGATCATCCGACCATTACTCTCTTCCTGGGCCCTGAGTCGGTGGACTGGAGATGACCATGGATGGGATTGCATATAAGCAATTCCATAGGCAAACGTTACCTCTTCAGGCTAGAGTGTGATTGTATTTTTGTTTTTGCATATTTTTGCCATAGCAAGCATAATAACCATGTTACAGCAGGACAAGCATATTTAATTTGTTGCCTTATGAGAAGGAAGACCATTGATGCTACTAGAGTTATCGGCAATGAGATCCATTGCCATTGCAAGAAGGACACCCCGAGTCTTGTTTTTCCATGCCTTATTTCTAAGGTATTGTCGTAGAGCAGAGTGTGTAGTGTGATGATTGTGAAGAGGTCCCTGTTGCTCCACAACCTCCATTTAATGGGAGGCAATTGAGGACTTTGGAGCTGTAGCATGAGAAGTATCATGGACCTAATCAGCCAAGTTTGAGGAGGCATGAGAAGGGATCCGCTTCATAGTAGCTAGAGCAGCCTTTTCCATCTGTACAGCTATGTGAGATGTTGAGCCATATTGTGCTGCAGTTGGAGGCGGTGCAGAGAGCTACTATGGCATTCTTAGGTGTGGATTTGACACTATTTCCTCCACTGATGCCACTTCCAGGACTTATTCCTAATGCTAATGCGAATGCCGACATTGATGATGAGGCTACCGAGGATGATGACTGATGGCTGATATTGTTTAGAGTTTGCTAATGTTTGTTGTTTTCTATTTTAATGCTTTTCATTATTTTTCATTTTTCCTAAAGTTTAAGTTATGCAGTGATGAGCAATGGTTATTTAGTATTCTGTTTTAGTTATTATTAGGGACATAATTTCAGAAATCTCCCTAGAGGTTTAGTCTAATATCACTTAGCATTCCTCAACTTTTAAAAATCTCACTTACCTCTCATCTCTTGTAAGTGAGGACCGAATTGACATGAAATGACAATTGTACCCTTTGTTCTTTAGTAAAATAACGAAAAGATAGTTCCAAAAGCCTCCCCTAAGGTTTCTAATAATTTCACTTGACACCCTTTAGTTTTTTAACAAATTTTTTGTCAATTTATTTGCAAAAATATGCGAAGCTAATATGTCGAAATACACAATAGTTTTATGAAATTGATATTTTGTATGGTTAATCACAAATCCATAAGCTAAAAAAATTAAACATAATTTTGATAAAGAATTTTTTATCAACTTGCTAAAAAAATTTTTAAGATCATGTTATAAAATACTCTTATCAATTTCAATTAAAAAAAAAAAAAAGAACGATTAGAAATAAATCGTATAGTATAATAAAAAATGTGGTTTGTAATTTGTTTTCAAAATCACAAACTTGTAAATCACGAAAAAAATTAAAATTTATTCTCTTATTTAAATTTTTTATCAACTTATTTATGAAAATATGTGTAGGTTAATGTGTTTGTGTTCCAGCTAAATAAAAATTTAAAATATATAAAAACACACTATGTACTATAATAAAAAAATGTAATTGGTATTTTTATTTTGGAAAATCAAAAGCTCATAATTCAAAAGAATAACATATATTTTTTTATTGAAATTAATGAGTAATAACCTGTCTCTTATACATCATCTAGATGTTATTTTTTAACAATCTCATTTAAACATTATAAATTTCATTTTCTCTTTTTTTTTCAATGTTATAAAGAAATTGATTTTTATACTAGGGGTAAAAATAGAATCAAAATTGATTCTCTCACTCCTAAAATGATATTTTAATCAACTCTAGAAAATTGTTACAATATATATTAAGTTGGGAGAGGTTTAAACAGATTTTTAAAAATTCAGGGGTACTAAGTGATATTAATATAAACCTCAGGAGAGGTTTGTGAAATTATCACTCCCTTATTATTATTATGTGATTAAGTTATGTTTTTAAGTTGTTATAAGTTTATATGTGTTTTTACGTATTATTTAGTTTTGAGGACCGGACTTATAAAGACTGTCAAACTACTAGATAGAAGTCTTCAAAATTTCTAAACCCTCTTTTGAATTTGTCAATTGCAGGTTTTAAGATGCAATGCCTAGTTACTTATCAGATAAGAATAATATGCCTAAGTAAATACTGGACAAAAAGAAATGGCTTACATAGTCTTATTATTTCTTCTTCAATGAGTACTTGAAATTGCTTTTCTAAGTTCTCTATGGGACAAACAAATCCAATAAACAACCATTACCTCTAATCTTTTGATAACCAAAAAAAGGAAAAGGAATTTCCTCTAATAGAGAATTTGAATATATTACAGGACTGTCCATTTTCATTTCTTAGTTAATGAAATTTCCCTTAATACTGCAAAACAATTGACCAAATATCTAAAAATATAACTATGCACATTAATTGCAACTAATTACCATGCTAAATCAGTCACTTTAAACAAGAAAAAGGAAAGGAAAATGAATATGAGATTTATAAGAATAAAAATTTATGATTCAACAAAGATATAAGAAGCATACCTTCATAAGTTGCCTCTTTTAACTCAATTTGTTATGCAAAAGATAGACAAAAAATTAAAGACAAAAATAAATGACGCATTCTGCTTCCAGAAAAGTTCAAAGAAGAAAACCATATTACGAGAAACTGTATAAAAAAGCCCTTACCCTTACGGGAAAAACATATTAACCAATCAGGAATGGATAAATTCATCACATGGTTTTCAAGAAATTGGTATCTTTGTTCATGAACCACTTGCATAAATGGCAAAAGATAATAAAATTTTTTTATCAAGACATTGCAATAAAATTTGGCACTAACTATTTACAAGTATTTTAAGAAAGTGGTAAAAAAAAAAAATTAATCAATGTTGGCTCCACGTCAATCTTTTAGTCGTATTGTAAAGACCAATAGGAATTTAATACAACTTAGTAGTTTCAAATTATTGTTTCTTGTACAATTCATAGTGAAACCTATCACACCATATGACTCTAGTAGTTAATCATCAATCAATAGTTTAAACAAAAAAAAAAAAAAAAGATTAGACATAAACCCAATTAACTTAATATTTTGAATTTTATGCTCAATGATTAAACTATAGAAATCAAATTAATTAGTAAATAATTTAGAAAACTATGTTTACAGATAGTGACAAGGCAGTGTTATCACTACACTAAAAATATATTTGTGATGACTAGAGTCATCATTGAACTAACAATGGTTTGATAATAGTGATAACTCCAAATATTGTCATAGAACCAATGAGGATTAGTGACAAAATGCTAGCGGCAAACTTTCAATGACAAGAACTGCATGACAACATATGGGTTGTCGAAAAACATTAGTGTGATTCTTCTAAACAGTGGCAACCTAGAATCTTGTCACTGATGGATGTGACAACCTTTAATGTTGTCACGGTTGGTATCACACATCACATACCACACGGTGACAAGATCTCTATCGTCATAGAAAAAGTTGTCATTGAAGAGCAATTTTCTTGTAGTGTGTAGAGGGTTGCTTTTTTACTTTTAGATAGATTTTTGTTTAATGTTTATTTATTTATTCATTGTTGTTAGTTGTCCTGTGTGTTCAAGAATTTTAAGGTATAGTGTTTTTTCTTTTTCATTCTACCTTATTTATATTGAGCATGGGGCCCGTGTTCTGTATAGGTTGGGAAAGGTTGTAGTTGATGTTTTTCTTTAAATCCTTAAGTATGTTGTGTTTTGTTTATGGCTTTTATATTATTTACAATGGTTTAAATATGTTTCAATTGATGTTTTGTTTTGGATCTTCATATATCTACAGTGTCTGGGATACTTTGGTTATTGATCCCTTTAATGTATGATTTTGTCATTTTTCTTTGTTAAAAGCTTATATTTGAGTTTTGTGAGTGTATTGGTTAGTTGTGTTTTTTTTTTCTTTGTGAGTATAGGGTGGTTATCGGAAGAGAAATTGACTTGAGATTTATTTTAACTTTGGACATTAGTCGAAATGATGTGGAATTTTTACTTTTTGCAACATAACGAAATTTAGATCATGGAAATGATTTAGACCTTCTTTAGACCATTTGTGCTTAAATTACCTAACTTGATGTTATTTATCTTTAGTGTCCCCCTTGAGCTTATTTAGCATATTTTCTTTATTTAGCCATAATATGTAAGCCTATTTCCTTTGCTTTTATCCTTTTCTTTCATGTTGCTATCACTATTAAACATTTTTGATATGTTGTAATTTTATAGTGTTGGTGAAGATTGGTTTATTTTTTAATGGATACTTTGTGAAGATGGTGAAGTTATATTTGTACAATAAGCGGATAAGTCAAGTGTTTATGACTTCTTATATTAATATTCCCCCATGTGAAGGGAAAAAAATAGGGAAAGAAAAGAAAAAACAACCACATGTCCAACAAAGTAATCAAAAAAGAAAAGAAATGGCCATGGATATTTGGGTAATTCTGTGATTATTGTGGTGTATTATGGTTTATTAATTAAGGAGGGATTTTGTCTTTAGTTTAGTGAATTGTGCTACTTTGTTGTAGTGATTTTTGGGACAGTATGATTTATGGTCCTTGATTTTTGACCATTTGTCCTAGGTGATTCTAGATAGTTTATTCATATTTATCCTACCCAACTTTTACCTTAACCTATGTTACAAGCTTATTTATGTCCTATTTGATCTTTGGTTTGAGTTAGTTTGTACTAGTGAAGATGGGGGCAAAGCATTGTTTCTGATTGTGTTGTCCTATGTTAAACCTTATCAATATAGTCAGCTAGATAAATTTGTTGAGTTAGTTTTATTGTGAGCTTATGTGTTGTTGTCTTCTTTGTTGAGGGTTTTGAGTGTTGATATTTTTTTAGTTATAGGAGATCATTTTTCAAATTGTTCTATGGATTTGAATGATTCTTTTGTCCACTAATTTGTTACTGGTTGTACTACCATTGTATGTTTCTAAGACTTACATGTTTTTGTTCTATGTTTTCTTTTGCTCGGGACTACCAAAAGTTTAGGTTTGTGATAAATTTATGAGATAGAGTTTGTTTATGTTCATTTTGATTTATACTTTGTCTAGGTTTTGGATATTTTCTTGTGTTTCAGTCTACGTTTTCTTAGTTTTAGTGTTTTGATAGTTATTTGGGTTTAGTTGTGTTTTTGTGATTTTTATGTGTAGTATTGTTTTTTGTAGGTTGAAGGTGTAGAATGATGAGTTGTAAAGGATGCACGAAGTGGAGCTTATTTAAGAGAAAAGATTCCAATGCCGCAACATTTTTTTATGCAGTTGTTTTGTAGTGCCGCATTGTTCTTTTTTCAAGTCAGAGTTTTGACTCGATTGGAACTCTTTCAACTTGGAACTTATTCCAATTGCCAGGGTTACCCTCTATTTATAAATACAACATTATGGTAGAAAATAAATAAGTCGAAGAAGTGCCGCAAGTCACAAATTCAGCATATCTTTCTTCCATTGCTTGAAATGAACATGTCGTAGATTAATTTAGTTATTCTTATTTTAATTTATAGCTTTGTTAGATTAATTATTTGCTTTCTTAGTTGTGAGAAGAACTCTTTAGAGATCATAAAAGCAATGTTGGAGTTTTGATCTACCTCTGAGAGGAGTTTTAAGCATCCAATCTCAAGTTTTCAAGCGTTTGATTTATTACTTTATTAATTTAATGATGTTTTTCTTATTCAAATTCTTGTCTTTTAATTCCATGCTTAAGTTTTCAGGCGTTTGATTTATTACTTTATTAATTTAATGACGATCTTCTTATTCAAATTCTTGTTTTTTAATTCCTTATTTATGGAGGGATAGATACAGTCTTAATTATGATTCATGATCTAAATATAATTCAAAATTCAATCTTTTACTCTTTTGAGTGTGTATTGGATGTTCTTAATGGTTTTCTATACTTGATTGATGATATGTTTTAGAATTCATTTGAGAAGTGGTTTCAATTCATTGATTTAATTGTGTAACTCTACTCTGTGGGATTGATCTATGATTTGTAGTCAAGTATGATGCATGATGCAATTATTTATGATTAATACAAAAGAGTATTCATGATTTGTTGTGTAGTCAATTGAATAACTTGGAAGAGAAGTTAATTTGACTATCTTAAGGGTAAATTTGAATTGATTAGAGTAGATATTGCATGGATTTATTAGTTGGGTGAAATTAATTTTCCTAGCGTTGCTTTTATTGGAAATTAGTACAATTGTTTAAGTGAATTTTTTTTTTTTTTTTTTTTTTTGCAATTAGTCTAAATTTAGATTAGAACAATCTTTTGATTTTGATATTTTAAATAACAACTATTGATTGAACTAGAATTAATTTTTACCCAGTAGTCTAGATTAGTATTCATATTTTAACCTCTATGCGTGTAATATTTTTACTCACAAATCACTTTATTACTTACCAACTAGTGCACTTGCTAGAGTGGCTAGCATGCATCAATACATTAGCAATGGATATTTGTTCATCGGTAATTGATAAGCTCTCTTATGCTATTAAACTATTTAGCATTAATACTGGTGTCGCAGCAGTCATCGCTAATGGTTACGCAAATGCTTGTTGAAGTTGCAAAGATCGTTACTAATTTTAGTTAACAAAGATCTTTTTCTATCGCTACATCAGTCATCTCATTTCTCTTTGATCTTTCTCTCTCTTCCCCTCTCTTCATCCCTCTCCCTTTCAGAGTTGTCTCCCAGTCTCTCTATCTCTACCTACTTCCACTATGTTCTCTCTCTTCCTTCTTCTAATTCTACCATACTCCCGCCACCAGCAGTAGCCACAACCTTCTCTGCCTATACCAGTACCCACCACATCTACCACCAGCACCCACGGTAAGTTATTTTTTTTCATTTTTCATTTTCTTTGTTATACTATTAGTTTTTGTTAATTTTGAAGTAATTTTGTATTACATTTAGGGTCTAATGTATATGTTTGTTTTAATTATCTTTTTATGTAATAAATCGTTATTAATTTTAGTTAAATTTTGTGTTAAATTTAGGGTTTTATTTATGTGCATGTGTTTAATATTATAGTGTTAAATTAGGGTTAATTTAAATTTTTTATTAATTTTTAATTTATAAGTTTATGTTATTTTTTTCTAGCTTTTTGTCATTTTTATTTTTTTGCTAAACTTTCATTTTTTCAGTTTAGTACATTAATTAATGGTAATTTTAGGTTTTATTACACTTTAATATATAATTAATTTTAGTTTTTAGCATGTTTAATTTCTTTCTTTGAGTGATTTTTAATTAAAATAAGGTTAATTGTCTATTTTTATTTTTGTTTAATTTCTATTTTTATTTTTCTATTTTAATATATTGTTTAGTTGTTTATTTTTATTTTTTTTGAATTTTCTATTATTATTATCGTAAAATAAGTTTAATTTTCAGTTTCTTTGGTTTATAATTTTAAATTAGGTTTAATTAATAATGTAAGGAAACTTGCAGGTAACTTAAAGAAATATACAATTTTTAGAACTATAACATCAATTCAATTTTTCAGTTTTGATTTGTTAATTTAGTTTTATTTAGTGATAATTTAGTGTTAGTTATTGTAATTTATCTTGAATTACTGTACTTTACTGTTATCTAGTGTTAGTTTAGTGTTAGTTTAGCGTAATTTTTTGTTATTTTGTTACAATAATTAAGTATTTTGATCAATTGATGGATGTTATTGTTAAAATATGTCAATACCATGGTTTGGGGTGTCCCTCGTGATCATTCAATTGGAATGGTTATAGTATTTTGTTGACAATTAAATGAATTTTTGAGTACTTTCATTACCGTAAATGTTTGGAATGATCAAAATACATGGAAAACATTGTTGAAATTTTTATATAAAAACTTTGGTGTTATTAAGTGTTGAATTAGGTTTTATGAAATAATATACGGTTTATTAATTCATCATATTTTTAATATGCCACATGGATTTATATAGTAATCATATTTAAAGAAAATTACAATTTTCTAGGTTTTTAATATTTTTTTAGTGTAATTTAGGGTTAAAATACTATAGGTAAGGGCAATTGAGTTTTTTACAACTATTTTTATTTTTTAGTACTATTTATAAGGTTTTTAGTACAAAGGTTTTTAGTACAATTTTTAGTGCTATACTACTATAATATAACTTAAATTAATATATTTTTAAGCAGTAATAAGGAAATGCTAATTAAATTTAAGGCCAATTAACTTTTTTTAAAGTTGTATAGCCACATCGATAAGTCTTAGCACATCTGGGTCATTCATGGTAGACCCGTTGACATCAGAACCGATGACGACTTAGATGACACTGCTACGGTAGGGTCGGGGCTGACTAGTACAACCCCACTCCCGTTGCAATGCTGGCTAGCTCTGGTCAGACATTCAAATCTCTTCTAGCTCTTTTTCTTGGCCTTGTTGACGGTGTTGCACATGCAGTTGCCACCTTTCTCCTTGAAGATTCGGTACACCTAAGCCCGATGCATCCCACTTGTAATAATGCTATAATTTTATGGATAACAAAAATAACATTATGCATAAAATGGTGATAAATGTACTTTATTTTAATAAGGTGAAAAGACTAAATTACTTGGAACTCTTGCCACCATAAATCCCTTGTCGATTGTATTTGTCCAGTTGTAAACCGTTTCAGTCGTGACTTAATGAGTTCATTAAGGATCCAAACAACACACATAGAATCTGAGAACCTGAATTATTAAGAATTTGGGAAAAATAGTGTTACTAAAAAATTACAGAATGAACTAAACTTTAATGAAATAAAAAGCAAAAAAGTTGTAGTTACAAGTTATCCACTAGACAAATGATAGGTCAAGTTTCACGAGCGGCCCTACCCTTAGTCATCCTATTTGGGCCAATTGAATGAGTTGTACGGAACGAAAACCTGGTGGTTCGAGCCGAAGAGAAAAAACAAGAGAAGGCTGAGCAAAACAACTATAAGAGGACTTTTGGTATCACACAAGGGGCCACTTACATCGGCGGCTTCTTAGACGTCGCTGAGCTCACATAGAGGCTGATAAGTTGGTTATTCAATTTTATTTAATACGTATTCATTTTTTCAAATAACTTAAAACCTATCAATTTTTTTCTTATTTTTATATGCAGGCTAAAAATTGGCCCAACAACCTGAGTTCCATGAGATTTTCAATGTGTGTAATTAGAAAAAAGATAAAACATGGAGCGGTCCTTGGGTGCAACAAGCACACGAGACCTTCACCCAGCTACATGCCGGTTGGACTCAGTTGGCATCTTAGGCATAGGTCAACCAGAGTTATTTGTGGATCAAAGAGTCCAGCGGAGTCAGACTCTGCAACATCTTTGCATTGGGGTCAACGGTGCAGCATATGCTCGAGGAGCCATCTCGTCAGGTGCTGCATCCATCCCCGGCTCCGAGGCAGCTAAGGAACTTGAGGTACTTCATGATGTGTGCTAAATATACCTACAAGTGCAGTAGTCGAACAAGTAATAAAGTGATAAGAGTAAAAGTATCATTTTTTATGTGGAAGAATGAAAGATTCACAAATAAATACAACTCAACTATGAACGTTAAGTAATGTAAGAGACCGAAAATAAGAAGTAATTAATTAACTAAACTACTCTAAAGACAAGAGTCACTAAATAAATGAAAGCATGAATGAAGGAAATAGTAAAAGGATGTTAGGAAATTTACTTCACCTAATTAAGTTATTCCTGAAACTCAAGTCAAGCAAGAATAAATCAAGATGCACATGAGAGGGAAAAGTCCTCTTAGTTGTATTAGTCTTCATCAAGCTAATATTTATTCCTATTCTATCCACTTTCAAAGAAGTCTTTTGAGATTCAGTCTAGAAAAATAAAATCATAACATCACGAGTTTTGAAATCTCGGAGTGTTAGTATTCTTTTAAACCACTAAACTGGCCACACAATTCTTCCCTCATTAGTCTCCTAATTTAAAAATAAGATAGTGATGTTATGCATTACTCCTGACTAACATTCAAATATCAATTTCAACAATTAATTCCTACACATAAATGGATATCAAGTCTTATAAAGAAATCATTGAGCATAATAACAGAACTTTTAGAAACAAAAGACATGAAAAAATTGAATTTTTATTCAATTAAAAGACTCATCAGTCATGTAGTTGGGCTACATCAACCCTAACACAAAACTACTCCATACAAATTTAACACATAAAAATGCGAACAAGAAAGCAAACACTATAAATCATGAAGAATTGGAAGATATCATTACTTGAAGTCTCCAATCCGATGAAGCACAAAACCCTCTCGATAATAGTTCAAGAATCTAGACTTTAAAACCTAAGCCAAGAGATGATTTATTCTTATCTAATCCACCCTAATCCTAGTCCTACAATACATATTAAATAGATCCTTAAGGGTCCTATTTATAGCTATAATTTGTCGGGAAATTAAAAATAGGGTTCAGGTCAAAATAGGTCCATATTAGTCCAAAACCGAACTCAAAGTCATAAAAATTCACAAAGCTTGTACAACACTGCAATGTTCGGACTTGTTCTTCATTAGAATGTCACAGCCTTGTACTCCTGGATTCTCATTGCTTTGGTGATGAATGTTGTGGTGCATGGATGCCAAAATGTCTTCTCAATTTAAGCTCGCCTTTCTTTGCCCTTTTAAGTTCCACACCATCCATCAACCTACAAACATATAAACAACACCTAAACACCAAAAAAAAAAATATTGAACCACAAAAGTGCTAAAACATTCAAAAAAACCTTAAACATACTCAAAACCTGGACAAAATTCAGACCGAAATCAATGGAAAATAACTCTATTTTGTACAGTTATCACACCCCAACCTAAACTTTTGCTAGTCTCAAGCAAACACAACAAAACAATCAATTACATCAACTCCATATAATTAAGCAATGGTCATAACAATCTTTGGCCAAGTATTGAACTAAGTGTCATTAATGTAAATAGGACAATTTGACTTCCAACCCTTTCTCCTCTTGACAATGCCGCAAAAATATTTATATACAAATAGTCACCTGATAACTCTAGTAAACTATAGTTATTTTTCCTTTAAATCTTAGCATTTTAGATATACTTGTGAGTTAGAATCCTGAATTTTGATGTTTATTTGAGTGTTTTAGTTAATTTTTACGTTATGTGTTTGCATTTTTATTTCTAGTGAATATTATGAGTTTTTATTGAATTTTAGTTAATTTAGTTACTTATTTAGTTTAATATTATGCAGGTTAATCCTTGGAAGCTAGAAGCCAAAATGATCAAAATTCAAGGGCCAAAAAGATATTAGAGAAGAATTGCAGACCTTTGCTGAAACAGTGTTGATGTCGCGGCATGGAATTTGATGTTGTGACATCGAGGCGGAATTTGGCTTATTTAATTTCAGTTTGATGTCGCAACATTAAATTTAATGTCGTCACATCAAGGCGCATCTTGCAAATGTACTAATGGCATTTTTATAAAGTTTGGCTGCCAGATTCTAATTATTGGCTTATATAATACTCTAACTATATATAGGCTTTACTATATGCTAGTACACAAACTAGGTAGAGTAGTTAGTAGATTTTCACATATTAAATAGTGTAACTAGTTAGTGTTTTCAGAATAGATTAGTTAGTGTAGTTTAAACTTCAAGCTTTTTAGTTTAATACAATTTCTCTTTCAATTTTCTTTAGATCTTGTCTTTAATTCCTTGCAAGTTTTAATTTTGATTAGATAGCTTTAGTGGGTTAATCATTAGCTTTCATTAGATATAATTTTTACTTGCTTTCTAGTTAAATTTCTTGAAAATCTAGTTACTTCCATTTCAAGCTTCCTTAGGGTTCTTGATAATTTAGTGATTTCTTGTTAAAAATTTTCATTTCCTTGTTTTAATTCCTAGTAATTTTTATTGAGTTTTCTTTTATTAGTCCCAAAAAGTAAAAATATCTAGTTTTGGTCTTATTTCTTTTGCAAATTTCAATAGTTCAATTAGTAGAAAAAGAAATGAAATTCACTTTGGTTTCATACTTTCTTATTGCTTTCTTTGGTTCATTAATTGCCTTTCAATTCTAGTCTAGTTTTCTTAATCTAGTTCATTTAGAAATTGATTTTGTTACTTGCTTTTATGTACTTGCTTCCATTAGATTAGATCAGTAAATCCTTAAATTAGTAGTTGAATTGTTCTTTTACTTGCTTTAGTAGATAAATTAGTTTTTAATCTTGAATTACTTGCATGTTTAATTCATGGCTTTGATTAGGTTTAGTATTTGCTCTATTTTTGGGTTGCATCACTATACAACGGCCATTAAATCCCAGTAATTGCCAACCTAATGATCCTCGTGGGAATGATATCCATTTACCGTTATCTACTACCTTTCACGTATACTTGCGGGAGTACTGGTAGAATTTAGTGCAAAAGTGAGGTTTTATTATTTGTTTGAGTATTTAATTGATTTTACTCTACTCGAACGAACATCACCAAATCAATCACTTATCTGGACGAGACTATACTGACTGTAAGGTTTAACAAGTGACACCAAAACTGAATGCAATGATTCATTTCCCCTTCATTTACAAACTATCTCAAATCAAGGATCATATTAGACTTTATAAGTCTTGTAACATTAGGTTAGGGTCACAAGGAAGGATAAATATGGAAATGAAACAGACTTAAATAAACTTGGACATGTTAATTAACACTGGACCATGATCTCACATCTCATTAGACACTACCCATTCCATTTTGCACACTTGAAGGTAATTATACCTTTTTTATTTCTTCTAACACTTCAATTTTTTCCATTTCATTTTTTTCTTTTTTCTTTTTCCTTCTTGCAGTTTTTTTACTTTCTTCTTTCCTCTTCTTTGATTTTCTATTGAGGGAAATAATAACTTCACATTAATACACCAATTAAGAGAAAAATATTTATAGCAAACTGGAGTCATTAGACATCTTTCTCTGAATAAAAACAACCATTTTCCCTTGTACTATATCCCACCAAAAATAGTCCACCATCATGTTATTGAAAAACTCCAAAAAGATTAAAATGTCCTAGGTAATGGATATAAAACAATGACACTATGGATAAAATTCATAAAGGTAGGATTGGTTCAAACCGTCCGACCAAAAAAGACCTAGATCATTTTCAAAATTTAAGTTTTGTCCGTATTTCACCACATGAGATATTCATACCCCCCATGACCAACATCCTTAGTTAAAATTCAAAATAACCATTATGGACATTTCCAAACAAGTAATCAATAGCTAGAATTGAAAAACTTTCTGTGATGCCCCAACTAGATCTCTAACCTCCTGGGATCTAGTCAGATGCCTGCTTAACTCTCACTAGGGCTAACCAAATAAAATTGCCTATAACAAATAACTGAAAATCGCATTTCTATTACATATACATCACAAACAAGCTTTATTACACAGTTCAAGCCATTTAGGCCTCCAAAATATAAACAAATACAACCATAGTACTTATACAAATAAATACCAATGTATAGCTATAGACTAGAAAGACTACGACATGAAGCAACTAGTTACAACCAACATAAAAAAAAAAAATTTTGAATAGACAAAGAAAAATTCTATTCGCAACATGATTTCTTCATAAATCTTTAGATCTATTCAGTAAGGAAAAACAAATTTTAAAGATATTATGAGCTTATGCCCAATGAGGTCCATAAGCAAAAATAATTTTATATTAATCATAAGTGGAATATATTAGCGCAACTAAAGAACCAACACATGCACACATATGGTGTTAAAATAAAATTCACATAGAAGTGGATATAGTTAGCCTCAAATAGAAGCTGTATAGGAGCCATATCTCTTTATTTGTCAAGATAATTAAAGAACTCTAATATTCAGCTTTCTACTCTTTAATGTGGATAAAACACATTCCAAATAATAAATCCCCGACAATAAATCTCAACTTCAGCCACAACAAGGTTGGTAAAATCAAGAGTACATATATAAAATCACATGCCCAAACACCAATGATCATCCCGTCCAAAGTGCTTATGTTGCATATCCATGGTAGGTAGATTGTTTCAATCATATCCATTGTTGGCCCAACTTATCTAACCTACACATAGCATGGTCCCAGTTCTCCCTGGTGTGATAAAGTACATTCATGTCTTATTATACAACCGAGTGTATAACAAGCACAAGTAGTTTTACATGAGCTAATCAATTGTATTCAAATAGGTCAAAGTTAACTAATCACATTGTGTGCTTAATTTAGTGACTCGAACAGCACATAAAAGTCATTAAAAATTTCAATTACATCATGGAATTCAACATAAAAATAGTCATTAAAACAAGAACTTGGAATACTCACGATTTAGGTCAAATCCTTCACAACTGTCTTCCTTTTTTTTTGTTAACCTTTTCAATTAACCAAGAGTAGCCAATCTATATTGTTTTCTTTATTAAGATGTCAAAAAGAATGTACACATATACATTCAGCTATGATTAACTTAAACTTGTTAGTCCAGCCATCCCTAATCATGAGAACTAAAAATATACTTTCTAGTTTAATTAGAACATTACTTACTCACATTACAATTGTCAACCAGTAATTTCTCACAATGATGTTAATAAATAAATGGAGGTACTAAAGTTAATTTAGCCCCTAAACTTAATCCGGCTATAACCTAATTATATTCAACTAATTAGACTAAACTAGTAAGCCAAATTCATTAGTACTCATGTATAAAATTCTGCCGCTAAAAAGCTTTCTAGAACAAGCACAAACTAAAGTATATATTCAAATACATTGAGTAATTCTCCAACTCTTTGAAACAAGATTTTACTTAATTTAGTTGAAAATCATTTATTCTAATTCTACCAAGATTTCAAAAACTTTAGTTATAACTAATCCAGATTAGTTATTTTAAGTTTTGTTGCTTATACCAAACTAAATTAACCCTATTCTAGGTAGGGGTGGCCACGGTTCCGATTCCGGTTCCAGAATCGGAACCGCCGGAACCGGACTGCCAAAAATCGGCAGTTCAAGAATCGGAACCGTGGTTGACGGTTCTCGGAACTGGATTTAGAACTGTGGACAAGGTTCCGGTTCTGATTTCGGTTCTCCATTTTTTGGAACCAGAATCCGAAATGGCGATTCGGAACCAAGGTAAAAAGAAATATATATATATATTGGCCGGAATATGTTTGATGCATTTAATTTTTCTTTAGATTGTCCTTTAGTGTAGATTATCTAAAAGGTGTCTTTATTTTAATTTTTAATGGTTCAATAAATGATGTTATAATGTACTTTTTTTCCAAAAACAAAGTCTATAATTGAAATGTAAATTTTTGTTTGTCATTAACTTTTTATTAATTTTTTAAATATATATATATATATTTATTTATAGGCCAATGTATTTGATGTATTTAATTTTTATTTAGATTATCTTTTAGTATAGATTATCTAAAACGTATCTTTACTTTAATTTTTAATGGTTCAATAAATGATGAATAGTGTACTTTTTTACCAAAAACAAAGTCTATACTTGAAATATAAATAAAATGTAATTTTTTGTTTCTTATCTTAGCTTTTATTGAATTTTTGAGTATTATCCAAAATATATATTTACTTTAAAAAAATTTAAAATCGGAACCGGAAATACACATCTGGTTCCAGAATAGGTACCAAGACCGGCTCCCAAGGTTTTGGTTCTGGTTCCAGCTCTTCATGGAACCGGAATCGGCGGTTCTCGAACCGTGATCATGCCTAATTCTAGGTGCAACAATACCTAAATCACCTAATCACACAAAACAAATTGCTCATAAATTGATTTATGCTATCAATTAAGATTTAAACACCTAAAATAGTCCAGTACATAACCAATTACACATGTACGAACTCAAAGAATTGCAGCAACCATAACATGTTATATCTTCACATAAACTAATCAAAAATACATATTTACAGTAACTAATAAAGTATATATACTTAGGATAATAGTAGCCTACTTTAAGAAGTAGATTATCTTCTTAATTTTTTTGTTTTCTCTTCTCCTTTCTCTTAGCCCTCTTGTTCTTCTTCCTTCTATTTTTGTTCTGTTTTTCTTTCCTTATAGTAGCCTTGTAATAGCTATTAATTGGGTAGTTCTACATATATTTATAAGATAATAAGAAGTTAACTTGATGGCTACAAGACTAGTTTAGAAGGTGACATACCTCCTATTGGCTTGAACTTAGTCATGATTTTTTTTTTATTCTTTTTTTATATTTTGTTAATAAAAATTGAGATTTACACTAGGGTCCCCAAGTTTTTTAAATTATTAACTTGATGGCTACAAGACTAGTTTAGAAGGTGACATCTCCTATTGGCTTGAACTTAGTTATGATTTTTTTTTTATTCTTTTTTTATATTTTGTTAATAAAAATTGAGATTTACACTAGGGTCCCCAAGTTTTTTAAATTATTAGTTTACTCCCCTAATGTTTGTTAGTAACCTATAAATTTAGTTAAAAAAGGAATTCAAGTGATCGTACATAATGAATAATATCCAATCAAATTAATTTTATACATATCCTTACATTTATATAACATCAAATTGATAATCAAGATAGGTCAACGCCGAAAGCATCCTATACATACTAGTTATCTCAAATCCAATACAAAATATTTAAACATATTTAAACCATCTCAAACCATAGAAGTCAAAACAACATGCAAAATAAACAAGCGTGACAAATTCCAAGCACATGAAACCATGGTAAAATGAAACAAAATAACCAAAAACCTTACTAATATTTTTTGTAATCTACCACAATATTTAAGGCAAAAAGTATAGATATCCTGAAGGCGATCGTCTGGTAGCTAGGGATTGACTTAAAAACATTCAGATGTTCAATACTAATAAAAGAAATAAACACAATAAAATAAAGAACAAGCACAACATACCAAACAAATTCATCACACTATATAACCATGAACTAAACATATAAAGAAAACTGAAAATTACTCAATTAGTTATCAAAAATAAAAACCCAAATATTAATAAAAGAAAAATACAAACACAGCAAAGACTCTCCTCATGTTGCCAAGGTGGTTTCAGAATCTTCAGATAGTGGTCACCGAACGGCCATTGAAAAGCTTCCTTGAAAATTCAAGGTGGCTTCGCTATCTTTAAGAACTCATGGGCATACACACTCGGCGATCCAGTAGCTCTATTGCAACCCCAGTAATAGTATTGTCTGTCATCAATGAGACATTACCTAGGTGAATTCCATCTTTTTGCGATTCACCTCAATATCCTTGACTAATTTTGACTCTTGACGCGCCAGTTGAGGTGAAATCTCTTCTAATATTGACTCACCAACTATACTCTTAATAGCAATAGCAATCTCAAAGTGATCTTGCATATTGCTCGTGATGTGTTCCTCTATGAACCCATGGTTATTTCCCTTCTTATCCACTCTCTCATAAGCATCCACAATTGAAGTTGGCTCCTCAACTTGTTTCACAAATACTATCCCAGCTTTCTCAATCGGTATAGGAGTATTATATAATTATGGTTTTGGTTCCCTTTCCAAGGCCACTATAGCAAGTTTCTCAATTTGCTTTTTCAGACTACCAAACTTCTTCTTTTTATTTCTTAAGTTTCATTCATGTTTAATGAATCTTTCTAAGACCTCAAGGTTAGACTTTTCTTCCACAAAAGACCATTTGTCTTGTAGTTGTGGTATGAACTCATTAGGTGGACATTTATAATACTGTTGGTTTGAATACCCTGAATAGTCTGAATACTCTGCTTAACTAGGATTCTATATATCATATTGGTAATCATACCTATTGAAGAAATTTGAAAATTGGCAATATCATAAGAAGAAAAATCAAAGTAATTACATGTTTGACATTCATAATTGTGGTTGTTTTCACCGTAAGAAGTACAGTAATCTGCAATTGTTCTAAATTGTCTAACTTCGTATGCAAAGCTTCTAAATAAACTTCAATTTATACATATGCGCATCATCATCATATGCACAAGCAGTTCCATGGTATGAATTCAAATTCAACATTAAAAATATAAAAATAAATAATTAAAATTAAAACAAATCTCAAACTGACAAGTCAAATTGAAATAAAATGCAATCAATCAAACTCTTTCACGGTAACGGCACTAAAAACTTGATGCGTTCTAAATACACTAGCAAGTGCACTAGTACGGACAAGTAATAGAGTGACATATAAGAGTATAAGTATCCGCTCCCACAAAGAAAAGTGAAAGATTCACAAATAAATACAACTTAATTATGGAAGTTATTTGTGAGAAAGAAAATAAGGAGTAAATTAAAAACTAAACTACTCTAAAGACTAAGTAACTAAATAAACAAAAGCATGAACTAAGACAATAATAAAAGGATAGTAGGAAATTGACTTTACCTAATTAACATAGTCATAAGATTCAAGTCAAACAAAAATCAATCAAGATACACATAAGTTGGCAAAGTCCCCTTAGTTGTTTTAGTCATTCTCATGATAATAGTTATTCCAATTGTATCAACTTTTGAAGAAAACATTTTAGAGCCGGTCTAGGAAAATAAAATTATATTATGATGATCTTTGGAACCTAGATTATTAGCATTCTTTTGAGCCATTAAATAGACCACGCAATTCATTACTGATTAACCTAGCGAAGTGACTTGTCCAGAAAGTCGGCGCAACCCCACAACATTTGGGATTTGGCTTCTTTTTCATTAGAATATCCTGACACTTTACTCCTGGATTCTTCGGCTATGGTGATGAACGTTGCAATGCTCTATTCTAGTGTATTTTAGAACACAACACTTGATGTCAAAATGTCTTCTCAATTTCTCAAAATTGCATTTCTTTTTTTTTCTTTTTTTTTTTTTTGTACATTTGATCTCCAAACTATCCATCATTCTACAAAATAGATGAACAACACATCAACACAATAATACACATAAAAACATTGCATGAAAAAAGTACTAAAACATGCACAACAACCCTAAAAAGTACTCAAAACTTAGTCAATATCTAAGCCAAAATAAATATAAAATAACTCTATGGAGTTATCACTCTAGTTGAAGGAAGAGCTAGTATTAATGACGAAATGATGAACACCATGGAGCAGAAGTTGGATGGACTAGCCCACGTGCACTGCTCCACCACTATTAGTTTGACCTACAGCCGACTTTTTCCACTAGCACAGATCCTTAGACTTAGGATTTTTAAATCTCATTTCATGTAATAAATACTTTAATTTAATTAATAAATTTACATTTACGTTTTATCTGTTCTGTGTTTTTAATTTTAGTTTTTGTTGTCTACATTTATAGCTAATGATGCAGTTAAAAATATAAATACGTAAATTCGTTGCTAATTCAATTGCTACTAATTACTTTTAAAAAATTAAAAGTTTTTCACTAAAATTTCCATTAAATTGTAGTATAACAATTAAAAAATAAACATATCCATAGCAATCTCTATCGCAAAAAATACCACTAAATTCGTTGCTATTTCACAATCCAAGTCCGTCACAAGATTCGTCACGAAATTGCGATAGTGATATATTTATTTCTTAAGTCATCACTAAACTAAGTTGCTATTATCATTGTAAAACATTCATCGTGAATACTATTGCAAATGTCTGTAGCTAAATGCATTGGAAACAATGGCCCAGTTTTGATTGTTTTTTTTTTTTTAATTTTTTACTACTTTTTACTTTACTATTTATACTTTTATTTTGAAATAATTGTTTGGTCAGCAAAAAATTTTTTGATCACCTTTTTTTACTTTTTTTTCAAAAATACTATTCATTATCTACAGAATTCTAATTTTTCGTTCACTATTCATTACTTTCACTATTTATTACTTATACAATTCAAAATTTTCTTTCACTATTCATTACTATTTAATCAATTATTTTACTATTCCTTTATACGCGTATTATATTATTCATATATATTAGCATTAAATTTTTTTATACTATCTATTACTATTCATTGGTGTGAATTTTTTTTCTAGCTAAGAAAAATTAGAAATGTAAATTCGGAAGTCCGAAGTATAGGCGAGAAAAGAGAGTTTCAAATAGTATACAAAGTTCGAACTTCCGAACTTAGGTTCGGGAGTCCAAATTATGTGCGGAAAAATAAAGTTTAAAATAGTATATAATGTTCAGATTTTCAAACCTATATTGGAGAATCCGAACTATAGACAGAAAAATGTAAATTTTAAATTGTATTTTTATTTTGTATTAAATAAATACATGTTTAGCATACGCATATAGACACATTTCGTTTTTCAAAATTTGGATTTCAAACGACGAACAGGCAACTGTCTTTGCATGTGATTTTTAATACTTGATTTAATAGCATAAAAAAAAGTGAACGGGGTTATGTATTTTAATATTAATAATTTTGTGTATATATTTTGTCTTTTAGTGCATAAAAAATGAAGTAATTTTTAAATTATATTTTTTGATTTTTATAATAAATAAATACATGTTAGTATACATGTACAAGTATATCTTATTTTTTAAGATTCGAATTTCAAATGACGAGAAGGCAGCTACGTTTATGTGTGGTTTTAGTACTTGATTTGATGGTGTAAAAAAGAAAGTGAACGAAATTATATATTTGATATTAATAATTTCGTTTAACTTTCGTGTATATTTTTTATCTTTTAGTGCAAAAATACTATCCAAACACTTATTTATAAAAAAAAAAATATTTGCACTATTCACAATCCAAATATTTATTCAAATTATTTACTCTCTATTATTTTTTTATTGTTTACCATATCATTCAAATAATTTCTCGAATAATGTACCAAAATAATACTCCAAGTAATATATAATAGGGCCAATGTCATTTAAATTGTGACGAACATTTATTTCTAATGGTAACGTGTCTTGAATTAATAATTCATTGCTAAATTTGTCGGAAACTATCGACGGATTTATACAAGCCTTTTTCGTCGCATATGAAACTCATTGCTAATTCCTTTGACATTCAAATTGGCGATGTTGTTTTGATCGTCGCAACCTTCTATTCGTGAAAAATGTAACTTTATTTTCCATTGCTAATTGTGTCAAATAACACGTAATTCTTTGTAGTATTTATGGTGAGAAAGTATTATTAAGTAGCATATGTTATTTGTATCTATAAACCAATGAGCTTTCCCTAATTGGTTTGAGCTTTCGATCCAATACTTTACATATTGAAATCTCATTAATTTGGAGATACTAATTCTATTATCACTTGGTTATATCTTTTCCATCTTTTAATACATAAAGTGTTTCCAAAAGAAGAAAACCAATTTATGGTCTAACCAATTTATGGTCTTTATTAGATATACTTTGCATTTGGAAGTTAAACTTTAACTTAAAATCTATCTTATTGCACATGATAGTTAACTTGTCAACATTAAAAGTACTGTGCATTTAAAATGCTCAAGATTAGTTACTCTAATGAATAGTCAGTGATTGAGACAAAAAAAAAAAAAATTACTGCTCACACATTGGTTATGTTGTGCCTTGTTCTCAGCTGCTTAAGAATAGGTATAATTTAGTTTTTTTTAAAAATTAAAAAACACTTTTACAAAAGCATGTGCAAAGTTGTTTTCGAAAACAACTTTAGCTTATCTAAGCATAAAAACCAAAAATATTTTTTCAATTTTTGTTCAAAATTTCTTTTTAAAAAAGAGATTTTTCCATTTCAGAAAAACTAGAAGTTTTCAAAAAGCTATTGATAACTGGCCAATGCTAACTAAAACCGAATACGATATAATTTAATCAACTTTGAAAATTCATAAAATAAAGCACAGATGGCATTTTGACTTTATTTAAATATTTTACTTTTATTTTTTATTATTATTGTGTGCAGTTGCAAATTTGATTAATTGTTACATTATAGTTAGTAATAGTGATGATAATTCTTTTGCACAATTGGGTCTAGATTACAGGATCTCATAAAATTTGTAATATGTTTCTATATTAACATTTTGCACTAACAATATACAAGAAATAAAATTTTATTAGATTTAGTTTACATTTCAATTTCACCAAAATGCATGTTGATTTGTACTGCGAAATTCGTTTGTTGGAGTTATGGGAAAATATCAAGTGTCACTTCAATTTTATGTTTTCCCTTACAATCTCAAAAGAACTAGAGTTTTTTCCCGTGCTATACCTAGGACTATATTATTTATGCCAACATTATTTAATATCTAATTCCATATTTTCTTGAATAGCTTGTATGGGATAAACCTAACACAATTAAAAACTAGATGAGATATGGTATTATGGAAAAAATAAAAAATTTAATTTGATAATCTTTGTGCTCTTACCCAATTTGGAGTCCAAATTTAACTTTTTAAAGAGAAGCCAATTTTTTTTCTTTAAAAGAACTCTTATGAGAATTCAAATACCAATTCTATCAAATAACAATTTTTTTGAGATTTTCATTATCTTGATAAATTTATTTATGCACAAAATTTTAAAAAATTGTACACATGGTAATCAATTACGTGAATATATGGTGTAATGAGTACTTGTTTAAGTCAACGGATTTGTATACATGATGAATTAAGAGATTTGTCATGCTAAAGTTAGATACAAATCAAGATGTGTTTGTACGTGTGTCTATATATGTATATATATATATACTATATATATATATATATATATATATATATATATAACGCAGCCATAACAAATTTGATAAAGTCCTAGTAGTTAAAAACTTGATTTTATCTCATTGACTATCAAGTAACCATCTTGAGTCCGAAAAAAAAAAAAATATAAAGTCTAATTAATTAAAGACTCTAACAAATATTTTTAAATGTTGTATTTGTTTGATCACTCATATCTACGTAATTAAGTTCAGCCATGTTTTTAAATTCAAAATTTATCCTCTACTTTTGAATATAACATGACAGATGTTGGTTTTTAAAAAGTCATGTATCCACGGGATAGTAATATCATTACCATTGTACACATATTCGATATAATTTTCAACAACTAATTAAAATATGCAATTAATTTTCAATCACTTTTTATAGGACATAAATATAAAGATTTAAGATAAATACTCAACAATCACGTTCCTTACTAATTTATTTTTGTTTTTTACTTTATGGTATTGTAGAACTTAATAATCTTCTTACTTAGTTGTATTTGTCTTTATTTGATTGAATTACTAAATGTTTTATACCATTATCATTTTTCCACTTACAATATTTTATTATATGAAGTGAACATATATTCATTTTTTTCATGCATAGCATAGGCTTTTCAATTAGTAGCTAACTAGATGAAATCTAAGTTACACTTGTTAGTTCCCAGTTAATTTTGTTATTTTTGTGCCAGACAATAGTTTAGGGCTTGTTCTCAATAACTTATTAAAAATTATACATTGAAAATTAATTTTTGTTAAATAATTTGTGGACAGTAAGACAGTAAATCAGTTTTTAGTCCTGCAAATATATCACTAGTACATGAATCGACAAGGAAATTAGATACAAATTTATCATGCGAATGTTTTATTATTTAATTTATCTTTGAATATTTATGTAGTACAACTATTAGGGTAGATGGTAATATGAAACATTTGTCTCTGGATACCAAATAATATTAATTATTTGGGTCAAAGGTTTGGTTTTTTATTTTATTTTTATGAATGATGTTTACAAAATGAATAATAAAATAAGCGTTCTATATGGGATATTATTCTAGAAGAAACAAATAAGCGTTTGGATATGAGATATTATTACAAAAAAAATAAAATAGGCATTTGGCTACAAAATTTTATTCCCAAAAAGTGGAAAACAAAACAAAATAAACATTTGGATTCAAAATAAAGCTAAAATTAATTTGAAATAGGTGATTTGATGAATGTGATTGCAATAAATATTAACCCAACCAATGTTATACATGCATATTCAATATTTTGAATATTTAAAAATTTGAAAAGGAAAAAGTAACTCACTAGTACTTTCTTGAAAATTTTCACGAAGTTTAGACATAATAGTAGGGAAGAGTGTTTTTGGACTTATGATACAGATATAAGGGAATCATATGGATGGTCTTCCAAATAGTTATGTAATGTAGAAGTTGGGATTTGAATATCCGAACTGCGTGCGAATTTCTCTATTCATGCCAAAGGTATTACTCATTCGCATATGTTTAGATGTATGATCGCCAAAATTTGAAATTTCCAGAGCCACTACCTATAGTCCAGACATATGGGTATTTAGACACAGTGCACTCCGAATTGTTTGAAATTGGACAAAACTTTGCCCAAACTTTGGCAGGCCTACAGGATTAGATTAGTTAATTCTACATACATTTGCCACACAATTGATTAGTAATTTCATACTAGTTTGCACATTTAGAAAAGTGTTTCCTGAGCAGAGTAACACATTTAATGCGCTGATAACCGATAGCCTCTTGGTTACTAAAAATCAAAACAGCGATCCTAGGGACACCAAAATGACCAAAATAATTCTTAGAATCAAAATCCTTGTAGGATCTGGATAAGATCGTAGGATCGTGTGTTAGGATCGATCCTATGATAATACCAAAACAAGCTTTTTTGGCTTCCAACTTTTTGGGCTTTAGTTGTTTCTTGTTCTAGATTGGTTATGTTTATTGGATAAACTATTTACATTAACTAAAACCACAAATTTGTTGTCCAAAAACCAAACTCTACACTATTTTTTCATGTTTCCTAAACTAAAGGCCCTAAATCAAAGCTCTCAAAATCTGTATTGGATGTTAATAATTTTGGTTACCATATTAGATCATATTTTTTATTGTTATTTGATGAGCGTATTTTTTGATTTTTCTAGTTTAAAGGGTTCTATTTATTTATTTTTGTTTTATCCTTATGTTTTGTATGCTACCTAGGTTAAGTGTTGAAGTTAGTTTGAAGAAGAGAATATTTGGTCTACTATCACCCACTTCTTCAAAACACTTGAATATGTTTTCAATAGTACTTCCCTTTGTGTTGTTAATGGTATCAAGTACGGGTACTCATTTATATATTATAAAATGAAGTCCTTTATAAATACGTGATAGTGTGAAATTATTTTTGATTATTTGGTATGCAATTTCAAACTCTTATGCTTTTGTTTCTTTTTCCTTTTTTCTCTTTAAGGCCCATAACAAAGACATGCCTATTTATTAATATGTGATAGTTTGGATTTTTTTTCATATTGATGTTGATTGTAATGTTGGTGATGCTGGATATTTTAGTCTATTCGCTCGACTTTTATCTTCCTATAGTTAATATTTCAAACAAATAGGTTCTTTAATTTCATGTGCATTACTATCTAGCAACATTAGATACTCATTCTAGTAATATCTATATTCAATTGTTTAAATTGTTATTTCTCAACTTCATTACTTCCATGTTCTTATGCATATCATGAAATAAGTCAAAACGACAAATCAATCATAACTCCCATATAATATAACTCCTATTATAGTTTTTCTTATTTATTAGCTTACAAATAATTTTTTTATTAGTTTAAGTATTTTTGGTAGAATCATACTATCTTCCATCTCTCTTTCTCTATCCACTCCTCGTCTTGCACCACTATCACTGTCATCTTTCACCATCACCAGCATCCCCTTCTTACACATTCCCTCATCAAACTCATCTCTTTTGCCATACAATTTTAAAGTTTTAATGGAAGTAATTCGGGTAATAGGCCATAACACACACAAACAATCTAATTTCAAGGAAAATCAACAAGATTCAGTTTGTATGTTCTAATTTTATCAACAATCTGGCATATAAATACAACAACGAAAAGAGTTTCATCTTTGATCCAGAACTTCTTGTTCCAGACAGAGAAAATTCAGTACTATTCATTGTCCATATCCCCTTCCAAATTAATTTCCTCCTCAACTGTTGGCCCCCTTATGAACCGTTTTGTGACCTTTGAATTCAAACTTGCTAACAATTTTTGCACTTAAAATTCGAGCAAAAATTACTTAATCATTCTAATTTTCTGGAATTTTGAAGCAACACCATTTCACAACAATTGCAAAGTTAGAATATATCAAACATCTATGGTTAGATTTCTTAGAGACAAAGTCGATGGCGGGTGAAGAATTAGGAGAAAGCAATAAAACAATTCTTTTTAAACATGTGGTAAGTTACCAACAATAAATCCTCTGCAAGTGCCTCAAGTGGACGGTACTCAATGGACAATGGTACCAGAATTGCTCCCACAATTGAATTCCTTATACCTTGATGATAGCCAGTGTTGCCCTGTTGGTAGCCTGAGTAGCCTCAGCCAAAAAGAAACAAGGAGAGCTGGAGGTAAGGAAGAAAGTGTGGGGATGGTTCTCCTAGATGTAAAGGGAGGTAAGGAGAAAAAGTGTTTTGGACAAAGTAAGAGGGGATGAAATGGGTCCGACAATCAGTAGCAAAGTAATGGGTGATAGAATAATTTTTTTTAGAGAACTATGCCATTTTGGCAAATTTGTTCTGGTGAGATACAAGTTGCTTTGGCAATAACAGTAGTCGGGGTAATTGCCTAGAAGATGTAAATGTTGCATCATTTCATCTTAAGAAACTTTTTAGTGCTAGTTACATATTTAATAAACCTAGATTTTGTCACCTAAAGTTTACCTAAAATATAAATTTTTTCCTGTAACATTTGTATTCCATGCAAAAAGACTTTAGAAATTAACTGTACACTGTACAAGATCGTTTCTTATGCCAAGAGCAGATACAAGGGTTGACTTTAGAATTGCAAGACTATACAGACAAGTTTGACCTTGGAGGCAAAACTATATAGACATAAGTTTTGTGTAGACAAATTTATATTTTTATAAAATTTTAGGGGTAAAATACAATTTTCTATAAAGGTGTTATTGAAATTTTAGTAAACCTAAAAATAAATAATAGTATATAATTTCGAAACTATAGATGATAAGACTATATAAATATATAATTGGGAGATAGTTATATATATTTTCTCAAATTTTAGGAGGGAATATATAATATTTAAAATAGTATAATAATACTTCTAAAAAATTAGGGGTAGAAAATAGAAATTTGAAATCTGTTCTTGTTTTCGCTATTCAATAGCCAAGGGGAATACATTCTTCCACATTTTATCTAATTCACCATCCATGACAAGCGATGTTATTTTAAGGTTAATTATACTGTCAGTTTTGGAAAAAAAAGAAAAGAAAAGGAACATTTGTAGAATCAAAATCTTAGTTTAGTTATATCTAACAAGATGTTCTTAATGTCATTTTTGTTGTATGATCCACAAGAAATCTATTGCATTAAATCCTTACAACTTGTCTGTACTTCAATTATGCTCAATCCTTCATTCCTAGCTTGATAAATGTGGAGAGAAAGCTAAGGAGTGAAAGTAGACAAAGTGCTTTGGAGTGAGAGAAGATTGAATTCTATTAGTGTGTATGGAGTTATAGAATTTGCTCAAGGACCCCTTATTTATAGATAATGATGAGTGGTGTCCAAACCATGATATTGCCAACTAAGCGTTGAAACAAATTACATAAATGCCTTGAATGTGCTTGCCACGTAGGCATGTTACAAAAATATTTTTGTGCCACATGGACAACCAATCATGATATCACCATTAGTCCCATCGGTTCAGCATTGAGCTTAGCCTCATAACTGAGCTGACACATGTCCGTAAAGTCCCCATTTGAGGCGCCAAGGTCGTGAAGTTAGGATTTGAAGTTTTCTTGCTTAGTGAGGCTTCTGATTTGAAGCTGTAGATTAAATTGGGATGAAGTCCCTTAGCTGAAGCTCTATTTATAATGAATTTCCGAAGCTAAAGCCCTAGGCATTTGAGGTCTCCACTTTGAGGCCTCACTTCCTGAGTTCCTCTACAAGACCCGCTAGTCTGAGGTGCGAGTCCCCCAATTTAATTGTTTTCCTTTCTAGACCTATTTCAAATATAACTTCAAAGCGAAAGAACAAGCAGTCCCAAACCTCTATTTTTGAATTCTGAAGTCCCTTTACTATCCCGCCATGCATCTATTAAATTTACAAGTGTCGGCCTCTTGGTTTACCTGACAGCTCGATCCTTTTTTTTTCAAGCATGCCTCATTTTTACTTTTCTTGGAAACTGCTGAAAATCGCTTCGATTTCCACATCTAAATTTAATGCCACTCCCCCACTAACTTTTTTATCTAGTTACAAACCCGGGTAAGACCCACTTTCCACAGCTGGCCTAAGCCAATCAATACCATCCTTCTTTATTTTTCTTCAGTTGTTGGGCTGATTAGCCCCAAATCCCTATGTATGAATGCCCTAACTTAGAATTTTTTTACCACTTTTGCCTTTGTTTTGCTTTCATTGCCCTGTTTACTACTGTTGTTGCTTTTTTCCTGGAAAGAATACCGGCTTTTTCCTTCAAGTGCCAAGCTTCAAACTTTTCGCAAATCATTGCCCATCTTTTTTTTTTTTCAGATTTCTTTGGAATTACTCTTAGCCTTTCGTTCGTAGCAATCCTATTTGCCCTAATTAACTTTTCTTGCATTTTTTCCTCTAAAAATTCAACCTTCATTCCTGACGTTTCTAGGAAAATTCCCTTGCTTTTTCCCTATTTCTTAAATTTCAAAACCTCTGGTTTCTTCAAGTTTTATAAACATTTGCAAAAGGACAATGGCTGGTACATTTACTCCTTCTCTCATCAGCATACCACATCCACGAGCCCCAAGAACCCAATAGACTTATTACTAAATCAGGTGATGCCTTCCTTCTTGCTACAATTCCTTCAAAATTTCCACGGGAATCCTCTTCCTCCACATCCTTTGTAAATGACTATGAAGATTTACAAACTATTAACCTTCAAAACACTTTATCAGCCCAACCAATTCGCATTCTCAGGAACACTTCCAGTTCCTAGATCTGACGTTCTGTTGGCCCAAAAGCAATCTAAGAGGAGGGGTGAATTAGGTTGTTTAAAAAACTAATTGCAACTATTGAGTGATAAAAATTTAAGTGAGATGGATGCAATATGATCAATGATCAAAGCAATAAATGCACCAGTAAAAAATGAGAGACAAAAAATGAGATTTAGAAAAATCAAACCAAACTCCCAAGATTCACAAGCTCGGGATACAATTCCACAACTTTGTGCCTCATCAATGTAAGTGAGACAATAATGTTTTTGTACACCAAGTAGGATCACTCTTGCACACACTAGTTATCTTTAGTTGAGCCAAGAATTTTACACACAACCTCACTTTTGTACAATAATTATCTCTCCACTCTTTACAATTGAAGATCACTCACTCTAACACTTTTCTAATACAACACTATGGAAAGCCTATTTTTACTCAAATAGCTTTTGTAGATGTTTTTATTCGATGTGGAAGTTGTTCTTCATAAATTCAGATTGGTTGGAATTTACATAGATGCAATAAAATAGCTTCCAACCACCTCCCAACATCTAAGTAATAAATGCTGAGAAACTAGCCCTTATAGGTTCCGGAGGTCAAGATCTTTTTTGAGCGTCCGATCAAGTGTTCGAAAAACGATAACATAGAGGTTGAAATCTACGTTCGGACAACCAAGGTCGCGTCTATTCCTACATCCGAAGCTGGTAGGTGTTAGTCAAGTCCTCAAACAGTGTAGTGCTTCCAAAAGGTTTAATGCTATCCAAGTTTTGATCTACCTTCGGACGGTCAGGTGTATCCGACAGAATTTCTTTCAAGCAATATTGAGCATCTATTATCAATACCTCATAATCCTTGCTCTCTGTCTGACCTTTCAGACAGTGTATTGCATCCGAGAAATTCTTCTTCAGACGAATTCCTGCGTCCGAGAAACTTAGTCCCCTTCAGATGATGTTGAGCGTCCAAAACTCTTTAATTTCGAACGACGTGCATCATCCGAAAACCATATTGTGTCAGATATAGCAAAAGTTTCTTGCACAACTCATGTTCAATCTATTAGATTGTATTTGTCATTATCAAACCAAGATTGTAGGTCAATAATTTCCCCATTTTTGATGATGACAAATCACAGGGTAAACCAATCATAACCAACCATAGCTCAAACAATCAATCAAATAACCATAATCAAACAACCACATTTCTTTCCCTTTTGGCATCATCAAAACAAAACAATTGAAAAGCTCTCCCTGAGATGATGCTCCCCCTTACTCAAACCACGAGAAACAAATGCAAGTAATAAATGATAAAACGTAGGTAAAATGAACATCATTAATAGAAGAAATAGTAACAAGTTCATCAATGACAAGAAATTACATCAACAACCAAGTTCAACTAACCAACTTCAAACTAAACAAAAGTAACCTAAAAGATATAAACTATGAGGTGGAATCTAAATCATTTTCCTTCTTTGATCGCTCCTTGCATTTTCACATATTTATGGACAAATCACTATCCGTAGCCTCACTATCGTGCCTCACTGTCCTCTTGAGTATCACAGCACTGCATGATATAATTAAACGTGTCATCAACGTTTTCATCATCATCAGCATCGGTGCTTGGAACAATAGCGTTGCCAGAATTTGATGCACCAACTGGATCTTTATGGGCTTCTTGCTCATGGTTGGAATGTTCAATATCTTCAATGTCATCATTGTCACTGTCAGATGAGAACTAGAGAGTGTACTGCGACTGAATATTGGCAAATTGGATTTGAGTGAAGGCGGACATATCCAAACTTAAGGCTTCCTATAGGATAGTCTACTTGGTTTCCAACCTCTTTAATTTTTGAAGGGTTCGGCACTGAAAAGTGGACATTTGATTTCCCAAATTGGTGACAAGGGTGCACAATTGTGAAACGAATGGTTCAAAAAGGATATTTGTGAAGAATGGGTTAGTAGAGGTGTGGATGAAGAGGGTTGAGGAGGAATAGGATGAGGAAGTGCTTGTCCTAAACTCGAGGCATGATTATTTGATTTCTGAATCTTTCATATTCAACTTTTGTGAACCATTTTTGTTTGAAAAGCAATCATTTTCGTTCAATGTAAGCTTTATTAAAATATGGGGGATATTATTTTTTGCCAGTGAAGGAAATATCAAAATGATCAAAAACTGTTGTTAAAAATTTTCCAAATGGGATGTTCTTCCAAGTATCAGTCAAGAACAATTCCCACAAAGAGCAAAACAAATATCCAAAGTCAAGGTGAATTCCTTTAAAAACACAATAAAACAAGTAAATTTGCATTTTTCCTGGCTCAGTATGATGTCCATCAGTTGGTAATAGCAAGTTTGTAACCAACGTGTACGAAATATTGAGCTTAGGACTAAGGAAAGTGGTTTGGCTTTCGAATTCTATTTGAAATCAACATTAAAAATTTGTTTCACTTTCTCGACATCAAATTGAGTGTCAACAATAGGCCATTTGTCCAGGGAAAGAAGTATGAAATTTCATCAGAAGGGATAACATCATATTCAAAATTGAGTTAATAATATTATGGAATTAAACTCAAGGTTAATGTGATTCACACGAGACACTAAGGTTCGAACAGTTGAACCTTTGCGAAGATTTGCAGTAAACTGTAAAACCATGTCGTGATATACAGGTAAGTCGATATGAATTAAATTTTCCCATTTTGTTTTTCAAAACATTCCTTAACAATAAATTTAATTCATCAAACATGCCTTGGGAAATAGGACGTTGCACAATAATAGATTTACTAAGCAAGGATGTATACCGTTCAGATGCCTTAACATTAATGAATTTGGGCAAGGTGGGATTTGGAGTGGGTGGAGGATTTGTTGATGTTTGGCCTTGTGTTGGAGCCTTTCCCTTCGATTTCTTTCCTCTGGTGCCGGTTGAAAACCTCCTATGTGATTGAACCATCTTGATTTAGAGAAAAGGATTAGAGAGTGTGAAAAAGGGATTGAAGAGATTTTAAAGAATTGGAAGGAAAAAAGTGTCAATAAGGTTAAAAAAAGGGTTAAGAAAAGATTAGTGAAACAGGATGGGAAGATGATTTGTTGAAGGAATTTTGGAGATAATGAGTCAAATTGAAGGAATTGAAAGAAATTCGCCTTTTTCACCAGAGCAAGGGTTCGGTGGAATGAGAATGTCCGAAAAGAGGAATGTGAAAGGTTTTAACAGTGTAAAGCAGTCATTTGGACGTCCGAACGAATGGTATACGTCTGAACACACATCCGATCTCTGAAGAACGGACGGCCGAAATAGTTGCCTTATGTGTCCAAAAGGCTGTCGAACGGTTGTGATTGTCTGAAAGATTTTTCAGAGAGTTTAGGGGTATAGATGAAGAGTTTGGACGAAAGGGAGCGCCCGAGATCAGAAGTTCAAAAATCAAAGAGTTTGAACAGATACGTTTGTCCGAGAACAGAGAGCTTAGGATACATATTTGAGTCCGAAAACACAACTCATATAATTTTAAAAGTAGAAATACCCAGATGAGTTCTAAGATATTCAAAACGATTCAAAGATAAAGTTTTAGTAAAAATATATGTCAGCCACTTGATCTTTAGTGCAAACAAATTCAACACAAATTTTCATTTTGCAAACAAGATCTCTTATGAAATGATGCTTAACATCAATATATTTTGTTCTAGAATGCAAAACGGGATTTTTTGTGAGATTAGTTGTAGTAGTATTATCGCATCTAATAGGCACACAATCAAACATAACACCAAAATCTTTCAAAGTATGTTTCATCCAAAAAAGTTGAGCACAACAATTTCCCACAGCAATATATTCGGCTTCTACCGTAGATAGAGAAATAGAACATTGTTTCTTGCTAAACCAAGACACCAAACAATTACCCAAAAAATGACACATACCACTAGTACTTTTTCTATCAATCTTACAACTGGCAAAGTCGGCATCCGAGTAACTAAAAAAATCAAAACTAGTGGATTTAGGATACCAAAGATGATAATTTAATGTCCCTTTCAAGTATCTAAAATTTTTTTTGACAGCAATTAAGTGTGATTGCTTAAGGCAAGATTGAAATCTACAACCAAGACAAACAACAAACATAATATCCGGTCTACTAGCCATTAAATAAAGTAGGCTTCCAATCATACGTTATAGTATTTTTATCAACATTATTACCTTCTTCATCTTTGTCAAGTTTGGTTGAGGTGCACATTGGCATTCCAACTTGTTTACAATCCTCCATTCCAAAGCACTTGAGTAACTCCTTTGTGTACTTGATTTGTGTGATAAAAGCCCTTCTTTGTTTGGTGAATTTGAAGTCTAAGGAAGAATTGTAATTCTTCCATCATACTCATTTCAAATTCCTTTTGCATCAAACAAGAGAATTCCTTGCGCAAACTTTCATTAGTTGCTCCAAAAATAATATCATCTACATAAATTTGAACAACCAACAAATCATTATGACTAATTTTGGTGAAAAGAGTAGTATCAACAACACCCCTTTTAAAACCATTTTCAATCAAAGAAACACTTAATCTTTCATACCAAGCTCTAGGAGCTTGTTTCAACCCATACAAAGCCAGGGCTTTGATAGTTTAAAAACATGATTTGGAAAATCTTTATCTTCAACAAAAACTTCTTGATCAATGAAACCATTTAAAAAGGCACTTTTCACATCAATGTGAAATAATTTGAAATTGTTGAAGCATGCATATGCTAGAAACATACTAATGGATTCTAAGCGAGCAACCGATGTGAAGGTCTCATCAAAGTCTCCCTTCTTCTTGAGCATAACTTTTCGCAACTAGTCTAGCTTTATTTCTAATTATCTCACCTTTATCATTTAGTTTATTTCTAAAACCCATTTTGTTCCTATTACAGGATGATTTGAGGGTCTTTCAACTAAAGTCCACACATTGTTTTTAACAAATTGAATAAGTTCTTCTTGCATAGAAAGAATCCAAGATTCATCTTTTAAAGCATTATCCACGCGTTTAGGTTCAATATGAGAAAGTAAGGCACAATTATTATTCAAAGGTTTATAAGAATGAGTTTTTACCTCATCGATGGATCACCTATGATTAATTCAATCATCAAGGTGACTTGAGACAAATCTCCATGGTTTTGGAAGATCTTTTAGAGAATCGTCTTTCCTTTCTTCTTCTTCATCCAAGTGATGAGCATTGTCCTCATTGCTTTCCTTGGTCTTTTGATGTTCTTCTTGAATAGTGAACTTCTCAAGTTTCTTTTGCACACTTACATCTTCATCTTCACAAACATCTCTTAAAATAACATCATTAGTTTCATCAAATGTAACATGCACAACTTCGTCAATCATAATACTTCGTCTATTGTATACTCAGTATGCTTTCTTGTCACTAGAATACCCTAAGAAAATCCTTTCATCCAATTTCTTGTCAAATTTGTGAAACCCAGTATTTTACTAGCCTTGTTCTTTGATTTTTAACTGGTTTAAAATGTTTTTCATATTATTTTTAGTCATAAAGTACTTCAACTTATTCGTTTTTCAATTCGGCAAATTTTTCGGTTTACGCGATTTCGGTACTGGCGGGTAAACGGGTCAAAAGTTGGACTAAGTGTAATCAATTAGTACATTGTGGTGTGTGAGTGTTGTTTGATGGATACATTTATAATGTTAATTTACTTAGCAAAAAAATTAGTTTTTGGTCAAATACACAACAAGAACTATAAGAGTCATAAAAAAAACTATTTGGGTCAACCTTGGAATTTCTTTTTAGTCTTCTTCTTGTTGTTTTTCTTCCTCATTTTCTCCAGCTGCTGGCCGAACTCTCTTCCTCCTTTTTCCCCAAAAATTTTCTTGGATTTCATCTAGAAATCACTTGAGAAGGTAAGATTTTATGTATTTTAGCATTTATGGCTTATGGGCTTTATGATCCAAGCTTTAATTTCAAGTTTTGTAGGATTCTTTATGGCTGAGAAAACCCTCTTTGCAGCCCTATAAGTTATGATTTATGTATGTTATGGGTTGTTTTTAGTGTTTTGGAGGTTGGGAAGTGATTGGGGTTGATTTTTAACAACTTTCCATGGTTAGATTACAAATTTTAAGATTATGAGTTAGGGTTTTGTCTTTACCATATGTGGCCTAGAGTGTTATGCTATGAATGCTTATGTCTATGCACATAATGATGTTTTAAGAGTGTTTTAAGGTTAGTTTGGATAGGAATTGAGACTTGAAACCAAGTGGAATTGATTTCCCTTCATTTTGTAAGTAAGCGGAAGTTTGGCGCAACTAGGATAATTTGGATAATTGGTTATGTTTGAAGGATTTTTAATGATCTTTTGATGGTTTTAAGTGTTTCCTTGGTAGTGGAATGGTTAGGAAGCATGTTTGAATCATGCGTGTGGCTAATCGGTAAAAAATTTCAGTTTGGTAGTAAAGAGGAATTCCACCCATAGGTTGTTGCTCTAATGTTGTAATGGAGTTAATTGTAGTGGTTATGGGGTATGGATTGTTGTGGAATGCTATTGTTATAGTCCGGCTATTGCTCCGGTGAATCTTTCCGTTTATGGATTTTGTTGGTTGGTTGAATATGTTGTTTTGAGTTGGGTTGTAACCAAGGTCCCTTGAATACCACCTTGGAAATGGATTTTGTTGGTTGGTTGAATATGTTGTTTCGAGTTGGGTTGTAACCAAGGTCCCTTGAATACCTTGGAATTGGATTTTATTGGCAGGGAGGATAGCCTAATTATAGCCAAGGGAGAGGCGAAGTTTTTCGGTTTTTCTGGAAAACTGAGCTTATTATCTCCTAACCGAAAAAATTCGCCTCTCCCCAGGCTATAATTAGGCTATCCTCCCTGCCAATAAAATCCAATTCCAAGGTATTCAAAGGACTGACCAAACAGATGTTGGTGTGTATTCTAGACAGTTCTAAAACATCCCGTGTTTCGCTTATTAGAATTTGACAAGATTGTACACCTGTTCTTATACACATCTTATAGGTGGCGTAGGTACCTAAGAACAGGCTAAGGGGATTCAAACATTTCCAAACACATCCAAAGGCTACAAAGAGGGTTTTTCCAGAAATTGACCGTCTTCCTCTTGGTTTTTGTTTAACGACTTTGTCTAATGTTTGGATGTGTTTTAGAATGTGTATGATGTTTGGAACTGCACTTTTACCAGGTTTTGGAACTATTACATATGAAATCGGGACCAAGCTATTTTATGTAAATTAATTGATATATTTGCAAACTCTTTTGATATGAAAGCATTTTATGACTGTTTTGGCTCATAGGTGACCTAGGTATATAATTTTGGATGTGTTTGGAAATGTTTGAAGCATAAGAACCGAGTCAAATAGTCATAACATCACAGACGCCATGGTGATTCTGTGATCATTATGAACTATTTGATCGGGGTCTTGTCTTTGGGATAACTTGACCTCCCGGTCAGACTAGTAGGTATAGTAGATTACTAGATCTGACTAGTACTGTAGGTCATACCTTCGAGCCTAAAAGATACTCATGCTATTTTATTATATTCTGGATTGAAATTGTACTTGGATTTGTTCGCTATGCTTTAGCATACTATGTTTTGAAATGATTGGATCTTTTTGGCTACGCTATGCTTTAGCATACTATGTTTAAGAGACAGGATTTGAAATGATTGGATCTTTTTGGCTACGCTATGCTTTAGCATACTATGTTTTGAAATGATTGGATCTTTTTGGCTACGCTATGCTTTAGCATACTATGTTTTGAAATGATTGGATCTTTTCGGCTACGCTATGCTTTAGCATACTATGTTTTGATATGATTGGATCTTTTCGGCTACGCTATGCTTTAGCATACTATGTTTTGAAATGATTGGATCTTTTTGGCTATGTTTTGGACATGCCTGACGTTTAAATGGCATGATACATTTTAGAAACTACTTATGATTATGGTTTATTGACGTTTAAATGGCATGAGACATTTTAGAAACTGCTTCATGACTATGGTTTTCACAAATGTTATTATCTTTATGTTTTCTTTTTATCGAAATGCTTGGCCCCATTTGAAGAGCTTTTATGATATCCACTGAGCTAGTTATGCTCACCCCACGTGATTTATAATTTTTCAGATTAGGTGCTCGTTTTTGACTCCCACCGCGTTAGCAGCTTTTAGATTTTCTCCGATTCCACATTCTTGGTAGGACTCTGCGGATAATCTTCCAAGCTTCTCTTTTGTTTGGAGAGGGGTAGTGTATTAGATAGGTTTTGTATTGATGAACTTTGTTTTTGTTGTAGCATCTTTTGTACTAAGAAGGAATTTTGTAATTCGTATTTTTGTGTAAAATGAAATATTCGGTTTTATAGTTAAGTAATGGTTTGATGGTTCTATTACATTGCGGTTAAGTTTGTTGCTCTGTTCGTTTGTGCCTTGCGCTTTGGGCCGGTGTCCCATTAGCGCGGCGTGTTACGGTCCCGTTTTTGGGGCGTGTTTCCAAGATGCTCTTTAATTTTCGAAAATAACATTTACAACCGAAAACTTTAAAATAGCTCACAAGAAGTTTTTTACAGAACAAGAGTTCATAGGAAGTTTTGTTCAAAATAGGCTTTAAAAGAACTCAATTCATAACATAACAAGCCGTGTTAACTTCTTCGGTCAAAAAATATTGTTGAGTTGTTGCACTCTAGCAACTGAAAATTCATGCAAAATACCGTTGTGATCACAAAATTCGTAAAAACCACCGAATTTGAATTCGAACCATTATCACTTCTCCAACGACCAATTTTCAAATTTAACAAATTTTGTATTTTGGAAAACAATTTTACGAAATTTTCAAAGGCTTCATTTTTGTGAACAAAAAATAGTACCCAAGTATACCTGGAATAATCATCAACAATTAGCATACTTGCTACCACCAAGACTAGCATGTTGAGTTGAACCAAACAAATCCGAATGTAATAATTCTAAAGGTCTAGAAGTAGACACACAATTCTTTGGTTTAAAGGAAACTTTAACTTGTTCGCCAAATTGGCAAGCATCACAAATTTTGTTTTTCTCAAACTTTAATTTTGGCAAACCTCTTACCAATTCTTTCTTAGCAAGATTATCAATAAAATCCATATTGAAATGACAAAGCCTTCTATGCCAAAGCCAAGGATCATCTATAGAAACGGTTAAACTCACTTTGCATTACCACTATCAATATTATCAAGATAAATCACATAAACATCATTATGTCTTCTACCTTTAAACCACACAACAAATTTTTTATCAAGAATTAAACATTCATGCTTAGTAAAGAATATATATAAATTTCTATCACATAATTGACTCACACTTAAAAGATTATAGTTCAAATTGTCAACTAAAAGCACATTTTTAATCAAAGTCTCGCCATTTTTACCTACATCACCAATGCCAATTGATTTTGCTTTCATGTTATCCCCAAAAGTCACCTTTCCACTATTTTTGGACTTGAGATTAGTGAAGAGAGATGCATCACCGGTCATATGTCTTGAACACCCACTATCAATGAACCACTTAGCATTCTTGGTGATGTTCATTACCTACACAAAAAATTAGGTGATAACTTTTGGTACCCATATTTTCTTGGGTCTATAAGAGTTAGTAAATTGACTACAAGTCTACACAGAATTCATTCCAAAATTTTCATTTCTTTTGACATGGATAACAATTATTTTTCACATGCCCATGTTGTTGGCAATAATTGCAAATAATTTTCTTATTTCCATATAAAGAGGATTTTGATTTTACAAAATGTAAATCATTCTTTCTAAAAGTGATAAAGTTCTTGTTGATCAACATGTTTCTATTTCTTCTCAAATCAACAACTTATACCTTTTTTCTATGCAAGAGTACATCAAGATCGTCCAATCTTTTCTTCAAAGAAGCTTGTTCTTCCTTGATCTTCGTTTTCACATGCATTCTTTTCTTCAAATCATCATTTTCTTCTGATAACCTATTATTTTCCTTCACAAGTTTGGAGTTAGCATTCAACAAGGCATTATTATTTTTAACTAACTCCTTATTTCTAGCATATGATTCCTTTAAGCTATCATGCAATTTTATAATCAAAGCTTCAAGATCATCATTATCATCATTTGAATTATTTGAATCATAATTAGTTGTTACCCCATTATCACCAATAACCATTAAAGCCATTTGTGCCGAAATTCTATCTCCTCTTCAATTTCTCCTTAGGAATTGCAATCATACCATGAGATTTGAAAATTGATGAAGTTCCTTCTTTCCTTTTCTTCTTGGAAGGACACTCATTTGCAAAGTGCCCAGGTTGACCACATTCAAAGCACTTTTCGCTTTGCTTCTTAATTTCTAGCTTGGTCTTCCCTTTGAAGTTATTGGAGTTAATTACTCCTCCTTTCCCCATTCTCCTTTTGTTGATGTAGTGTTTGAGAAACCCTTTGGTGATGAGTGCAAGATCACTTTCATCAAAATCTTCATCTTCTAAATTTATGGAGCCATTTTCATCTCTTCTTGGGAAGTCTGCAAAGCAATGCTTCGTTTTGATCCTTCTTTTTCATCATCCACCACTTTAGCCTTGAGCCTCAATTCATAAGATGTAAGAGATTTAATCAAGGATTTAATGGGCATGGAATTTAAATTCTTTGCCTCCTCTATCGCAATAGATTTGGCTTCCCATTCTTTGGATAGAAATGCATTCAAGATCTTTCTATTCTTTTCACCCAAAAAATATTCCTTACCCAGGGCTTCAAGATCCTTAATGATATCATTGAATCTACAATACATCTTATCAATATTCTCATATGGTTCCATCTTGAAAGACTTATACTTAGAAACAAGTAAAGATTTCTTTTGTTCTCTCACATCATTGCTTCCTTCATGAATTTCTTTCAGTTATCCCAAATCTCTTTAGCTAAAACACAACCTTCGACACAAGTAGACTCGTTTGCATCCAAAGCATTATACAACACATTCATGGCTTTAGCATTCAAGGTCAAATTTGCTTTATCTTGTGGGGTAAGCTCATCCCTCATTTTTCTTTTCTTCTATTTGTGTGATAATCAACAATAGTGGCTTCAAAAGGACCTTCATTGACAACATACCACAAATCAATATCAATAGATTGCAAAAAGATTTTCATTCTTTCTTTCCAACTAATAAAATTCACTCCATTCAATGTAGGTGGTCTAGTGATCCAGAATTGATCTTCACAAAATAAAGAATTATTAGTTGCCATAAAGATCTTTCTCAAATGCAATTTAAGCAAAATAAAGAGACCAAACTCTGATACCAATTGTTGCCCCAAAAGCATCCACAAAGATGGGAGAATTAGGTTGTTTAAAAAACTAATTGCAACTACTGAGTGGTAAAAACTTAAGTGAGATGGATGCAGTATGATCAATGATCAAAGCAATAAATGCACAAGTAAAAAATGAAGACAAATAATGAGATTTAGAAAAATCAAACCAACCTTCCAAGCTTCACAAGCTTGGGATGCAATTCCACTACTTTGTGCCTCTTCAATGTAAGTGAGACAATAATGTTTATATACACCAATTAGGGTCATTCTTGCTCACACTAATTATCTTTAGTTGAGTCAATAATTTTATACACAACCTCACTTTTGTATAATAATTATCTCTCCACTCTTTACAATTGAAGATCACTCACTTTAACACTTTTCTAATACAACACTATAGAATTGGGGAAGCCTATTTTTACTCAAATAGCTTTTGTAGATGCTTTTATTCAATGTGGAAGTTGTTCTTCATAAATTCAGATTTGTTGGCATTTATAGATGCAATAAAGCAGCTTCCAACCACCTCCCAACGGCTAAATAATAAATGTTGAGAAGCTAACCGTTGTAGGTTTTGGACGTCCGAGGTCTTTTTTGAGAGTCCGATCAAGTCTCCGATCAACGATAACATAGAGGTTGAAATCTACATTCAGACGGCCGAGGTTGTGTCCGTTCCTACATCCGAAGCTAGTAGGTGTTGAGTCAGATCCTCGAATAGTGTAGTGTGTTCAGAAGGTTTAATGCTTTCCAAGTATTGATCTGCCTTCGGACGGTCAGGGGTGTCCTATAGAATTTCCTTCAGACATTATTGAGCATCCGTTGTCAACACCTCAGAATCCTTGCTCTCTGCCTGACCTTTCAGACGGAGTATTGCATCCGAGAAATTCTTGTTCGAACAAATTCCTGCATCCAAGAAACTTAAATATGAATCAGTTCCATTCAGACGATGTTGAGCGTCCGAAATCTTCCATTTCGAACGATGTGCAGTGTCTGAAAACCTTGTTGTGTCAGATACAGCAAAATTCCTGCACAACTCATGTTCAAACTATTAGATTGTATTTGTCATCATCAAAACCAAGATTGTAGGTCAACATGTTCAGCTAAAGCTTCCTACTACCGAGGTCCGAGGTCACCAACCTCTCCAGGTTATATAACCATTTACGAAGAGCAGCTCCAGGCAGGCCTTCGCCTTCCCATTCCTCCTCTCCTATGCCAGCTATTCGATCGCTTAAATATCAGTATATCCAAGTTGACCCCAAATGGGATTAGGGTTATAGGAGAAATGCGATGGTTGTAAATTCAATTAAAAGTAGGGGTATTATGTATTTTTCATTTAATTAAAAAAGTCTACTGGAGTGTAGTATTTGTTTCGACTAATAATTTTGGTACTCCATAATTAGTGTTAGGCATTCCATCCTACTTTTTAATAATCAAGTATGACTTACACATTATCAACTTATATTCTCGAACAAATTAAGTGCCAAAAGTACTAGAGTCATGGATGCAAATTAATTATATTTTCAATTAATTTTTTTTTTTTATTGCATTATATTCAGAAAAAATTGTAATTTCGGAAAAAATATTTGAAAAGCATAAGAAACTATTTTTGAATAGTGAAAAAATAGGTTTTTCGAAATTTTTTTTTTCATTAGTTCCAAAATCTTATAAATATCATACTTATCCAAAAGTTAACTAAACTTGCCACAAATTTGATTACTTTAGTAATTATTACCAAAAGTAAATCTCATGATTCGTAATGTATGTAATATTAGATTTGTTCATAAAATACTTTAAAAAATTTCCCAAATATACAAAGTGAAAGAATTTAAAAATGAAAGCATAATCTTGTAAAGCAAGCTTTAGATGGATATTCAATCATTTTAAATAATGAAAAAGTAAGATGGAGTTCCAAAATCATTAGCCTTTGTTTATATGATTAACATTAGGAGTGAAGTTTTGACCTAGAGGTTATGGGTGCAACGACTTTTGTAATCGTGATCTATACAGAGTAAGTGTCTCTCTGTCTCTCTCTGATCTATATATATATATATATATATCTTTATGTACACACACACACACACACACACACACACACATATATATATATATTGGATGAGAATTATATCTATGCATTGAGCTTCAAAAGATATTTTTCAATTTTACTTAATTCATTTTGAGTATGTCATTGTAAATATTTCACCTATTTATGACCAACATGAAGAAAAAATTGATTTTAACAACATTCAAAGGGTCCAATAGTAGGACAACTAAAATTTCAAAAATTCTTAAAACTAGTCCACAGAAATCTCAAAATTAAGAAGGGCATTTGTCCATCTTCATTTTAAAATTATCAAACTTCCTTGAATAATAAAAGACTTTGAAGTCTCAGCAATTGTAGAAATAATAGTTAAGGAAGATACAAACTTAGATATTGCTAAAAGTTTTTTAGCTTTCTTATGGATGAAATAGCCAAGTCCATTTCATGATTATTTTGATTGTTAAACATTTAAAAAAGGTGCTCATTGGTCAAAAATAATTTCTTGTCATATAAATGTATTAATTAAAAATGATTTATCTAATTAATAAAATCTTAATATTAGTTTAAATTTTTTTCAATATTATGAAATCTCAATTTTTTCGAAATGTTTCCCCCAAAATTTGCAATTGAGATTCATATTCATGAAATTTAAGTAGTTCTAACTACAAAATATAAACAAATGATTATTATTTACTGATATGAAACAATTAAGTATTCTCATTTTTTAGGTAACATATTACACGTAAGTGTTTACATTCCCTAATATTTCATTTTTCATGTGATTTCTATGCTTCACAAAACTTATATGTTATATTTTAAGAAAATCCTATATATGTAGATCCTCTTTAAAAAAAATAGTCACACACACGCACACACACACATATATATATAGATTTATCGAACATTCTTCTAACAAGCTTATATGCTCTGTTTGGGCAAATAAATTGAAATATTATACCCACTTTCCATTTTTACTTTCTTATAAATTCAAAGACAACAGAACTCTTAGCATAAAATTTTTCTTATACAGTGATAAAGTAATACTTAACTTGAAAATATTGTTAATCAATTGAATACATTATAGAATACCTTAATTACAATTATAACTTATTTTATATTTATTAATTTTAAAAAATATTATAACAATACTAACAAAGGAATAAAACCTACCACGTGCTACGCACATACTCAAACTAGTACATTGTAAAAAAGAATAGGAAAAGAAAAATGAAAATGAATAACTTAAGATGATGATATTATTTTAATATTATCTCATACATGCATAATATCTTACAAAAAGTGACAACGAAATGCAGTTTAAGTGGTAAGATGCTTTCCCGACGACTTATTGGTCATGGATTTGAGTCACTAGAAGGTAGGGAGAGAAGTGAGTTTGAAAAAAATATATCTAGTGAAAAGCAACAAAGAAATGAAATCAAGTTAAAAATAACTGTAAACACTTAAGATGTTTAAATATTGCCAAATGCTTACATAAGATCTAACTAGGGGCAACATAATTAACTTAATCATACATACATAGATAGAGAAAAACAATATATAATAACATAGAATAATTAACATTCCACTATACATAAATAAATGCAGAAGGTCAAATAATAGAAAACAATATTCATTAACAACACAAAGGTATGTAAATATCTTTTAAAAAGATTAAGGGAAAAATCATACAAAAGAAGGTAATCCAGATAGCAAACTCAGAAGAAACAATGGACAAAGGAAATGATGAGTTATCTAAATCAAGAGTAAAGTGTTTTTTTTCTTTGCATTTGAGATAAAACCAAACCGCAAAGAAAGAAGTAAAAGTTAAACAAAAAGTCGTGATGCAACAACCATGGCAAGGGCTAAAACAGCGAATCAACTCAAATCCCTTATTTTCTACTCCTAAAAACCGAAAATACCTTCCTAAAACTTATCATGCTGTTTCTGCCAATTTATCTTTCTCACTTTCTGAAATTTCAGTTAGGAAACTTGTTGATTGAGGTGATTTGAAAACTCAATAGTGTTCTTAATTCAACATTTTAGCTTATTGGGTGATTTGTTGTAGAATTAATAACCATTTATTGACTAGGGATTGTAGGTTCTTTTTCAAGAATCAAAATGCTTAAATCTTGTTGTTAATCATTTATTGTTCACTTGCCTAGGACTTCCACAACTTGTTCGTAAATGTTTGAACACTTGTTTCTAAGCATTTAGAGTGATTTTTTATCATCAAATTGAGCTGCTTCATTTTTGGACTTGGGTGACCAGCTAGCTTGTTCATATCGACCTACTAGCTTGTTCATCTCTATCTACTGGCTTGTTCATGTGCACCAGCTAGTTCATCGAAATTCCCTTCTAGTTTTTACTTGCTTTTTTATCCTAAATTACACCTTAAGGACTTCTCTAATGTCTGGTATTACCCTCCAATGGTTTTAGGTTAAGGATTTTTAATGAATAGATTTCCAATCAAGACAAGTCAGGGTTCTGAAAGAGTAAATTGCAAGGTAAGTAGTTCTTACACTTTTTTATTCATTGAACAGTATATAGTTGATTATGCAGTCACGGAATATGAACAACTAAGGTAAGTGTGGCTGGTTATTAATAATATTTATATAAAATAAGTTTACATAAATTACTTAATCATATCATATGCATTGCACAATGACAATGTATATGAATTGTGAATGACTGATTGTGAATGTTAGCTCAATGTGTTACGTAGGTGAACCGATTTTACAGTTTTTAATGTCAATAATCAATGTTACAATATTCAATGTTAATGATCAATGTTTCACCATTACAAAGTTCAATGTCATTCATCAATATTACAACGTTATGATGTTCCATGTAAATGGTCGATGTTACAATGTTCAATGTAACTTATCAATGTTACATTGTTACACCCAGTCTATTCAGGCAAATAGTAGATAGACGTGAATCCAGCAACTAGAAGACAATTTACATGATCCCTGAGTTAATCTTTTTTTCCATCTTTTCTTGAATGACAGTTTATAACATTCACCTAAAGCATTTCACTGACCATGTACTCTACTTGTCAATAATTAGGTTTAAATACTATTTACTGAGCATTGTTTTACTTATCCCATGTTATTTATATTAATTTGAAGTTTGTGGATCTGTGGAGGTTTGCTATTCTAGTTGTGGACTTAAGCTAGGAGGGAACTTTGGTATAGACTCTAGCTACTATAGCTAGAGTGTGCTGGTAGTATAGTAAGAGATTTTTTCCCTATGTTTGTTGATGCCTTCTTTAACACCTAGTTATAATTTCAATGAAACACCTAAATCCTACTACTAACTACATGGCATCCCGCAAGTATACGGTTGTCAACTAGTAGCAAGGGAAGTAGGGATCATTCTCACAAGGATTGTCGATTGCAATTATCAAGGTTTAAGGGTGTTTGTGTAGTTAAGCAAAATCAATTGATAGATGATAGAACTATATTTCTAATGAAAATTGTCATTTTAATTCTAACCTAATTTAATAAAATTTAGACTAAAATTTAAAACAAGTAAATCACTCAACTGAAAAGACTACAAAAGAGAAACTTTGAATATTAAAAGCATTCATTTCTAAATTATAAATTAGAAAAAGTTAAACTAGAAATTTAAATATTTTTTGATTTTTGATTGAAATTAAGAAAGCCCACTAAGAATTAACTAGAAATTAAAGCTAGAAATTGAAAATTCTTAAATAGAAAGCAAGAAATTAACAAGAACCCTAATTTTCCTAAAAATCTAATTTGAAAGTAAAGAAATCCTTTCTAAATTGGACAAGAAAGAAAATAAAAATTATATCTACGTGAAACTTGCGATTAACCCACTATAATTATCTAATAAAAATTGGAACTTGACAAGAAATTTAAAGAAGATCTAAGATGAAAGTAAAGTGCAATTTCTATTAGAAAAAGTGAACTTGTAGTTCACGCTATCCTAATCTATCTAAATTTTAACTAACTAAAACTATCTACTCTCTCTCTCTAAAAACTAAACTCACTCCCACTTACTAATTCTACTTAGCTTAAATAGTGCAACATTACACAAGGCAAAATTAAGGGTTTTCTGCCTGGAAGTTTACAAAATTGCCCTTACAATTTAACATTCAGCGAGTTGAGATAGCGATCTGGAACATTTGAGACCGCGATCTCAACTCTAAAATAGTAAAACTAATTTCTGAGTCGAGATCACGGTCTGGAATAGTCGAGACCGCGATCTCGACTCTCCTTCCAGCAATCTTCATTTCATCCATTTTGCAATTTGGTCCCTTGAGTTTGTTCCTTCTAGCTTCTAACCTTTAATTTTTAACCTACATAATATTAACACCATTAAACACTTAATTAAACTAATAATATAACACAAAATTATCATAATTAATTCAAGAACGAAAATACAAATACATATGAAAGAAATTAACTAAAATCTTCAATTACTTATATAATTTCAGAATTTAAACTATCAAAATGTAATAATTTAGAGGAAAATAACTCTAGTTTACTAGAGTTATCACACCCGCAAACTTAGCATTTTGCTAGTCCAGAGCAAAACAAAGATTAACATTAAACGAAACCTATTAAACATTAGAAAATTTAAACACTTCCAAAGTTGGCGTGACACTTGATGAGTCATGGATGTACATAGAACAATAAAGCGATCTCCCAAGAAATGTTCAACACTACGTGATATGTGAAGAATATGAGTAAATCAATCCAAGATTGAAATTTCGTTTTACAAAGAAGCACACATTCATTCACTACACCAGATTTTACATCACCAAGCATTACCATTCTCAAAAAGAGTTGCCAAAAGTTTTAGTTCTTTTCATTTGAAACATCATTACTTCTCAAATCACAAATATTATAAAGTTAATCAACTCTCTCGACTAAGCATCATGAAAATAGAAGTTCAATTAGGAATCAACTTAAATGCAATTGTCACACATTTCGGGAATAAACCTCTAAACAAGGAATAAGTAATATGAGATTAATGATAAGTATTACAAATACTCCTTAACTTATTGGTATACTAAAAATGCAATTCCTAATGGCTTAATTCGGAGAAGCAACATGGGTACATGTCGGAGTCACGTACTCGCCTTATTACTACTCTAGGCTTATTTCGGAGAAAACAAAAAGGGTACATGTCAGAATCCCATACTTGCCTTGTTCCTAAAAAAAAATTTCGGCCCTAAACCAAGGAAAAGGAGTGAAATGTACCAAATGTTAATTCCAAATATCAATTATTCACAAGATAGAAGAACATTCCCTGTGCAAACACATGAAATGTCCCAAAATTCCTTCTACTTCATTTATCTCATTTCTTTCCAAAAGATAGTTCATCAACCACATAAGACAAGTGATTTGATAAGAAACAACATTTCAAATAAAATTTCCTAAAATTTCAGCACTTCTTTTTGAAAAATAGCAATGCTAAGTTTATGAATTCTTTATATTGCAAATGAACTACTTACTCATTCACACAAAAATTCTTGAAATGAATCAATCATATACTTCAATCACAAAGCATTGAACATTAAAATTTATCATCATTGAGTATCTAATTGATCAACTTTCCATCCATTAATCATCAAGTGGCAACAAAATGTATAAAATGACCATTTCCAACACAAAAAGATAAACACCCCCAAACTTGTCTCTTTTATTCAAGTTGATGAATAAATCATCCTTCCACTCACCCAAAACTAAACACCAAGACAAACCCAAAAATAATGAAAACTACTTAAACTATGTCCTACTTTTAAGCCTAGAAGTAAAATTGAGTAAAAATTTCAAGAGCTACCATGCCATGCATCTCACCAAGTAAGCTTCAAACAAAATCAATATTCCATTCAACTCATCAACTAATGCAAAGATGGTGTCTGCTTAGGGCCCTTAGCCATATTACTCTTATTAGGCAATAACCAAACTTCACCAAGTGTCAATTTAATAATCCAAAAGAAATTTCATCCAATAAAGTATCAAAATGTATCACTTGGCATCAGCTTAAGGCCATTAGCCAAACTACTTAAAAAGAAAAACTGAAATACTTCAATTCCAAAAATTGAAAATAAAAGAAACATAATTTAAAGTAATCAAAAGCTATGGTGTCCAATGAAAATAGGGAAAATCATCATCATCCATCAAATTAATCCAATAATCAAGGTTGGTCTTCTTTCATGCTCAAACAAATGGTGGCTTCTTCTCTTCATTCCATCTCGTCTTGACCTTCTTCAGCGTCACTAGGTTGGGCCTTCTCATGATCATCATCCATGTCCCCTCCAATCGCACACGCGTGGCTAGATCCCTCATGATGTGTGGTAGCCGCCGGTGGTGTGTAGTACTGGCCACGAGGTGGACCAAAGTGCCACGCCGGAGGTGACGGTGGTTGGACCCAAGTGCCTAATTAAGTAACCCTTAAAGCTTCTCCAATAATGGTCAAGTTGTTGTGCATCACCATTTGACTGTACGACCAGTGCCAACCCTTGTTGATCATTTCTTTCTTCTTCACTTACCGGAGTATTAAATACTACACCTGGGGGTATCAGAATCATTGAAGTTCTCTGAGGTGGTGGGGGCTGAGGCTGGCCAGGGTACTCCTCTTGGTGTTGCTTCTCATATTCTCTCATCATCCTATAGACATATTCCCGATTGATCCTTCCTCTAGGATGAGTCAATGACTCCAGAGGACCAATTGGGCAAACCCGCTATGGTGCAAAGATGGTGAATTAGACTAGGGGCATAAAATATGGGTCGTCCCAACCTACCACTCTCTAAAAACTCCTGTCTAATTAGGTGACCAATATTCACCCGGATCCCAGTCATGATGGCATAGACTAAGAGTATCTTGTCCCTCTAGATAAAGCTCACTGCATTGGACCCCCAAATGCGGCTACTAATGAAATAAACCATAACTTTGCCACTAATGAGAGTCCTTGATGAGGAAATTTTAATTCCATGGTAGACGAAGTACTCTTAATCCACTCTACCTAATGGAAAGCCCCTCCTATCACTGATGGCATCTTTGATTGCATTCATATCCTTATTTTTATTGTTCAAGAATGCCAAATATTGACTAGAAGGTACGGGGGGTATGTTGAAATGCGCATTAATCACATCAACACCAAAATCTACCAAAACCCCCCGTATGTGCACCTTGCCATCTTCTAACTCACATAAATTACAATGAAATTGTTTGACTAACTGGGTAGCTCCGGGGTCAACTTGAGTGTTAAAACCCTCCCAATGCCTTGACCTAATTTGTTCTTCTATCGCTCTCCTGGAATCATCATATACTCCCCAATGCATGGTTAGGTCAAAGTTCTTCTCTCTAATTACCTCATGCTTCTCGTTACTTTTGAATAATTGTTGAGCCCTATCACTCGAGAATTGAGGTTCAATAGGATCACCACCCTCAAATGGTTGTTCCGATCCCCCTTCTCTGCTTGTCCCCTCTTCGGATTTCTTTTTTCTAGAACCAATCCCTCTTCCTCTCATTCTCACCCTTCAGTCTCAGCACTACCATATACCCCTCTCGTCATATTCTAAAAGGAATTCAATCACCAATTTCAAAAATCCAACTTTCAAGCAAAATTCAACACCTCAAAATCACAATCCAAATTCCCAAAGATTGTTTGAAAATTTCAATTCCACTCAATCACAAATCAAACCAAGAATTTCAACAATTGGACAATTCAAAATTCTTCTAGCACAATTTAGCACCAATTACTTGTCCACAATTCAATAATTCAACACCACAAATTTTTCACAATTTAATCCACAAAATTCACAATTGTCTTCAAAAATTGCTCATTACAACTAATAATTCAAGGAAAGATATTACCCGTTCTTTTTTTAATTGAATTTTTTCCAAGAATTGCCTTTGTGTCAATCCCCCTTGAAGCCAAATTTCTTCCACAAATCTTCAAAAAGATGGTTGCTTTGATATTCCTATAGAAAAACAAAGTCAAATTAGTGGTGGATGTGGAGTTTTTGGTGATTTTTGGTGAAGATGAGATGCAGAATTGAAGGATTTGGGGTTGGGGCTTTCGGAAGAGGAAAGAGGAATAGGGAGAGTTTCTGAGAAGAAAAGAAGAATTTGATGCTTTTTAAAACTGTCTAGCAGTTGAGACTGTGGTCTCAACTCGGTGCAAAATAAGCCTTTGTATGTTTAGAGTTGAGACCGCGATCTCAAATTTGAGATCGCGGTCTCGACCAAATGATGCTTCTGCCCTCCAGAAGTTTGAGGTTGAGACTGCGATCTCAAATTTTTGAGATCGCAATCTCAAGCTCAATTTCTGCAAAATTACACTTAGCCGAAATTGCTTCACTCTTGACCACTTTTCTCCATTTATAAGGGTAACCTACAAACAAAAAATTCACAAGTTAGGATGACAATTTTTACTCATTCTTTAGCACCATTCATTCAACTCAAAAACTCAAAATATATATATATATATATATATATTGACAAAATTCTAACCTAATTCAAACCAATTTACTCAAAATCAAGACAATTAAAAATTCACACCAAAAGAAAGCAATAAATACTAAATTAAAGACTTGGGTGGCCTCCTAAGAAGCGTTCTCTTATAGTCACTAGCTTGATTATGGCATGACCCTCATTCCAAGTAATTGAGGATGATTGATCCTTCTTTCCCTTTTGGTTTCCACGAAAAAAGTTTGATCCCTTTTTTCTTCATGATTAAAGCTTAATTTTCAGGTTTTCCATGCACAAGTCCTTTCTTACTAGCCTTAGCCATCGCTAGTGCCCCAATTAACATCTACAATTGTTTCTCAAACAATTTTCTTTTCTTTTTATGCCTTCTCAATTTATTGATATCACTATTGTGCTTATTCTTTGCAAAACTCTCTTCATCTTTCATCAACACAAATCCCTTATCGGGTGGTTTTTCTTTCAATTCATTTCTCGGATTTTCCTTTATTTCCAACACTTGCTTGAGCGAATTGCCTTGGCTCACTTCATTTTGCTCTTCATTTGACCCAGCAAGGATAGAATTAAGAGATTAGTCCTGATTAGCACATTTCTCTTCAACAATGGGAATATTATCATTGTATTCAAACACATCAAATTCAATTGATTCATTTTCAACTCGTAAGATCAACTTCTCTTTGTGCACATCAATTAATGCATGAGCGGTCGACAAGAAAGGCCTCCCTAGAATCAGTGGAATCTCACTCTCTTCACCCGTATCTAGTACAAGGAAATCAATGGGAAATACCAACTTTTTAACTTGTACAAGTACATCTTCCAACAAGCCATATGGTTTCCTCTCGAATAAATCCGCCAATTGGAGTGTGATATTAGTTGGCTTCACATTGTTGATCCCTAACTTGTCATAGATGGCCTTTGGCATGATATTTATGCGTGCCCCTAAATCAAAAAGTGATCGATGTCACGTTTTTCCTCCAACATTCACCGGTATCATAAAACTACCGGGATCTCTAACTTTAGGGGGCAAACACCTTTGAACAATGGCACTACCTACATTGGGCATCAAGGCATACTTTCTCATCACACATCATCCCACTTTCACTTCCTTGCCAAAAGATCCTTCATGAAATGAGCATAGTTGGGCATCTTGGTGAGGACATCAATCAAAGAAATGTTTACATTAATCTTTTTTAACATATCCAAGAAATGGGTGAATTGCTTCTCTTTTTCCTCGTTTCTTGGATCAATGAGTCTTTGAGGGTATGACACTTTTATTGATGGATCTATCTTCAAAGGTTCCTCCACATGTTTCTTCTTGGATACCTTGATCTCATTCTTTTGCTCCTTCTTGGCTTCATCATCAACTACTTCCTTTTCAATTTTACCTACCATGGACTTTTGCTCTTTGCTTCCTTCCTCCACCTTTTTCTCCTCCATAGATTCAACAAATTCTTTTCCACTCCTTAAGGTTATGGCATTGCATTGCTCCTTGGGGTTTGAAATAGTATCACGCGGAAATGCCCCAATAGGTTTGTCATTATTCAACCTTGCCCATTGCCCCAATTGAATCTCCAAATTTCTTGTTGAGGATAGCCTTCAAATTCTCATAATCTCTTTTATGCTCTTCCGCTTTCCTATCCAATTCTCTTCTCAAATACTCGACTTCTCTTCTCCAACCTTCTTCACCCAAATTATCTCTAGGAGCATATTGCTCATGGTACATGGGTTGGGAAGAATTTGCATAATGGAAAGGAGATCTTTGTTCTTGGTTTTGAAAAGAAGGATTGGGGAAATTTTGATATGCGTTGGATTGGACATTTCTTTGATGTGGCGGTTGATAAGGTCTAGATGAGAAATTCGAGGCTTAAGTGTGTTGGGCATTTTGAGGTGGGGGGATTTGGTTGGAAAGGAGGGTTGGATTGGTTGTTGGTGTTACGCAATGAGAAATTTGGGTGATTCCTCCAAGAAGGACTGTAAGTGTTCCCATAAGCTCCGGATTGGTTCCTTGGAAATGAAGATTGATTAGCCGCATAATTGATTTGCTCATTAGCTCCATATGGCATCTCACAATTCCCATTGGCATGGCCGCCTCTAACCACAAAAATCACATGTCATGCTTGGTTGAGTTAGAGAAGAACTCATCGCATTCACACTACTAGGTTTCCCTAGATTCTCCAACGCTTTTGCCATGTTATTCATCACATTCATGAACATGCTTTGTTGAGCTAAAAGGGCATCTTGCATGTTTAGATTCAATGCTCCACTACTTGCATTGGCTTGATTAGCTTGGTGTTGAACCACCGGTGGAGTTATCGGTCCATGATGGTAGTGGTTGTATGCCATCCTATTTAACAACTCTTGAGCTTCTTCCGGAGTCTTATATGAGATAGAACTGTCGGCGGAGGCATCTACGATGGATTTTGTCTCTTGAAGTAAACCATTACAAAAAAGTTTGAATTTGAAGCCACAAAGGAATGGCGTGATGCGGACATTTTCTTAGCAACTCTTTGAATTTTTCCCAAGCTTCCCCTAGGCTTTCACCAACATCTTGTTTGAACGATGTAATCTCATTCCATAATTTAGAGGTTCTTGCGGGAGCTTGAAAGTACTTCGCCAAGAACTCTTGAGCAAGTTGGTTCCAAGTGGTGAATTTTTCTTGGGCATGGGATTGCAACCATGACTTTACCCTATCACGAAGACAAAAAGGAAACACCCTCATCCGAACACAATCCGGGGTGTACTCCATTAAACTTAAATGTGTCCAATACTTCTTCTAAATTCAAGAGGTGTGTGTAAGGGTCCTCATTTGGTCCACCTCCAAACATGGCATGGGCTTGGAGCATTTGGATTAGGGTGGGCTTGATTTCGAAATTGTTGGCTTGCACGGGCATCCGTGCAATGCTTGAGTTCGCCCAATCAAAATTAGGTAAAGCATACTCCCTCAATAGCCTTCCATTCCCATTCATGTCATTTCCATTCCTATAGCCACCCATTCCATTATTTCCACCTACCTCTTCTTCTTCGCTCTCCAAGTTCACATTCCCTTGATCAGTATTAGCATGTGCCATTTCTATCCTTTCTTGCTCGTCTTGTACCCTTCTCAACCTTCGAATTTGTCTTAGCTCTTTCTCCCTTTCCTTGTCTAAGCAAATGAATGGCTCTTGACCATGCACTACACAAAACCACAATAGTCAATTGAAGTTCCAAGTCAATTCCGCAAGACAACCAATCAAATATAAAAATTAAACAAAATTAACAACTAAATTAAACTAATCTAAAGTGCTTAATCTACATGACCCATAAAGCGCTTGATATTGGGAAAAACTGAAGACAGTCCCCGGCAACGGTGCCAAAAACTTGATGCCTTCTTTAACACCTAGTTATAATTTCAATGAAACACCTAAATCCTACTACTAACTACATGGCATCCCGCAAGTATACGGTTGTCAACTAGTAGCAAGGGAAGTAGGGATCATTCTCACAAGGATTGTCGATTGCAATTATCAAGGTTTAAGGGTGTTTGTGTAGTTAAGCAAAATCAATTGATAGATGATAGAACTATTCTAATGAAAATTGCCATTTTAATTCTAACCTAATTTAATAAAATTATTAGACTAAAATTTAAAACAAGTAAATCACTCAACTGAAAAGACTACAAAAGAGAAACTTTGAATATTAAAAGCATTCATTTCTAAATTATAAATTAGAAAAAGTTAAACTAGAAATTTAAATATTTTTTTATTTTTGATTGAAATAAAGAAAGCCCACTAAGAATTAACTAGAAATTAAAGCTAGAAATTGAAAATTCTTAAATAGAAAGCAAGAAATTAACAAGAACCCTAATTTTCCTAAAAATCTAATTTGAAAGTAAAGAAATCCTTTCTAAATTGGACAAGAAAGAAAATAAAAATTATATCTACGTGAAACTTACGATTAACCCACTATAATTATCTAATAAAAATTGGAACTTGACAAGAAATTTAAAGAAGATCTAAGATGAAAGTAAAGTGCAATTTCTATTAGAAAAAGTGAACTTGTAGTTCACGCTATCCTAATATATCTAAAAACTAACTAAAACTATCTACTCTCTCTCTCTAAAAACTAAACTCAGCTCCCACTTACTAATTCTACTTAGCTTAAATAGTGCAACATTACACAAGGCAAAATTACACTTTTCTGCCTGTGAAGTTTACAAAATTGCCCTTACAATTTAACATTCAGCGAGTTGAGATAGCGATCTGGAACATTTGAGACCGCGATCTCAACTCTAAAATAGTAAAACTAATTTCTGAGTCGAGATGAAGGTGTGGAATAGTCGAGACCGCGATCTCGAACTCCTTCAACAGGCAAAACATTTCATCCATTTTGCAATTTGGTCCCTTGAGTTTGTTCCTTCTAGCTTCTAACCTTTAACTTTTAACCTACATAATATTAACACCATTAAGCACTTAATTAAACTAAAAATATAACACAAAATTATCATAATTAATTCAAGAACGAAAATACAAATACATATGAAAGAAATTAACTAAAATCTTCAATTACTTATATAATTTCAGAATTTAAACTATCAAAATGTAATAATTTAGAGGAAAATAACTCTAGTTTACTAGAGCTTATCATTTGTCTTGCGTGCCAATATATCTTATTAGAATCTGTTTTGCCATTGAATAGTTTGTTCATGGCTTTAAACCTCTCCTGCACTTAGTTAATCTTAATAATGTTTATGCCTGTATACAAAATGTTTCATTTTGTTTAATCTCTATATTAAGGTTAGTATGCTGGTAATTGAAAGTCCTTGTTGAGATTATGGTTGTTAGATGTTCTTGATATCGAGTCTTGCACACTTGGGGTAAGCCCGAGGTGTGGCATGTCATGGTGGCCGTTTTGGGGCATGATAGAAAAAGCTATAAACAGGCCTTTACGGTACAAATGAATTACATGCCACAATTTAAGGCTTCACGAAATATATATATATATATATATTCACCAGCTACAAGTATAGGTTTTACATCACTGAAAACCCAAAAAGTAAAGACCATATTCATTTCAATTGGATAGGAGTAAGAAATACAAATGATTGCCAGTGATGACGAAGAGAAAAAACTCTTCACATGCAAAGACCAAAAATAATGAACTTGCAACCTCAACTTGCAATTAAGAGTAGTAACATAAGAATCATTCATTCATTCAAGCAACAAAAAAAACCGAAAAGCCCACAAGAAAGGACCATGAAATAAGTAACTATTCTTAAGCCTCTATGCATTCTTATACATGTAGGACATTGTGTCAATTCTATGTGTTAGACCAATATGGAAAAAGAATACTTTCTCGTTTTAACTTTATATATAACTTTACTAGCTTTAATCTGATGGATATATCTTTAGGAGAATGCCTACTAGAAGCAAAATTCATTTCAAAACCTTTCTATTTCGTAGCCATTTACTTAAAATCCACAAAACTAACTTTGGTGTATGCAATTCCAACTAAACCCAATTATTCTCTTTCTTTGAATCCTTATTCTTTATGTGATAGGTTCTACTAATTCAGTTGAAGAATTGAAACAAAAATGATTCTAAGCATTATATTAGTTTCAAACTCTAGCACGCGCACCCTCTCAATGTTGCTAGAGGCCTAATAACGAGTAGGTTAATGAAATTTTACAACCTTTAGACTTTACCAACATTTAAATATTATTCCTCATTATTATATTTTGAATATTAAAGTCTGTACTAACGATCACCTATTACAATGTCACATTTCTTGGATAAAATTACTTCTTTAGCTTATGGAACTAATTTTTCCCTTTTAAATAATTCAACAATTTTATTTTAGTAATGGTTGTGGTGGATGGAGAGTAAGGAAGATAAAAAAAATAGAACAAATAGGGGCAGAATGATCAACCCTGAATTAGCCTAACGGAATGAGTTAAATGTTTAAAACAAAGTATTATGCACAAAGTTTTAAAGAGCTCAAAATAAGGGGTAAAGTGTAATCAACACTAACATGTGTTATTATGGGTCGGGATTTTGTAAAAAGCTGTCACATTAAATAATAAAATATTATTCTATTTCTATAAATATTTTCTTTTTGTCAAGTAATAACAACTAAAACTATTCGAACATTAAGTATTTTTTCAATTCCTAAGTCTAGTGGTTGCCCAGAAAAATACTTAAGGGTATAAAATGTTTGGACCTCTAATTTTCAAATTCGATTTTGATCTTAATACAAGTTTCAGTATTTGGCTTCCTAAGGAAACAGTTTTCTTCTTGTTACTTTTACATTTATCCTTTAGGTAAATTTCTTTGAGGTGGTAAGTTTACTCTTACTCCAAAGATGGATTCCTTGAGGTGAAGCGTTTAATTACCAATTGATTAGTGTTCACTTCTATTCAATTGAGTTTATTAACTTTTTTGGTGTCAGGTTGACATTAGGATAAGAAGTGGAGTAGTCTGTCATTACCAATGGACTAGAAAGAAATAGAGAAAAGTTGGTAGAAACTTGATGATAGAGATGGAAATAAGACAGAGGAATCTCTGTGCAAAAATGAGAACATAGGTGGCTCTTATAAATCATCTGATAGACAGCTTGAGGGTGACAATCAAAATCCCAGTGAAATGATCTTAGATGAAACTAAAGGCACGGTAAGGAAAGAAAGAGTAATTCATAAGAGAAACAGAAGACCTCTAGAAAATCTGAGCAATAATGCGGCCTTAGTTGAAGGACAAGGACAGAAAATTCCAACTAAACAATGAGGATAGTGATGAGTTGGATAATGAGCAAACGGAAATGAAAAAAAGGGTATTGGGGTTATTTCTTTGGAATGTTTGCAACACGTGGAGAAGACAAACCTAGAGAAGTCCTAACTAGGTCATGAAATTTTGGTTTTTATTGCTAATTGTGTCATCATTTTGAATTAGCAACAAATTAAAATTTTTGTTGTTGATTCTGTCGCAAAAAAAGTGTACTTCAAACACCTATTCCCATTTTCTTCTTTTTCCTATTCTTTTTTCTATCTTTGTGGTCTAGTTCTCTCTCACACCTTCAATCTCCTCCTTCCCTCTCACGCTTTTTCACTGTCTTCTCTCTCTTAGTTCATCTCACACACTCGAACTACCACCACCTTTCTATTAATCTTAACTCTCTTCCATATGTCACTCCTTCCACAACCACCTCCATCAATGCTGCACCACCATTGCCTCCACTGCCATGTTCACTGATATCTTAACAACCTCATCAAATGCTGCCAGCACTGCCTACACCAACTTTGCATCATTAAATGGTAAGTTTTTTGTTTCTACTTTTAAATTTTTTTTTTTTTTTTTTTTTTTGCTATTTTTTGTTTAAATTTCTATTTTTTTATTGTTGTAACCAAGTTTTTTCCTTTCATTTACAATTTTATTTTGCTAATAAATGGTTTGGTATATTTTCTGATAAACATTTGTTTTTCAACCAATTTTTTTTGTCTTTCATAAATACATTTTATTTTATAATTTTCGTCTAATTTTCCTACATCTATAAATTTATGTTTCTTTCTTTTTTATTATGTAAATTCTCTATTTTTTCTGTTCTGTATTTGCTTGTAGTTTTTCTATAAAATTGTTAAGTTGTGTTGTATTTATGTTAATTTAATCTTATGCATATTAAATTAGGTAAAATTTGGTAACAACCTAAAAGTTAAGTTGTTTAATTAAGGCCAAATTAGGCAAAAAAAATGTAAAAAAAAAAAAAAAAAAAAAAAACACCTTAATTTATGTCAAGTTAGTTTTTTTTAAACACCAAAAAATTTTATTAAATTAAAGTTGAGTACATGAGAATCAGGATTTTACAATCCTAATTGAAGGAAGTTGGAGCTCATCATCACGCAAAAGTGCTACCAATGATTGAGGGAAACAATTAGGATCTAGAACTAAATTTAAATCATTGAAACAACTCCCTAATTTGGCTAAGAAATCGACCAATTTATTGGCCTCACGAAAAACATGTTTGATTGAGTAATAGCCTTGTTGAAAAAGGTGCTGAATGCGTCTGATGATGCTATCAATGGTCCATGGGATCATAGCTTAATCAGTGACTATTCTGTTGAGGATGTCTAAGTCTGTTTCAATGTGAATTGAACTATACCTTCTTTCCTGATAGAGTTCTAATCCATGTAATAGTGTCTGGAGCTTTTGCTGCTAAGTTGCTATTGGCAGCAATGGATTTGTAGAAAGCAGCTACAAATGACCAGAAGGGTCGCCACCATGCCTCCCAAGCCTGCTCTGCCCGAGGCTATATGAAAAGAACAATCAATGTTCAGCTTAAAACCCAATAATGGCTTGGTCCAAGAAACAGCCACAAAGTGTCACCTTGCCGTTGGTTGTTTGGGAACCAAAAGTTGAACTTGCGAGCTCCTTAGATCCAAATCGGTCAAGAAGGGTTTTCCCATGTTAATAAAGAATAACATATCTTGAACATTATAAGCTGCTTGGCTTGGAAGCATAGCGTATTCCTCATAGACTTGCTTATTATGAGCCATCCAGATCTCCCAACAGATTAGCGAAAGAAGGAGCAAGAATTGCTGACCTAGCAGACTAGGAGAAGAATGGAGCCAACATAATTGCAATTGACGTAAAAGGGTTAGGGCAAGCCATGATGGGATTCCTAAAATTGCTGCGAAATGACCGCCATAGCTTCCATGCAAAAGCGTAAGATACAAAGCAGTGTTCATTGGTTTTAATTGCATTACAGAATGAACATTTTGAAGGGAGGCTAAACCTTAGCTCCTGCATGGTGTCCATGAACAGGATGTTGCCACCAAGTATCTGCCACATAAAATTGGATATCTTCCATGGAATATGACCATCCCAGATAAATTTCCTTGACATCAACTTGGAGCCCCATCTTCGAATCAGCTGAAAGGCTGAAGAGAGTATAAAATTTCCGGTGGACCAGTTGAGAAGTAAGGAACACATGATGTGACCGTATCCGTTGGACTAGTGACAGAGGTAAATTCAGTCCAGTGAGATTCCATCAGTTTCATTGTCAAAAAGCTGAGATCTGGTGACATCCAAGTTATGTGTGTCACCATCCACATAATCAGCCATAATGCAATCACTCATCCAGTTATGAAACCAAAATTTTGACTTACCGCCTCGTATTAACTTGTGAAAACTCTCATCTGCATATCAACTTGTTTTATTTGCATTATTCGGCATCAAACTGATGAAGAAGAAATGGCATCTATATTTCTGTATCTTCCGCGCATATACATAGCCCAAAGAGAATCCGAGATATAATAATGCCACCATAATTTTAGAGAGAACGCGTCGATGATTTCACGAAAACTCTGGTCCGTTTTTCTCAGTTGGGAGGCAACAATTCTTCCAACTCACCCAGTGTCTTCTATTGGCATTTGGTGTGTTACCCAAAAGAAATTAGCTACCACTCACTCCATAGATTTGAGAATAGCTTTGGAAGCTCCACTGCAGCAAATTGATGTATTGGGATTATGGACAATACGTGTTTGATCAGGACCAGTCAACCACCAGGGAAAAACATATCATTCTTCCATGCTTCGACTTTAGACTGAAGTTTTTCCACCAAGTATTGGAAAAAAAAAAAACCTTTTTTGATTTTGGTGTAAAAAGTATTGGAAATGTTGTGAGGAAAACCTCTCAAGTGCTGTAGCCAAACTTCTTATCGAGTTAGGACACTTAGAAGGCAGAATTAGGGAGCTCTTAGATGGGTTGATTTTCTGGCCCGACCCAAGCTGGTAACAGTGTAGGAATTCCATCAAATTCTGAATTGTTAGCCTATCACCCCTAGTAAATATCATTGTGTCATCTGCATAAGATAGATGTGTGACCAAAGGACAACTTCGTGGAAGTACACAAGGAGAGAGTTTGTTTTGACGTGTCAGTGAATTTAAGCCCTTAGAAAGTACATCCGAACACAAGACAAACAAGAGAAGGGACAAGGAATCTCCTTGCTTGACTCTTCTAGAAGTTTTCCACGTCCGTGACCATGTTAGGAATAAACCCAAGCAAGTAATCCAAATCTGGTTCCTGGACGTCCTCTTAAAAAGATGCTCATAATATCGAACCGCCCGCACTCTTAATCAAGTCAATATCGTTGATCCAAACACCATTCTCATCTTTAATTCACCTTAGCTACATTCGGGAATGTTTGCACGCAACCTAGAGGTATGAAAGTATTACAGTCACCCTCTACTAGCCAGCGTTCTTTTGATTTTTTGCACCAAAAAATTTCTTCTTGTTTTAGCAATTGAAACAATTGTGCTTGTGCCAAATGAAGTGCCTACCTGGTCTCTTCCGACTGCTCATCCTCATAGACTTGCTACTGACCATCCACAACCCTCTTGACTTCACTGATACCATCGAAGATGTTACCAAAGACATGATTCCATTCCCACAGATGGATTTTAAGACTCTTAATCTTCTCAGATAAAGCTCACATGTCCATAGAATTAATCGGCCGATCCCAACATCTTTTAACCTCCGCCAGAAATGTTGGATGCTGTAGCCATATTTGTTGCAAGTGAAATAATTTTAGCACTTGTTGACCATCAATTCCAATGCTTAGCAAAAACAGGGAGTGATCAGATGTTGATCTATTAAGATGAGAAACTCGGGAAATCGAAAAAATATTCATCCATTTTGTTAATCAGCAAACGGTCAAGCCTTTTCCCTGTGAAAACCAATCTCCTATTTCGTACCTCTACCCAAGTGTAAGGGCTGCACGTGAAGCTCAATTTTTGAAGACCATAAGATTGAATGAACAGATTAAAATCATCAATGGCAAGCTAATTTCACTGTGATGAACCTAAATATTTTGACATGTTCGAGATGATATTTAAATCACCTTCGCAAATCCATGGTTGATTTGGTCAGAGGACAAGCAGAAAAGATGATCCCATAGTTCCAAGCGTTCTTGGCGACTACATTTAGTGTACACAAAGGTAGCTCAGGCCAAATAGTTCCAGCCCTCAAGTAACAGACCTAAATGAACAAATTGATCATTATTTTCCAAGATATTCAGATGGAAAATACCCTTCCAAAAAATCCAAATTTTATTATTAGTGTTACAAGAGAAAAAAGAAAACCCTAACTTAGTTTTAAATTCCTCTATTCGAGAGAAAGGGGCTCCATTATTACTAAAACCTGAACATTATGAGTTCAAATAAGCTTTTTAAGACGCCACCTTAAGGTAGAAGCATTACCAACTCCGCAAATATTCCAGACCAAAGCGTTAATCATGAGAAATAAGGCATAGTAGAATCTTCAGCAAGGCGAGAACGCTGCCTAGTTAGGATTGTTCGCATGAGTGAATATTGTTTATGCTTTTTCCTTGTCTTTCCTGGCTAAAAACCATTGGCATCAATCATTGGCGGAGGAAGTTTTTTATGTAAGCGATGTAAAAATTCATGGACCTTAAATTGCATCTCGCCTCTACTGCATGGTTTATATGTTACATCTTTCAAATCTAAGAGAGTATCTATTATTTTATATTTCTTTAAAGGAGGCCTAGGGTTTCCCTTTATTCGAAAGGTATGATGATGGTCATCACAAATTGGCTGCAACGCTTTAGGGAGTTTTTGTGGCTTTTCCAAATAAACCAATTTTGGCATTGTAGTGGCAAGTTGATACATGGAAATAGTAACCTTTTCCTGTGTGGTTATCCTAGGTCCGCTGCCTTAAAATGGCTATGACAATGGGTATATGATGCTGGACTGCCTACTAGACGGCTTGATGTTCGGGTTCATGCTTAAGCCGATGCTAATGGACGGTCTGATGCTCTAGGCATGCATCAGGCAGTGCCTTCTGTCCATTACCCTCATTTTCTACCCAAATCCAAGCTTGGTTCTTAGAGGGTTCCTTAGGCTACCAAACAAGGGTTTTAGGGATTTTGTATGAAATTGTTGGTTGGATATTCTTCTCAAAAGTATGTGTGTTTCCTGCCAAATCATCTGTGGTTAGATTTTTCCCTTTATCTCCTCTAACTGGAGCCGAATGTAACTTTCTGCAATCATTAATCGAGTGACCAAGCTTCTTGCATTTATGTCGTAGGAGGGAACATCATGATAAGTAATTGCTTGCTAGAAATCCTCTTCTTCTCCATTACCAATCCTAACTCGCTTCGAAAGTGTTTTCGTCAAATCAATTTTAACAGATGCACAGGCAATTTCGGGGCGATTTAGAGTAGATGTAGATAAATCAACTATTGCTAAACTTTCAGAAGGATGCCAAATTAAGCGGGCGATGGAGTAGATAGCAGATTTGTGAAATACATGACATGGTAAATGCTTCAAAGATATCCAAACTGGAATGACTGGGCCTTCAACATCAACACAAAACGATGGTGTCCATTTTAGGTTCTACACGTCAAAACCTTGGAAAGTCCAAAACCCGCAGCACCAAACCCTAATGTAGTCCTCTTCAAGATCAAACCAAATGATGACCTACCTGTTATCCATTAACCCTAGGGTGAACGCTCTTGTAAAAACCTAATGCAAGCAATTCCTTTCCGAGCAGTTCCATTGAAGGTCTCCCTTTTGAGAATTTTCCAATTAAAGCATACTTGAAAGGCCGGGAATAAATTTGTGTTTCTTGTTGTGTGAAGAAAATTGTCATCTCTCCTTTGAACATTGAGGTATCCTTCAGTGGAATGTTATTAGGGTTATTAGCAATGATGGAAGCAAACGAACAAACATTATGGTGGATAGGACTAAAGGTTCTTGCTGCCATGGCTAGGGCTTCAGGGATCAAGCAAGTACTAGAGAGAGAGAAAAAGGAGAAGAAAGTAGTGCAAGCATATATTGCAAAGTTTTCCCCTATCTATTTGATTTAAGAAACCTTTGCCTCTTTGTTTGTGTTAGTGATAACAATCAATTTTTGCACATGTCGACGGTGTACTCAAAATCCTTTATCTTAAGTTAGCAAAACATTGGTTTCAAAACCCTGAAGTTATGTGAAAGAAATGGGCTAATTTATTTAATTTTGCCTAATTTATATTATGAGACCAAAAATTTAGATAATTAAAATAAAAATTAGGTTCAATTGAAGTAATTTTCATTTTGGTTTAATTAGGTTAATTATGTGGATGTTAGGGTACTTTCGCTAGAAAGTAGATGACTCTAATTAATTTATATAAATACATAAAAATTAGGTTTATTATGTTAAGTTTTGGATAAATTAGGTAAAACCAATTAGGCTAGTTTAAGATAATTAATAGTTTTTTTTAAACAAAATCAAAAAATTTAGTTCTTCTAAATTAGGATGGTTCATATAAAAATTAGGTTGGTTTGCCATATTTTTCTACGTTGACTTTCTTCGATATTGTTGATTTTAATTTCTATGAAGTATACATAATTCCTATAATTTGTACACATTTATGTATAATTAAGGGTGTGAAATGCCATGGTAAGGGGTGTCGCTCGTGGTCATTCAATTCTATTGGATGTTGTATATTGAAAATTTGGTAGTTAGATGATGCATAAAATTTTGGAAATGGTCAAAATAAAATGGAGACTCTGCCAAAAAATTTTGTAAAAATTAAGGGTATTGGTAAGGGTTTGGGTTAGGTTTATGGTTAAAGTTTAGGGTTTTATGGTTTAGGTTTATCTGAGGGTCTAGGTTCAGTGTGTGGGTTTCTTGAGGGTTTGCGTTTAGGGTATGGCTTGTTTTAGGGTTATTTTAGGGCTTAAGGTTTAGCTTTTACACGAATTTCATGAAAAGTTATAGTTACTTTTACAATTTCTATTGTATAGCCAAATCGATTAGGTAGTAGCAATATGAGTGGATTATTCATAGTGAGGCCATTAGCACATTTTCTGGCGTCGATTGAGATACCCCAGGTAGTTCCATACTATCCACATCGGGACCTCAATATATTAATAATTTTACCCCAATCCGTGAGCCTCGCAAGCAGAGCGAGTCTAGGGTCGACTATGACCCGAGTGGCGATGCAGTACTATATGTCAAACAACTCATTCTCCTTCCTGGGAAAATGGAAGTATTGGTTCATTTTTTTTCACTAAATGTTAGTTAATTTTTTAACTTTATAATAATTGTTGTGTTCCCATTTCTAACAACATAGGTTCACATATTCAATTGTCATAGTGTGGGAGCTAAATAGTATCATAAAGACCTAATGGCATGATAGGTGCATCAATTGGATGTCTACACCACATAATGTATAGGAGCTGTGGTGGCAAAAGTTTCCAATAAATTCAATAATACTTCATTTAATTTTCTTTAAAAATCATAAATAAATGTTTATAACTATGGTTTTTTTTTAAAATTTCATAGGGTCGATGCATGTGGGTACTAATAGACAATATAGAGGTATAGGGAATCTTCAAGAAGAAGAAAAGGAACTACATGTGCAATGAACAACGTTATCAAAATGACCAAGGCGTTTTAGAAAATGTTGCAGTTCATATCTATGGAGAGTTGGCAAGAAATTTGGGCTAACTAGGGAAACATGACACTCGAAAGAAGGCCTGAGACAAATGAGAAGACTAGGGTGTTGGAGCATGCTATCCATTTAAATTAAACCAATTATAATCCATTTATCCATTTTTCCAGCTCTAGTTGGGAGATTGCTTCCACATCTAAAATGTGGAAAGAGATATATCAGAGAGACTCATGAGGTGTTCATTTGACTAACTTCGTATGATCGTAAACAAAATGGAATAATCATTCTCCTATTGCCTATATCAAGATAACTCGAGGAGATAGAAGCTTATACATAAGAAACTGCAGCATTGCCTTGGGCCACTACGATTGTTGTTAGCTATAGAAGTTGTTGTATTATTTGGAAATAAAAATGAAGATAAGAAGAGTGATAACGATGATCAAATTGACAATGAAGACACCGATAATGTCACTAATGAAGATAAGACTAAAAACATCATTTGTTCAACCAGGAAAAACATTTTTGGCTACCATTGATGCATTTTTTGTGGTAATTTCTCCTCCTAAAGTGTTGATCAATGAGCTAGATTTAATTTTGGCAAGCTATTTTTGGAATCAATCTCATTGTTGGCAACAAAGACATTGGATTGCATTATCTAATATGTCGAATGAAGTAGATAAAATCATAAGAATGTATTTGAACTTGGGAGAATGGTGCATATCATCCATGATTTTTCAATAAAGCTCTGATGAAATTTTAGATAACAAAGTTCTTTGTGGTCTGAGTTTATGGCATCTTGTATTTGTACTCAAATGTACACCAAGTGAATATGGTGTGCTATCTTTTGCATCCACAAACTTGGAAAATAATGCAAGGGATCCGCGAAAAAGATGAAGAACAAATTTGTTCCTTATCAAAATGGTGAGGCTTCAGTTTGGTATGATACTTGGACTTATTTTAATCCTATAAAAAGGTGGGCCGGAGTATTGTGTGATCCCTTTCTGAAAGTTAAGAAAGTATAAACGTATAGTGGATGGAATTTTCATTCCTAGATGATAATAATTCGGTTGAGGAGCTTATTTGCAACGTATCAAAATCATGTTAACAAAAGCGAGGGACAATATGATTTGGAATCAAATGAATGTTTCACACCAAGGCTTAGTAGTTTTCCATCTCCTCTATTTCAAACTTATAAAAAGATCATAGAGGATATGATATTACAGCTAAATGTTTTATATTTATGTTAAGACTCTTGAATAAGAAGCTGCCTACAAATGATATTCTAAACAGGTTGGTTTTCAAAATGTATCTGAATGTGTTTTGTATGAGGATGTAGAGACATTGGATCATGTGTTCTTGCTCTTACTGAATTAAGGCTAGGAAGGTATGGTTGCATTTTGTAAATCAATTGTCATTGCATTATGAGTTGGATACAGCACTTCAGCCTTGATGTCTTGGTGGATATTACTCTTCAGTTTTACCCTCAAATTATATGCATAAGTTGATTCAATCTTTAGTGTGCCAAGAGTTGTGGAAAGCTAGAAATAGGGCTATTTTTGAAGGATTTACAGTGTAACCTGTCCAGATCATTTTGAATTTAGTTGTATATTTGAGATTGATATCTTTATATTACCCTTTGTCTAGTGGTTTAGCTATAGATATAGATCTTTTCAATTTGGGTTCATAGCTAGATTGATTCAGCCTACTAAACCATCGGTATATATAGAATGTTGGAGATTTCCTCAAGTTGGTTAGTTCAAATTAAACATAGAGTTGGGGCATCTAAAGGCAATTTAGAGATGGAAGTAGTTGGTAAAGTTATTAGATATTGCATGGGATGCATCATTGTTGGTTTATAAAAATATTAGGAATTGGCCATACAACAAAACATGCATACCAAGAATTTGGCTTTACATAAGGGCGTTGAACGATGCATCAACTATGCTTCAACAAAGAATTAACAAAAATAGAAGCAATAGAAACTGAAATCTACTTCTACACTAGCATGACAATTTCCCTCCCCTTTAAGAATGGCCGTTTCCTTGAGGCAAGAATTGAGGAAATTTTTTGGTAATAAAACTGGAATCCACCCAAGAAGCCTTCTTGGGGTTCAAATTGTTCCACTTGATTAATAATTGAATTACTGGTTGACCATTCCTCGTCATTGTCATTATCTTAAGAACTGCTTCAGGAACCAATAAGCATAGAACAAATTCACACCTAATGGAGGAAAGGTGACTTGAGTTGGATTCTCCCTTCTTAAGTAGGCATACATGAAAAATATGATGAATTCTTGAACCATTTGGTAATTTTAACTTCAAAGAAACTCCAACAATCTTTGCTTCCACCTGAGAAAGACCCCCATTTTTAGATAACTCTTCAAAGTTCCTTCTGATGGCCACAAAATGCTACCTACAAGGTTTCAATTTGAGAAAAAACAAATCTCCAATTTTCAATTCTCACTTAGTTCTATACAAATTAGCAAAACACTTCATCCTATTTTGAGTTTTTATTTGGAGTTCCTTGAGGGTTTGAAACATGTTTTTTCTGTCATATACAAAAAGAGTAGCAGTCAGTATGAAAGTGTCAAAATAAGGTCCCAAAGGAAGGAAAGTAGGTTTATAGCCATATAATGCTTCAAGAGAAGACTTGTTGATAGTAGAGTGATGGCTAGTATTGTACCTCCATTTAGCTATGAAGAACCAATTGTATCAACACTAGGGGTTTTTCACTTGTCATGCATCAAAATTAGGTTCTATAGACAATGATTAAGTCTTTCATTTTAGTCATCTACTTGTGGGTAGTATGAGGTGCTATAATGCAAGCTAGTTCATATCAATTTCAATAAATATTTGCCAGAAACAACTTGTCCTTATCACTTACAGTTTAATAGTCTTTGGTAGACCATGCAATGTATAGATATGAACCAATCCAGGAGATGAAATAGGATTTACGATAGCTATGAAGTGGTTGAATTTAGTCAACATGTCCACCTCTACCTAAATAGGATCATATCCTTCAAATGGTGGAAGTTGCTCCACGAAAACCATAAAAATGTGGTTACAAGCTTGAGTAGCTTGAAGAAGATCATGGTATGGCACAAATTAAGCTACGTTCCTTTGACACAGATCACACTATCTTACCCAAGCTTCCACATCCTCCTTCATGTTATGCCACTAGAAAAGAAACTTAAGCCTACGCAAATTTCCCTTCTAAACTAAGTGTCCCTGATTGTAGAATCATGTACTACTCGAATAAATTTCTATCTCAAACTAGATGTTTTACCCACATACACATTTCCTTGGTATTTCATAATGCCATCAGTAGGCTGAAACGTAGGAACTGTTTTAGGTCAATAGCCAATTTAGTGTGTAATTCTTAACAATCAATCGTCATATCTCTACAAAACCTCCTTCATCCAAGCTAGTTCACTACAGAAATAGCCAATAAAGGATATGTAGGAAGTTCCACTTCTTCACTTGCTGCTCTTCTTGATAGAGCATCTACTGCCTTATTTTCCTAGCCTCTTTTGTATTGAATTTCATAATCCAACCCCGATAATTTAGTCAACTATCTAGGTTACTATAATGACAACAATCTCTACTCCAATATATACTTGAGAGATTAACGATTTGTCCTTATTATAAAAATGATGTCTAGCAAGTAGTGTTTTCACTTAATGACAACCAGCACTAAGGCTAAAAATTATTTTTTATATATAGAGAGTCCTTATTCTGTTCACTCAATAACCTACATATGTAAATAAAGGGATGCCCTTCCTTCATTATGGCACCTAGACCAACAGTAAAAGCATCAGCCTCAATCACAAAAGGTTTACTCAAATTTGGAATAGTTAGAAAAGGAGTACCAGTCATAGATGTTTTAAGTGCTTGATTAGAATTTTTTGTCAACAGTGAAAGCATCTTTCCTGACAAACTCAGCTAAAGGCCTAGTTATCACCCCATATCCCTTGATAAACATTTTATAATAGCTGATAAGAGTCAAAAACCCTCTAAGTTCCCTACATGGTTGGGAAGAAGGCCATGAAAGCATACATTCCATTTTGAAGATTCCAATCCCTTGTGTTTTAATGATATGCCAAAGATAGTCCACATAACATTCGGCAAAGGAGCATTCGAAAAGTTTTGCAAAAAGTTGATGGTTTTGTGAGATAGTCAAAATATTTTAATGTGTTAAGTATGAGATTCAAGAGTAGAGCTACAAATGATGATGTCATCAAAGAAAACTAGGAGAAATATCCTAATAAAAGACTGGAAAATTTGATTTGTGAGAGACTAAAATAAGGAAGGTTCATTAGTAAGGCCAAAAGGCATGACAAGGAATTCATAAATACCTTGATGAGTTTACATAACAATTCTATATCAATCATTCGGTGATCGCACCTAATATCAGATCAATTTTGAAAAATAACTTAGAACCAGTAATTCATCCAAAAGCTCATCTAAAATAGGAATGGGTACCTATCCTTTATAGTAGTTAATTTAGGTACCAATAATCCATACAAAATCTCCATATTCCATCCTTTTCTTTTCTAACTAAAAGGACTAAAAAAGCAAAAGAACTTGTGCCAGGTTGGACGATCCTAGATTGTAGCATTTATGTTGCTTGGTTTCACTTTTAGTTTTCTAAGAAAGGGGGTATTGATAAGATTCCTTTTTGAAAGTGATAACTCTAGCAAATTAGAGTTATTTTTCTCTAAATTATACCATTTTGATAGTTTAACTCCCAAATTTTGTGTAAGTAATTGAAGATTTAGGTTAATTTCTTTCATATGTGTTTGTATTTTCGTTCTTGATTAAATATGATAAGTTTTTATTAAATTTTTAGTTTAATTAACTGCTGAATGGTGTTAATATTGTGCAGGTTAAAATTAGAGGTTGGAAGCTGGGAGCCATACTCTTGTACCAAACTCAAAGGACCAAATTGCAATAATGAAAGAAATGAAAAATGTTGAGAGGAGAATCGAGATCGCGATCTCAAACTCTCCGTATCATGATCTCGACTCGGGAAATGGTCTTAATGTATTAGAGTCGAGATCGCGATCTCAATTGTTCCATATCGCGATCTCGACTCGGGAAATGGTCTTAATGTATTAGAGTCGAGATCGCGATCTCAATTGTTCCATATCGTGATCTCGACTCGCTGAGAGTTAAATTGTAAGGGCAATTTGGTAAATTGTCAGCCAACAAACCCTGATTTTTGTCTTCTATAGCATTACACTATTTAAGCTACTTAAAAATAGAAAGTAAGGAAGTAGTAGATAGTTCAGTTAGATTTTAGGATAGTTTAGAATGTCTTGAACTCCAAGTTTTCTTTTTCAATAAAAATTTCTCTTCAATTTTCTCTTTGATCTTCTTTTAATTTCTTGTCAAGTTCGAATTTTGATTAGATAATCGTAGTGGGTTAAATCGCAAGCTTCGCGTAGATATAATTTTTATTCACTTTCTAGTCTAATTTAGTAAGAATTTCTTTACTTGCAATTTAGGGTTTCTTAGGTAAATTAGGGTTCTTGATAATTTCTTGCATTTCTAGTTAGAATTTTCAATTTCTTGCATTAATTTCTAGTTAATTCTTAGTGGGCTTTCTTTATTTTTATCAAAAATCCAAAAATACTTAGATTTCTAGTTTAACTCTTTCCAATTTCTAGTTTAGAAATGGTTGCTCTTAGTCTTCAAAGTCTCTTAATTGTAGCCCTTTTTATTGGGCAATTTGCTTGCTTTCAATTTTAGTTTTAATTTGGATAATTTAGGTTAAAATTAAGCACTTACTTTTACTAGAATAGATTAACTAGTTTCTAAATTTCGTAATTAGTTATTTTCACTTAATTACTTTTTAGTTAATCTAGCTTTAAATTAACTTTTTATCGCTTTCATTTAATTGTGGTTTTTATTAGAATATTTCCATCATACTTTTACTTTTGTTTGATTTTGCTTAACTACACAAATATCCGTAAATCTTGATAATTGCCTTCCAACAATCCTTGTGGGACGAAACCCACTCATCCTATACCACTATCAACTTCGTATACTTACGGAAGTTAGGTAGAGTATAGTGAATTAGTGTGGTTAATTATTGCTTGTTTGTCCTTTCAAAATTGAATTCTACCTAACGAAGCAATCAAGTTTTTGGCGCCGTTACCGGGGATTGTCTTCGGTTTTTTGGCAATATCAAGCGCTTTATGGGTCGTGTATATTAAACTCTTTAGTTTAGTTTAATTTAGTTGTTAATTTTGTGAATTTTATGTTTGTCGGATATCTTGTGGAATTGATTTGGAATTTCAATTGACTATTTGCCTTGGTTGTGTAGTGCATGGTAAGAGGAGCTCAAGAGCCATTTATTCGCTTAGACAAGGAACGAGAGAAAGAGCTAAGAGAAATTCAAAGGTTGAGAAGGGTACAACAAGAGCAAGAAAGGATAGAGGTCTTATGGCAAATGCTAATACTCATCAAGGGAATGTGAACATGAAAAATGAAGAAGAAGAGGTAGTTGGAAATAATGGAATTGGTGGCTATAGGAATGGAAATGGCATGAATGGCAATGGAAGGCCATTGAGGGAGTATGCTTTATCTAATTTTGATGGGGCGAACTCAAGCATTGCACGGATGCCCGTGTAAGCCAACAATTTTGAAATCAAGCCCACCCTAATCCAAATGCTTGAAGCCCATGCTATGTTCGGAGGTGGACCAAATAAGGACCCCTACACACACCTCATGAATTTTGAAGAAGTCTTGGACACATTCAAGTTTAATGGAGTACACCCAGATTGTGTGCGGATGAGGGTGTTTTCTTTTTCTCTTCGTGATAGGGCAAAGTCATGGTTGCAATCCCATGCCTAAGGAACATTCACGACTTGGAACCAACTTGCTCAAGAGTTCTTGGCGAAGTACTTTCTTCCCACAAGAATCGCTAAATTAAGGAATGAGATTACTAGTTATCGTTCAAACAAGATGTTGGTTAAAGCCTAGGGGAAGCTTGGGAAAGATTCAAAGAGTTGCTAAGAAAATGCCCTCATCAAGCTATTCCTTCGTGGCTTCAAGCCCAAACCGTTTATAATGGTTTACTTCAATAGACGAAATCCATCGTAGATGCCTCCGCCGACGGCTCTATCTCATATAAGACTCCGAAAGAAGCTCAAGGGTTGTTAATAGGATGGCATACAACCACTACCATCATGGACCGATAACTCCACCAGTGGTTCAACACCAAGCTAATCAAGCCAATGCAAATAATGGAGTGTTGAATCTAAACATGCAAGATGCCTTTTTGGCTTAACAAAGCATGTTCATGAGTGTGACGAACAATATGGCAAAGGCGTTGGAGAATCTAGGGAAACCTAGTAGTGTAAATGCTATGACTTCTTCTCCAACTCAACCAAGCATGACATGTGATTTTTGTGGAGGCGGCCATCCCAATAGGAATTGTGAGATGCCATATGGCACAGCTCGAGCTAATGAGAAAATCAATTATGTGGTTAATCAATCTTCATTTCCAAGGAACCAATCCTGAGCTTATGGGAACACTTACAATCCTTCTTGGAAGAATCACCCAAATTTCTCATGGAGTAACACCAACAACCAATCCAATCCTCCTTACCAACCAAATCCCTCACCTCAAAATGCCCAATACACTCAAGCCCCGAATTCCTCATCTAGACCTTATCAACCGCCACATCAAAGAAATTCCCAACCCAACTCATATCAAAATTTCCCCAACCCTTCATTTCAAAACCGACAACAAAGACCTCCTTTCCATTATGCAAATTCTTCCCAACCCATGTATCATGATCAATATGCTCCTAGAGAGAATTTGGGTGAAGAAGGTTGGAAAAGAGAAGCCGAGTATTTGAGAAGAGAATTGGATAGGAAAATGGAAGAGCACAAAAGAGATTTTGAGAATTTGAAGGCTTCAACAAGGAATTTGGAGATTCAATATGGACAATTGGCTAAAGAGGTTGAACAATGAGAGGTCTTTAGGAGTGCTTCCGAGTGACACCATTCTAAATCCTAAGGAGTAATGCAAGGCTATTATCCTTAGCAGTGGTAAAGAGTTGGGAGCAATTCAATGAAGAATGGAGATTAAGAAGGAGTTGAGGATGAAGATAAAGAAAAAGGGGAGTCTTCAAATGGGCAAGACAAAATGATGAATGAGTCTATTATGCCCAACTCACAAAGCAATGAAGGCAAGGATCCTAAAGCATCATGAGCCAAAACATGTTAATGTGCCCTTTCCTCAAAGGCTAAGGGATGAAGAAAAGACAAAGAAATTCAAGAAATTTCTAGAGATTTTCAAAAAGCTTGAAATCAACATCCCTTTCGTGGAGGCACTTGAGAACATGCCTACCTATGCCAAATTCATGAAACAAGTTCTTACTTCAAAAAGAAAATTGCATGGCGATGAAATTTTGTGCTTAACAGAGCATTGTAGTGCACTACTTACAAAGAAGTTGCCACCAATAAGAACTCAAAGATCCCGGTTCATTTTCTATACCTTGTGAAATTTGGAGTTTTCAATTTGGAAGAGCATTATGTGAATTGGGAGCTTCAATAAATCTCATGCCTTTTGGAGTATTCAAGAAGCTAAATGGAGGTCAATTGAAGCCAACAAGTGTCTCATTGCAACTTGCGGTTCGAAGCGTAAAGTTTCCAAAGGGGATCATTGAACATGCGATTGTGAAAATTGACAAACTCTACCATTCGGCCGATTTCATTGTGCTTGAAATGGAAGAGGATGAAGAAATGCCAATCATTCTTGGGAGACCTTTCCTTGCTACCAGCCGTGCACTTATTGATGTTCAAGAAGGGAAGTTGGAATTCCGAATAAATTATGAAATTATTACATTTAATGTTTTTAATTCATTAAAGCTTCCTTCAATTTTTGAAGATGTCATGAATATAAATGTGGTAGATGACTTAATTGATGATTTGTTGTAGGAATGCAATGGAGAATTTCTTAATAGAGGACTTAGAGGTATTGGAGTCAAATGCGCCAAATCAAGATGATGAAGAAGGAATGAAAGATGTGAATCACTTGGAGGATGAGAAGTTATTACAAAAAGAAGATGAAGAGAATCAAGAAGAAGGTAAAGGGGGGTCTCCGACCAACGAACCCCCCAATTTGGAGTTAAAACCCCTTCCTACCCACTTAATGTATCCATATCTTGGTGAAAATGAGACATACCCGGTGATTGTGAATGCATCTTTGACAAATGACCAACTTGAAAGATTGATTGTGGTGCTTAAAAGGAATAAAAATGCCTTTGTTTGGTCTATTGATGATATAAAGAGAATAAGCCCTTTCATATGCACGCATAAAATTTTGATGAATGAAAGGAATAAACCGGTAAGGCAACCTCAAATGAGATTGAATCCTACTTTAAAAGAGGTTGTGAGGAATAAGGTTTTAAGCTTTTGAAAGACGGTAATATTTTCCCTATTAGCGATAGTGAGTGGGATATCCCCACTCAAGTCAATATTCCCAAAGAGGGTGGTATTACCGTAATCATAAGTGAAACCAATGAGCTCCTCCCCCCTATATTGGTTACGGGTTGGCGAATGTGCATTGATTTTCGAAAGTTGAATGAAGCCACCAGAAAGGATCATTTTACCTTGCCTTTTATTGATCAAATGCTTGAGAGGTTGGCCGGTTTTGCATACTACTATTTTCTTGATGGTTATTCCGGATACCTTCAAATTATCATTTCTCCAGAAGACCAAGATAAAACAACTTTCACATGCCCATTTGGTACCTTTGCATATAGGAGAATGCCCTATGGACTTTGCAATGCTCCAAGTACATTTCAACGTTGTATGTTTGCTATTTTTCATGACATGGTTGAAAAGAGCATAGAGATTTCCATGGATGACTTTAGTGTTTTTGGTGGCTCATTTGATGATTATCTTGCAAATTTGTCCAAGGTGTTAAAGAGGTGTGTGGAAACTAATTTAGTTCTCAATTGGAAAAAATGTCATTTCATGTCGTCAGGTGAGAGAAGGAATCGTTCTGGGTCACAAGGTCTCATCAAAGTGAATAGAAGTTGATAGGGCAAAGGTAGAGGTAATTGAAAAGTTACCTCCTCTGATCAATGTTAAAGGGGTAAGAATTTTCTTACGTCATACGGGTTTTTATAAAAGATTCATTAGGAATTTCTCTCATATTGCTAGACCATTGTGCTTGTTACTTCAAAAAGATTGTCCCTTTCATTTTGATGATTCTTGTTTGAAAGCATTCAATGAGTTAAAACACGCTCTTGTGATTGCACCGATTATTGTAGCACCAAATTGGTCTCTTTCCTTTGAGCTCATGTGTGATGCTAGTGACTATGCAATAGGTGCCGTGCTATGTTAAAAAGTGAACAAGATGTTGCATGTCATTTACTATGCTAGTAGGACCTTAAATAATGCACAAATTAATTATTCAACAACAGAGAAGGAACTACTTGCTATACTTTTTGCATTTGATAAGTTTAGATCATATTTGATTAGATTTCTTTATGCACTACAATTCAAAGGTAATTGTTCATACTGATCACTCCGCATTAAAGTATTTATTTTCTAAGCAAGATGCCAAGCCACGTTTATTGAGATGGATACTTTTGTTGCAGGAGTCTGATTGGGAGGTAGTCGACAAAAAGGTGTGGAAAACATGGTAGCCGACCATTTGTCAACAATTGAGGCATCTAGACTTGTCAATTTTGAAGAAGGGATAATCAATGAAGAATCTCTGATTGCGAAGTTGTTTGAGGTGAAGGATGTGAGTCCATGGTATGCGGATATTGTGAATTATCTTGTGGCAAGGCTAGTTCCAAAGATGCTAAACATCAATGAGAGAAGGAAATTTTTTGCGAAACTTAAACATTATTTTTGGGAAGAACTGCATTTGTTCCGAAAGTGTAATGATCAAGTCCTAAGGAGATGTATTCTGGGATGTGAAGTATCCGATGTATTAAGACATTGTCATTCATCTCCAGTTAGGGGGCACCATAGAGCTCAATGGACGGCTTTCAAGGTCTAGGGAACTCCATTACAAAGTGGTTTATACTAGCCAACTATGCTCAAGGATTCTCGGGATTTTGTACTCAAATGTGATGAATGTCAAATAGTGGGTAATATTTCAAGGAGACATGAAATGCCCCTTCATGGCATTATTGAGTTGGAAATATTTGATGCATGGGGGATTGATTTCATTAGACCTTTTCCAATCTCATACTCCAATAAGTACATTTTGGTTGCGGTGGACTATGTGTCGAAATGGGTTGAAGCAATTGCTATTCCAACCAATGAGGCCAATGTGGTTACTAAATTCCTTTGCAAGAATATCTTTTCTCGGTTTGGAGTTCCTCGGGCTATCATTAGTGATGGGGGATCACATTTCAAGAATTTTCAATTTGAGGCATTAATGACAAAATATGGGGTGAAACACAAGGTTGCTTTAGCTTATCACCCACAAACATCGGGTCAAGTGGAGGTGTCAAACCGAGAATTGAAGAGAATCCTAGAGAAAACAGTGAATAATGCCAAGAAAGATTGTCTCTTGGGCATTGAAGTTAGATGACACTTTGTGGGCTTATCGTACGACATTTAAGACTCCCATAGTCATGTCTCCATACCGTATTGTGTACGGAAAAGCATGTCACTTGCCGGTGGAACTTGAACATAGGGCATATTTGGCCATAAAGAACTTGAATTTTGAGTTGAATGAGGCATATGAAAAGAGTATGCTTGATTTGAATGAGTTGGATGAATTCCGGAGGGAGGCATTTGAAAATTCTTTAATTTATAAGGAGAAGACAAAGGCATGGCATGATAAGCATATCCAAAGGAAGAAATTTAAAGTCGGTGATTTGGTGCTCCTTTATAATTCAAGACTCAAGTTATTTTCGGGAAAGCTTAAGTCAAGATGGAGTGGTCCCTTTGAAGTGGTCCAAACCTTTTCTCACGGAACGGTGGAAATAAAGGGGAAAGAGAGAGCTTTCAATGTCAATGGACATCAACTTAAACCCTAAATTGGAGGAATCATTGAAGGTGGACGAGAAATTTGGGTCCGATTAACACAAGAATGAGGGTCATGCCATAGTCAAGCTAGTGACTTTAAAAGAGCGCTTCTTGGGAAGCAACCCAAGTCTTTAATTTAGTTGTTATTGCTTTCTTTTGGTGTGATTTTTAATTGGCTTGATTTTGAGTAAATTGGTTTGAATTAGGATAGAATTTTTGTTAAAAAGTTGAGTTTTTTAGTTGAATAAATGGTGCTAAAGAATGAGCAAAAATTGTCATCCTAATTTATGAATTTTTTCTTTGTAGGTTATCCTTGCAAATGGAGAAAAGTGGTCAAGAGGGGAGCAATTTCGGCTAAGTGTGAAAATTCACTTTGCAGAAATTGAGCTTGAGACCGCAATCTCGAATTTGAGATTGCGGTCTCAAACTCGAACTTCTGGAGGGCAGAATGGTCATTTGGGTTGAGATCGCGGTCTCAACTCCAAACTTCCACAAAGACTATTTTTGCACCGAGTCGAGATCACGACACCAATATTGAGATCGCGATCTTGATATCAGGCCAGATCGTGATCTCGAATAATAGATTCTTTTTCTTCTTCTGTTTTCATAAACTTCTCTCTTCTTCTTCTCCTCTGAACCGAAAACCCTAACCCCAATCCCTCAAAATTCTTCCCTTATCTTCAGTAATCTTCACTTTAAACTCCACACCCATCACTAATATCATTCTAATTTCCTCTAAGAACATCAAAGCTAGCATCTTTTTGAGGATTTTTTGAAGAAATTTGGACTTCAAGGAGGGATTGATACACAAGAAACTTTTACACATCTAATTTCAATCCGGAAAAGAAACGGGTAATATCCTTCCTTGGATTCTTAGTTTTAATTGATAAATTGTTAAGGATAATTGTGGGGTTTTGTGGATTAACTTGTGGTGAATTGGTGGTACTCAATTGTTGAATTTTGGACAATAATTGATGCAAATTTGTTTTAGGAGAATTGTGATATTGATTTGTCCAATTGTTGGAATTATTGGCTTGATTTTTGATTGGAATTGATTTGGATTCCACGTATTGAAATACTTGGAAATTTGTTGGAAATTGTTGATTGTGATTTTGTAGTTGTGGTTCTTGATTGGGGGTCAAATTCTTAAATTGTTGATCAAATTTTATTGATAAAAAATGACTAGAGGGGTTTATTGCAGTGCTTAAAGAAGAGTTAGAATGAGAGGAAGAGGAACCGGGTTTAGGAAAAGAAAGTTCGGAAAGGGTACTAGTGGAGAAGGGGGATCGGAACAGCCTTTTGAGGGCGGTGAGCAAATTGAATATCAATTCTCGAGTGATAGGGCTCAACAATTGTACAAGACTAACGATAAGCATGAGATGATTAGAGAATGGAATTTTGACATGTCTATGCATTGGGAAATTTTTGAAGATGCTAGACAAGCTATAGAGGAGCAAATTAGGTCACGACATTGGGAGGGTTTTAACATTCAAGTTGACCCCTGGGCTACCCAACTAGTCAAGGAGTTTCATTGCAACTTATGTGAATTAGAAGATGGCAAAGTGCGCATACGGGGGAACATGTTTTAGTAGATTTTAATGCTGATGTAATCAATGCGTATTTCAACATACCCCCGTACCTTCTAGTCAATACTTGGCATTTTTGAATAATAAAGATAAGGATATGAATGCAATCAAAGATGCCATTTGTGATAGAAGGGTAGATTGGATTAAGAGTACTTCGTCTGCCACTGAGTTAAAATTTGCTCGTCAAAGACTCTCATTAGTGGCTAAGCTATGGTTTTATTCTGTCAATAGCCGCATTTGGGAGTCCAATGCTGTGAGCTTTATCCAAAGAGACAAAGTACTCTTAGTTTATGCCATCATGACTAGGGTCCCAGTGAATGTCGGTCACCTTATTAGACAGGAGTTTTTAAATAGTGGTAGGTCTGGACGACCCACATTTTATGCCCCTAGTCTAATGCACCAGCTTTGCACCATAGCGGGTTGCCCGATTGGTCATTTGGAGCCATTAACACATCCTAGAGGAATGATCAATCGGGAATATGTCTATAGGATGGTGAGAGAGAATATGAAAAGCACCACCAGGATGAGCACCCTACCCAGTCACAGCCACCACCACCTCAGAGAATTTCAATGATTCTGATATCCCCAGATTTAGTATTTAATGCTCCGGTAAATGAAGAAGAAATGAATGATCTACAAGGGTACTGGTCATATAGTTAAATGGTGATGCACAACAACTTGACCGTCATTGGAGAAGCTTTAAAGATTACTTCATTAGGCACTTGGGTCCAACCACCATCACCTCTGGCGCGGCACTTTGGTCCACCTCATGGACACCACCGGCGGCTACCACACATCATGAGGGATCTAGCACGCGGGTACGACTGGAGAGGACATGTATGATGATCATGAAGAGGCCCAACCTAGTGACGCTAAGGAGCGTCAAGAAGAGATGGAATGAAGAGATGAAGCCACCATTTGCTTGAGCATGGATGAAGATCAACCCTGATCACTGGATCGATTTGATTAATGATGATAATTCTCTCTATTTTTATTGATTGAACACCGTAACTTTTGATTACTTTGGATTACTGTTGTTTTACTTTCAGTCTTTGGAATTGAAGTATTTTAGATTTTCTTTTGAAGTAGTTTGGCTAATGGCCTTAAGTTGATGCCAAGTTGATACATTTTGATGCTTTATGGATTGAATTTCTTTTGGAATCTCATGTTTGACACTTGGTGAAATTTGGTCATTGCTTAATAAAAGTAGAGTGGCTAAGGGCCCTAAGCTGATGCCATCTTTGCATTAGTTGATGAGTTGAATTGAATGCTGATTTTGTTTGAAGCTTGAATGGTGAGATGCATGGCACAGTTTATCACTCTTAGCATTTCTACCCAATTTTAGTTCTTAGTTTATACTTATATCATGATTTGAGTAGTTTTTGTTATTTTTGGGTTTGTCTTTGTATTTAATTTTGGGTGAGTGGAAGGATGATTTATTCATCAATTAGAATAAAAGAGACAAGTTTGGGGATGTCTATTTCTTTGTGTCGGGAATGGTTATTTTATAAACATATTATTGCCACTTGATGTTTAATGGATGGAAAATTGATCAATTAAGTACTTAATGATGATAAATTTTGATGTTCAATGCTTTATGATTGAAGTATATGATTGATTCATTTCAAGAATTTTTGTGTGAGTGAGTAGTTCATTTGCAACATAAAGAATTTACAAACTTAGCATTACTATTTTTCAAAAAGAAGTGCGGAAATTATAGGAAAATTTATTTGAAATGTTGTTTCTTATCAAATCACTTATATTATGTGGTTGATGAACTATCTTTTAGAAACAAATGAGTTAAATGAAGTAGAAGGAATTTTGGGACATTTCGTGTGTTTGCATAGGGAATGTTCTTCTAACTTGTGAATAATTGATATTCGAGATTAATTTTTGGTACATTTCACACCTTTTCCATGGCTTAGGGCCGAAAAAAAATTAATTAAAAATTAGGAATAAAGCGAGTACGGGATTCCGACATGTACCCATGTTGTTTCTCGGAAATAAGCCATTATGGGAGTAGTAATAAGGCGAGTACGGGATTCCGATATGTACCCATGTTGTTTCTCCGAATTAAGCCATTAGGAATTGCGTTTTAATATACCAATAAGTTAAGAAGTAAATGTTTGTAATACTTATCATTAATCTCATATTACTTATTCCTTGTTAGAAGTTTATTCCCGAAATGTGTGACATTTGCATTTGAGTTGATTCCTAATTGAACTTCTATTTTCATGATGCTTAGTCAAGATAGTTGACTAACTTCATAATTTTTGTGATTTGATAAGTAATGATGTTTCAAATGAAAAGAACTAAAACTTTTGGTAATTTATTTTTTTTTTTTTTTTTTTTAGAATGGTAATGCTTGGTGATGTGAAATATTGTTTAGTGAATGAATGTGTGCTTCTATGAAGAACAAAATTTCAATTTTGGATTGATTCACTCATACACTTCACATATCACGTAGTATTGAACGCTTCTTGAGAGATTTCCTAATTGTTCTAAGTACATCCATGATTCATGGACAGCAAGTGTCACGTCAACTTTGGAGGTGTTTATATGTTTGAGTGTTAGTAGGCTTCTTTTAATTTTAATTTTTGTTTTGCTTGGGACTACCAAAACGCTATGTTTGGGGGTGTGATAACTCTAGTAAATTAGAGTTATTTTTCTCTAAATTATACCATTTTGATAGTTTAACTCCCAAATTTTGTGTAAGTAATTGAAGATTTAGGTTAATTTCTTTCATATGTGTTTGTATTTTCGTTCTTGATTAAATATGATAAGTTTTTATTAAATTACCAGTTTAAACTGCTGAATTTAAAATTGTGAAAGAATCTAATACATTATGGATGACAGAAGTACCAAACTCCCCTAAGGACCAAATTACCAATAATGAAAGAAATGAAAAATGCTGAGAGGAGAATCGAGATCGCGATCTCAAACTCTCCGTATCATGATCTCGACTCGGGAAATGGTCTTAATGTATTAGAGTCGAGATCGCGATCTCAATTGTTCCATATCGCGATCTCAATAGACTCGAGAAATGGTCTTAATGTATTAGAGTCGAGATCGCGATCTCAATTGTTCCATATCGTGATCTCGACTCGCTGAGAGTTAAATTGTAAGGGCAATTTGGTAAATTGTCAGCCAACAAACCCTGATTTTTGTCTTCTATAGCATTACACTATTTAAGCTACTTAAAAATAGAAAGTAAGGAAGTAGTAGATAGTTCAGTTAGATTTTAGGATAGTTTAGAATGTCTTGAACTCCAAGTTTTCTTTTCAATAAAAATTTCTCTTCAATTTTCTCTTTGATCTTCTTTTAATTTCTTGTCAAGTTCGAATTTTGATTAGATAATCGTAGTGGGTTAATCGCAAGCTTCGCGTAGATATAATTTTTATTCACTTTCTAGTCTAATTTAGTAAGAATTTCTTTACTTGCAATTTAGGGTTTCTTAGGTAAATTAGGGTTCTTGATAATTTCTTGCATTTCTAGTTAGAATTTTCAATTTCTTGCATTAATTTCTAGTTAATTCATTAGTATTAGTGGGCTTTCTTTATTTTTATCAAAAATCCAAAAATACTTAGATTTCTAGTTTAACTCTTTCCAATTTCTAGTTTAGAAATGGTTGCTAAGAGTCTTCAAAGTCTCTTAATTTACCCTCTTTATTGGGTAATTTGCTTGCTTTCAATTTTAGTTTTAATTTGGATAATTTAGGTTAAAATTAAGCACTTACTTTTACTAGAATAGATTAACTAGTTTCTAAATTTCGTAATTAGTTATTTTCACTTAATTACTTTTTAGTTAATCTAGCTTTAAATTAACTTTTTATCGCTTTCATTTAATTGTGGTTTTTATTAGAATATTTCCATCATCTTTTGTTTGATTTTGCTTAACTACACATATATCCGTAAATCTTGGTAATTGCCTTCCAACAATCCTTGTGGGACGACACCCACTCATCCTATACCACTATCAATTTCGTATACTTGCGGAAGTTAGGTAGAGTATAGTGAATTAGTGTGGTTAATTATTGCTTGTATTGTCCTTTCAAAGTTGAATTCTACCTAACGAAGCAATCAGAAAGGTTGAGAGTTAGGCCCGAGCATTTGATCACAAAATCTTTTAGGAGGTAGGAAAGGGGGTTGTAAAAAACGTATACTATTACAATAATTCAGCAATCAAATGGGGCAGCAAATCATTTTCTACATAAGCAAAACTGACATGAATATGGAAGTTGCTTGTAGTCTTGTTAGTCAAGAATTTCCTCATGGTTTTGCCCCTCACCAATTTCTCTTATGGTCACTCTATATGCCATATAAAGACATATTTCCCCCATCTTTGATCATTTTGTTTTGTTACTGTTAGAAATCAAGAGGAATGGATATGTTTGCACATCTAGTCTACTCCAAGAATAATATCTCATCCTCCGAGATCCATGATTCTAGATCATATTAATAGGTGTTTTCCAGGATTTTCCATTCTCCTTTAGGACACTCAGCAATACTAATCACTATGCTCCCATCAACTGTGGTTGCCGAGAAAAGAGTCAGTGACTTGATGTCCAAGGTGAAGCTATTGAACCCTTCTGTGGTGATGAAGTTGTTGGGAAGAATCCAAGGACCTTTCCTTTTAAGGCTTCCTCCTAAAGTGATTGTTATTCCTCTTAGTGGCTAATGATAAGGCATGCAAGGACACATCCAACACCTTCCCTAATGACTATTGTACTCATCTTCTTTCCTTATTGCATCCTATAATTCAATTTCCTCCTTATCCTAAGCCACCAAGAAATTTAGGTGCTTCGTCCTACACTGATACCCCAATTCAAACTTGTCACTGCATTTAAAACACAAGCATAGTTCTTTTCTACTTTAAGCTTTTGAGTTGGTATCTTTTACATCTCAGAATCAAAGAGTTTAGAAGATTCTTAATTCCCTAATGAAGAATTTACAAGATTCTTACTCTGCAATATATCCTTTCTGTATATAATTTAATGAATTCAAAAACCTCACCTCTATTCCTCTTTCCCCTTATCTTCTTTCAACAAAACGACAACAAAAGATTTTCCAAGGAATTATGCCCTTGTCCAACTTAATTCCTTGGAACCAAATCTCTATATTGCCATCAAGATACATCCACTGTATCCACTTTACGGCCATCCTCCACTTGATAAACCTGAAAATATTTGTCACCATTTTGCAGCCACCTAGGATTTTTCACCCTATAAAGATAGGACGCTTAACCTTTCAGGGGTCGGTAGAGAAAATTTCACCAATTTCTCCTTTGAACTCCTTTTTCTCACCTTTTAATAGCAACTTCTGGTATTGAAAGTATATAAGGAGTCGTTATCTTCTTCAATCATCATGCTTTCTTTTGTCATCATCTTGACAATAGTGTTAAATTTAATATAAAAATGACCATGAAATAGTCCATTTTCTTGATATTTGCTTCAGAAATGCCCTTGAACTCCAACAATTGATTCTAAACTACAATCGTGAATGTTAAATTTTGGTGTCTTATTTCTTGATTTGCTTCTCCAAGACCTTAATCTGGTGCAATTTTATTTCCGCCATGAAGGCTTCCACAATTGTCTACTCTAATGACCTAAGTGTTAGGCAAAAGAAGAGAAATTGCATAAATCCAGAAATTTCATAAAAGAAATGATAAAAAAGGAAAGAATTGATATTTAGGAGACATTAGAATAGAGAATTTGGAGAGAAAAGAGAGATTACATTGCATAAATTTCTATAGCCTCTTACAAATTATAACAATCCTTTTTTCTGTTTTTCCCTTAGTACAAGTGTACTATCAACCGTTAACTAACTTCTAATAGAAAAGAGAACCTTAAGCAATTAACAAACATTGCCAGCTAAGCTCTTTTCTATATTATTATAAAAGTATGAGTGATATTTTTCTCTTGAAATGTTTCTTCCTTTTTTGACCTACACAACTTGTCCGTAATAAAATGATGATATACTACCATAAATAGTGGACAAATAAGTCCTTAGGTTTGAGTTTTATCCCTGTTAAAAGTTGTAATTTACAAGTTTAAAATCTGTCTAAATGTTTTCAAATGTATGTGTTTTGAGTTATTCTATATGAACAAATTCAATATGCGTGTATGTGCTTTGTATATAACAGGTCATGTATCTTGAATCTAATATATTTCATGTATAGATTATTAATTAGATTCATATCACTAGATATGAGAGGTTACCCTATATACCTATGAATACCCCTTGTACTTGGAGTTTAAAACAAAGAAAGCAATCATAATTATTCTCCTTCTAATTTTCACTATCTATTTAACAATCAAATTATTATGCAAGAGCCAAACGTGTAAGTAATTTTTATACCCTTTCCTATGAATAGGAATTAAATAGAATTCATATTATCACTACTTTCTTTAATTCTAAAAGAATCCACAACATCAAAATTTGATAGAGACTAATGGCTAAAGAACTTCCACTACTCTTATGCCATATTTAAACATGAATCCTAAACCTTTCTAATTCTAAATTATCAAGCATATTGGACTTACAGTTACCACAAAATATCACAATTCAAGTAATTGCCCCCATGGACTCTACTATATGATGGTAATGGTAGGAAGTCATAAATAAGCCACCAAAAACTAAAAATCTTTGTTAAGTTTCTTTTTCGAAAAATGATCAACCATTAAAGAAGAAAAGAAATAATTGATTGATTGATTTTTCCTAAGAAAAGAATCAAACAACAATGCTTCTTCCATTGCAAAAGATCAAACTAAAGGTAAATTTTTCTTATATTCCTACTTTTGTTAACATTTCTTTAATGCAGTTTAATAAATTTTTGAAATAGATTGGTTCATTGAACTTGTATATGAGAGATATATTACTTTTATGAATTTGTTAGGATAGATAATAAGCATGTCATTATAATAATAAAGAATGGTGTAATGATAGATAAACTAACAGTTAGTATAATCATATCCAAAGTTAATTGGAGAAAACAAAACCAAAAAAGTTAAAAGAATCATAAATATTAATATCTCAGGTTTGTTTGTATTTTACAAAAAAAAAATATTAATCATTTATTCAAATGAAAGTATATTGGCATCCCTACATTTAGCTGCCAAATTTGCAAATATATTCGAGACAGGTGAAGTTAGAAACCAAAAGAGTTTACGAAGGCAAATAAAAATTAACTAAATTTGCATTCCTAATACAAATGTACCATGAACCATAAGTACAACAACAGATCTACATAAGATATTATCTTTTAATTGAAATGGTTAACGTACTCAAATATTATAGTCTATTAATATTATGAAAATCTATTTTTCTTTCAACATAAGATATGGCCAGTTATTTCGTAGATAAGTTAGTTATAACAAATATAACTAATACTCATGATCTTGAAAGTGTTGGAGAAAGATTGTTTTGATGATAAATCACTGGCAATGCAAACTTTTAACATTAATGTTGTAAATTTTTAATTTATTTAAAAGGGTTTAAAATGTACATGTATAAATAAATAGAAGAGTTAATTACACTTTATCCCCTTGAACCTATACTTGGCACTTTGCCCCCTGAACCCTAATAATTTAAAATACTTTGCCCCCTCTTAAAAGATTACATCATATAAATAATTATAAAAAGATGATGTGGATATTTGTTTTAACAAAAATGTCCTCCAATAATTTGTGTTCAAAGTTATTCCACTTTTAATTTATTTTTTTTAATTTTATGAATTGTCAAATTTCTTTAATCAAGTTATACATTATTTTGTTCATTTATAAAACTAAATACAAAAAAGAGATTTTTACAACTATTTTTTGTTCATTTTCATTTTACATGAGCTAAACATGTTAAATATAAATTACTAAATAATTTCTTTAAATTACAAGATATTTTATATAAATATAATTTCTATTTCACAATTAATAATAAGGTGCAAGAAGAATTATCTTTTAACCAAATAAGTACATTTCCTTTTTTTCTTTTTTCTTTTTTTGTACAACATCAAAACACATGCAAAAAAATTTAATTTTTTAATTTTTAATTTTTTTACAATTTTTTTTTTTTTTGTTAAGTATAAAATGTATAAAAATAAAATCACTACTATATAAACAAAAGAAATCTACTTACTTATTTTATTTTCAATATGTTTAAATCCTGCACACAAAAAATTGAAGAAAAAGTTTTGTAAAAGTTCGCTCTATTAGTATTTAGTATTAGAAATGAAGAAAAATAATATATAATTTTATTAAGGAAAATGTGATAAAAAAGTTTTATTATTATTACAAAATAAAAATATATTATATGAAATCATTAAAAATGAAATAAAAAGGAATATAATTTGTCTACAAATGTTTGAAGGGTAATAATGTCAAAACAAATGTCCACATCATCTTTTTGTAATTATATATATGGTGCAATCTTTTAGAGTGAGTAAAGTGTACATTTTCAGGGTTTAGAGGGTAAAGTACAACTAAGGTACAAGTTCAAGGAGGTAAAGAATAATTAACCCTAAATAGAATAGTCTTAAAAAATATAGGAAATAAAATAATGTGAGGCTTAATCTTGACCTATAACTTGGATTTTATACTATGGTTGCAACAAGATAGGAGAAAGTTAAAAGGTGAGATCAAATGAATATATATAAACTTTTGAGTAGAAAAATTCTATTTCAATTCATTGTCAGAACGAATGCAAATTAAAACAAACGAAAAGTTAAATATACATATTCAGTCAATAGTTTTTATGTTTTTTTAAAGCACAGCTCTACTAATCATTTTGGCCTGAGATGTGGAAGTCTAAAACTGCCTAAAAATCTATCTCATTTCCTCTATCTGAGGTATTTGACCAAATAGGATCGTCCACTTCCTATAGAATTTTTTCTGGGAACATGGTCAACCAGAAATTCTTATGTTCGTGATTCTTCATCCATCGATGCAGAAAATGTTCAGTTTTCCATTCACATATGAGGCTGGAAAGTGGATTGGCACGGCCCGCTGGTTTCATTAGCTGAGGCCTAAGCTGATGACTGTAGCAGCCATGGCGTTAGGAAGAGCTGGGTAGGACACATGCATTAAAAAAAATAGTCACCAAACTTTATGTGATTACTTATAGACATATGTGATGTGATTTCACCTATAAATAAGAGGGGGTTTTTTTTAACTCACCTCTCCTACTACCCCGTAGTAACTTGAACTCATTATCGATAGATCATAGGAGAAGTGTCTTATCACTTAAGTTGCACTTCATCGTCTAAGAAGTGTATGAAAATACAAGTAAGGCAATGAAAAATAGAATTAATGAATCAAATTAATTGTTAAAGTAAGAAAATAGTTACTTTAAAAAGTTATAAATTTTAGATAAAGTTATATAGATCTATTTTTTTAGGCAAGACCATACTACTAGATTTCAAAAATGACAATAGCATGAAAGACAAGTTCACTTTCCAAAAACTTCATGATTTAGAATAAAAAGGAGAATTAAGCCCAAGACAGGTAAGTTTTCGTGTTAACTCTTCAAAATAGAACATAATAAAATAAAATGTAAGTTGAAAATCATGATAATGAATTATGAAAAATTGTTTGAGACAAGACTACACTAATAGATTTTAAATGATAAAAGTACAAAAGACTTGTTAATGTTGACTTTCAAAAAATTTCATAAGGAAAATAAATTTTAATGATTAAACACATCGAAAGGACCATAATAAGTAAAACATTAACAACTTATAAAACAAATAAGAAATATAATCTCTTCATGATGTTGCTATAAACAAACCAAAGTAAAAATAAAGAATAATGCTTGGTTAGATTTAGTAAAATTTATAGATTTATACTCAATGCCAATTTTTTCAAGAAGAATAAATAAAATGAAAAATAGGTGTTTAATCTATTTATGTTAACAATTGCATTCTCTCGAGTCTCTAAACTTTTGATTACACTTCTTTTAGTTGATTAAACAATGGTGGTCTTAGTTTTTTAGATTTAATTTGTCTAATGTTTGCAATTCGAGATTTAATAATACTTAACATTATCTTGTGTGCTAAATCTAATACTTCATATATAATTGCAAAACACATGCTTTCTTTTATCAAAAAAAAATATGGCATTAATTAAACAAACAAGAATCAAAATCATATGCATGTATATACTATGTGTACCATATGCGGATTTATTGTTCATATAAAAAAAATTTACAAATATAAAAAAAAAAAGAGAAATATATGAGAACACGTGCATTGCACATACATCTTACTAGTTAGTTCAAATGATGCAGTAGGAACTCTTTATGCTCATTGTTACATTTTATCAACCAACAAACAAAAATGGAAATAACAAAACAGACTAGAAAGTAAAAATTTACTTCTACACATGCCATATTTATGAATCATAATCGAGTGATTTGAATTTGGCTTGGGATTTAACTTTAAAAAGCGAACACCAAATGCAACTCTTGTGTTATCTATATGTTTGAAATATATATAAATTAGCATTTTTATTTTGTTGGGCTTATAACGTATAAATTCTCATGGGCTCTCTAATGGATTAGGCTTAATCCCGGATGAAAATTGGGTTGAGTTGTTTGTTAGGCTTACCTTCTGGTTGGCCCCCTTCCACTGCAGTCACCGGCGACATAAATGTGGCCAACTATCCATATGCATTTAATCATAAGGTAACAATAGTATTACACATGATTTTAAAAATAACATATATTTATATATATTCAAAATTTACTCTACTTCATAGGATTCTAGATGATCATATCAATGTTTAAAAATATAAGAATTGTGTGTATACCTAAAGTTTAGGGAGATGTTTAAAAATATAAGAATGGTGCGTATACCTAAAGTTTAGGGAGAAGGGATAAAAAGTTAAGGTTTTGGGATTAAGCAAATAATTTAGTTAGACAAGAATACAATCAAATGTTAGAAATTAATTGAAACTTATAAATGTGATATGGGATATAACATTCCTACCCTCCTTAATACTAATAACATAAATTTGAATTTCTTATGAGGAAGTCAATTTTAAAACTATAAACATAAATAATGATCCAATTGTGTTTCTATGATTCAAATAAGAGGGAAATTTCATTTCCAAGTACATAGTCAAAGAAAATGTGCAGTCAACCAAAACAAAGTAAGTGCAATTGATGGCTTAAGAAACAACTGTGAAACAACAAACAACAATATACTCTTTGAAGCCCTTAGCATCTTCGAAGACTTTATCAGCAATGTCTCTTTTCTTTTCTTTTCTTTTCTCTTTTTTCTTTTCTACACTTTGTGCTAATGTTCTGATGGTTTTTTTTCAGTCCCCACATACTACATACAGTTAATGGAATCTAATTCTTTTAGATACTTTATCTAAAATAGATGGGATATATCTCGCCGAAATGGATAAAAATATGTATTAGATCTAAATTATAAATGAATATGAATGTTGATTTATATCAATTAATTTATAGAAGAGAGAGACTCATACAAATTAATCATATGCCAAGAACAAGATTTAAACTAGTGACACGAGGATTTTCAGTACTATGCTATACCAGTTGAGCTATCCCATCCAGTTCCAAAGTACATCCTCATTTTATTAAAGAATGGGGTCTATGTCAACTAAAAGGAGGAAAGCAGATTACCAAGTTTTATCCAAGTACTAGATTTTCTTCGATCTTGAAAAAAGAGGACTTTATAAGTTTCAGTATGTATTGATTGTAAATCATTCAAATGGGGATTTCTTGCTCAAAGATGTTCATTTGCATGTGTATCATATATAACAAGACTTGTGACAAGAAAAGGACATTTCTGCCCAGATCAATTTCTATAAGAATAGAATGAATGGCTAAGGAATTTTGAACTGCTAACGAAAAGAAGGATAGGATAAATAGTTGGGGAGTCAAATAGGCATTTTGGGGATAGAGAGACTTGAACCCTCACAATTTTTAAAATCAACGAATTTTCCTCTTACTATAAATTTCATTGTTGACAACATTGACACGTAGAACGCGAGGACTCTATCTTTATTCACATCCGATTAATTTGTTTTTGAAAATGCTTATCGGACTATGGAGTGAATCATTTGATCAATGAATATTCGATTCTTTCTTCAATGTGGAATATATTCGCACAAATTCTTTCATTTTCATATATAAAATTACAGATTAAGTTGAGTATTGAATCATCATAAATCATTCGACATAGTATTCAATACGTATGTATATACGTTTATCCTTCACTTTAGCCTTTCTAAATTTTTTATGGAAAGATTTCTCTTCTAAGGCAGCCAACTCCATTTATTATAACAGCTTCCGTTGAGTCTCTGCACCTATCATTTTCTTCAATTTCTAAACCTTTGGTTTTGGAAAATAGGATTTGGCTTAGGATTGCCCCTCTTTATTAATTCTAGGATTTTTCTGAATTTGAAAGTTATCACTTAGCGGATTTCCATACCAATGCTCAATCCAATTAAATCCGTAGCATCTATCAGTTTTGCCATATCCCTTCTTGTTGTTTTGAGATTAGGATTTCATTGTGATGCTGTTACTTCTTTTTTTTTCTATACCGAAATCGTTGAATTCATTAGATATCGATTCTTGTCTCGAAAAAGTGTTTCTTTTCTTACCTATCTTCTATTGGAGATCCATATTTGGTCCAATCCAATATGATTTTATCATTGATGTATCCGATTCCAATTCAATATAGATGGATATATATCCTTTATATATATATATATATATATATATACACACACACATATATGTATATATGTATATATATATATATGTGTGTGTATATATATATATATACACACACACACACACATATATATATATATGTGTGTGTGTGTATCTCTGTGTGTATATATATATATCCCTATCACCTTCCCATTGCAATTTTGAATACTTGAATAGTCATTCTTTTTTTGTCGTCTTAATTTCCTCCTTTACTATTTATATCTTTATAAATGAAAGCAGAGAGTCTCATTAGTTAGAAACAATCATTCTTAATTAAAAATATATAATATAGAATCAAATAATAAGTATAGAAGTGTAGTAAAAAGAATTTCAAATGTCATTTGAATTCAAAAATGAAAAATTTAACTATCCAAAACTCAAAATATTGACTAATCCAATCTAATAAGAAATTATACATTGATTTTTCTAACATTTGAATTGTATTAATGATAAATAAATCTTAAGAAATTATATATTCCTATTTAATTGTTCTGTTCTATAATATTCACTGTTTATTTGAAATTCTATTATTTTCTATGTTCATATCAATTATGAATAAATAAGAATTAAGAGTTAATAACTAACATTCTAAAAGTTTATTGAATTCTTATGCATGTAAATGGATGTTATATGAGCCTGCTTAGCTCAGACATTAAAGCATCACATTTGTAATGCGATGGTCATTGGTTCAATTCTGATAGCTGACGTTTCCTATTTATTCAAATTGTTACATACTTGAGAATGTCATTTTGAAATCTTTGAAATAAAAAAATATTAAATAAATCAAAGAATATTAAATAAATGGGTGTTTACAAAAAACATAATTCATAAAAAATGGGTCGAGGGTAGGTATATGTAATTGAATGGTTGGGGGAAGTGTTTTCCTTCCCTCGCCGCATCTCCCTCACTCCCTTCGCCGAGCCTTTCCTTTAATGGTTGGGGGAAGCATTCTCTTCCTCGGCAGGATTATCTCTCGACGTATAGTATATAATATAAGGAAGTGTATCCTATACATTTTCGGTCTGGATTGGAAATAGCCCCCCTTTTCCAAAAGTCATCTATTTTTTAAGTTATAAGACCTTCAACTATGTTAGGAAATGGATCTTTTTTTCTATAATAAAAAATCAAAAGGTGTCTAGATATTTATCCAATTTATCTCATTCTTCTTTTATAGTAAACAAGTATACTGCTTCAATAAACTTCACTTCATTTAATTTAGTTTTAATTTAGGTTTAAAAAATAAAAAATTTATAAATAAAAAATAAAATAAAAATAAGAGTCAAATTCGTTCTAAATAAGAATAAGGAGTCTTTATGTTGCGTTAACGATGACCTCTTTTCAAAAAGATACGTTGCCTAGGAACTTTACCATGACTAACTAATAAAAAGCCTAGAGGTAAAAATGATTTTAGAAACCAATCACGTTTAGGGAAAAAATCAATATCGTATTTTCCTAGAAAAAAAACAAAAGTTGTGTTTTCATTATGGTCATACAGAATGATAATTACTTAAATACGTTTGTATCGTCCAAAAGGCCAAGAGGTCAACGTGTCATGTTTTACTACAATTACTTGAAATGCATTTGGATAACATACTTTGTCGATTGGATATGGTTTCGACTATTCTTGCAGCCCGCCAATTAGTTAACTACAGACATATTTTGATTAATGGTCGTATAGTAGATATATGAAGTTATCACTACAAATTCTGAGATATTATTATGGCGAAGAATGAACAAAAATCCAGAGTTCTGATTCAAAAATCTCTGGATTCATTCCCTCACGAGGAATTGCCAAACTATTTGATCCTTCAACCATTCTAATATAAAGGATTAGTCAATCAAATAATAGATAATAAATGGGTCGATTTGAAAATCAAATCTAAATTGCTAGTCATATAATATTATTCTCGATTGATTTAAACCTAACTAAACTAAACTAAAGAAAAATTCAGACAATTTCCTTCCTTTTTGTCAACATAAATTAACCAAATGTTCTAGGTAAGATAAACGCGAGTTTGATCCGGATTTTTTCCCTTTTTTATGTATAATAGACCAAAGGAATATTTTGATTCAACTATACTCTTTTATAGTTACAGTATTTTTTTTTTATGTGTCACAACAATTAAAAATAGAGAATCCATAGAAAAGAAAGATCTAAAAAAAATATCATATCGTTTCCTAACATCTCAATTGTTCAACAATTATTTCCTTTCGATGAATGATCAAATGAACCACTTTAAGTAATGAATACTAGTTAAATTTTGAGACGAAATAACTCCTCTATCTATCAAATATTAAAATATCCAATATTTCAAAACAAATTCTCTGAATACCAATCAAGATTAGAATAATTTAGGGAAAGAGATTGTTGTAATCAAAGTGGCAAAACAAGACAGAAATTGGCTAGTTATTATTATTAAAAATTCTAATTGTTATTTTTGTATTGGTCAAGGAACACAAAAGAAAGGAAAAAAAGAAACGTTGATAGACCAAAAAAAATATCTATTTGCAAGATATATCATATACGATATGCCTCTTATATGCCATCATAGTATTGGATACAAGCCCTTGTCTAAAGGTCCAATATATTCAAATGCATAAATACATTCCCAATCATCCTCGTTGAGATTGTAATGAATCAAAACACAGCTCAGTCTAGTCTTCAGAGTGCAAAATACAAAGCACTCGCAAGACTTAGTCAACAACATGACGCCAATCCCAAGGAAAGCATGAGTTTCAATTTATGAATTAAGAATCTGACACCTCAATTGCAGCGTTCTGAAGCTTGTTTATTGTCATCGTCACCTCATTTATGAATGATCAAAAATCCCATTATGATGAACTAAACAGTAGTAAAATGGACCTAATGCAAGTCCCTCAATACTTGAATAACTTATATCCATCCTCGTACAATTTTTCCTCAAAATGACTGGAGAAAACAGAAGACATACAGGAATTGGTCCAAAACCATTCAAACTCGAGGTAAGTTACCATGGTTAAGATTAGTCTAAATCTTAAACAGTTGCTGGCAGGCTCTCCAGTCAACACAAAGTTCCCTAAGGGATCGAAAGAGGAAAGAGAGAACACAATAACCGCACTTAGAAACATATTTCCTACAGGTAGTGACGCATTCAGACATGATTCTCTTGCACATGCCTTTTGTGGTCCCTTTCTGAATAACCAAGCCTTCCCAGCCTGCTTCTATCTTCTGGAAAGTCGTGGTGACTATGGTTATGGGTTCCCACGTAATCATGCCGCTGTTTACCCTCCATTGGCTTGTCAGCAGGACTACCAAACTTCCTCTTGCGACTGCTCACTTTTGGAGACTGATACCCTCGTTCAGCATTATCAAATGGTTCAAGCTCACCTTCCTCCACATTATCAAAATCTTCTCCATGTGATGACTGGCCTTTCATTACTTGGTAATGTCCATCTCCAGCATCATCGTGATGCTTAAACTGATGCAAGCTGTCATGGTCCAGCCTGCTTGAAGTTTTGGACCAACTTTGTATCATCTCTTTCAAGCTTGTTCTTCTCATTCTCAGCAGCTAATTCAATTCCATCTTCCAGTTCTCTTTCTATCAGGTCATCGTCATCCATAACATCTGTTTTCCGAGATACTTCTGGACGCGACTTCCTCCGTTTCTCCAGTGCAGCTTTTAGCTTGTTCTTGTCTAACTTTATGCTTTGTTGAGGCGACTGTCCAACTGCACCATCCTTGTATTCTAAAGTCCGACCGTGATATCTGTCTTTCAATTCGCCTTCATCTCCAGTTTCAATTCTTCCTTCAATCCTTTCTTCATCTTCATCATCATCATCGTGTCCCTCAGAACCAAACCTCATTGTATTCTGTGATTCTCCTGCATTCCCATGGTAAGGGAATGGCTCTCGGTCATGGTGCTGATTATCATTGATCTGACCATCTGCTTTGCGTTCTAAGAGGTTATGTGCTTCAGAATTGGCATAGTCATTATTTCGATTCTGGGCAGCTCTTGCAGGTCCAACATGATTATCTATAGGCGTGTGATTGATCAGCAATGAGCCTAGATGATGCTGACTTTGAGGATCCTCCCTTTGAAGTAGCACCACCGCCCTGAGAATGACTACTGTTCACAACAGTCTCTTCACTGGCACCAAGAGCTTTTGCTGGAGGCCGTTGAGTACCTCCAGCACTACCTTCTGCTTCACTAGCCTGAGAAGGTGGCACCCTATTTTGCTCGTAGAGTTCCAGCATTTGATTACTAACCTCTGCAAACAACAAAAATTATACTATCACAACACAAGTTTATAGAAAAGTAAAAGCTAAAGCATAGTATTCTTCTGAGTCATGTCCTACATGCAACCCTGTTTTTCTTTTCCCCCCACCCTTCTTCCCTTCCGTTTTGAGGTTATTCACCTCTGAACTTGTGCCAAAATATCAAATCTAATACTATGAAAAGTGCTGCATTTTGGAATAACTACTGGGTTTCGATGTTGCGAGACTTAATCCTTTGACAACAAGGATGTTTCGTTAACCAGTTGTGCTGATAATCCTTTACAAGAGGGATTATTCAATATTTAGTACCACAAAACAGACTAGAACACTGGTATTCAAAGTAAGGCGAGACACCAACCCTCCAATTGGCGTGGGGTGACATCAAACTCCTGCCACCAAACTTTCTCACCATCAGATGGGAGCTTTACTTTTAGGAACTTGGCAGCAAGGAAAATGGCACCTGCTGCAATGTGGTGGGGCTTAAATTGCAAGCATAAAGACGTCCGAAGCCTGCACGCCGCTTTCCCGGGTCAAAAAGGAAGAAGAATGGCCAAGGAGGGGCATTACACAGGAAATTACAGAAAACAATACATCATACCCATCGTTCACAAAATTCCATGCAACTTGAGCTAGGGCATTTTGAGCAACCTTGAACTTTTTTATAGCCTCAACAAGGGGTTTATATGGGTGGAGCACATTAAGATCAAAACCAAGAGTCGCGAGAACCACCCTTTCCCCCAGCAAAATTAGTTCTTTCTGTTCTTCATATACAACACTCCTGTATGATGGATTTGAAGCAAAAAAGTGAGACAAAGATTGCAAAAGGCATTCAAAGATCTATGAGAAAAATCTTAAAGTAAAATATTAGTGCAAACAATACCTTTTGTTTTATCCTTTGTACTGCTGCAGGGTCCTTTTTATGAATTATTTCATAAGAAACAAGTATAACATCCTTCAAAGGGCGTGGAGTTTCTTCAACCTTGCCCGCCAGAAACATGCAAACAGTGGCAATAGTCTACAAAACATTTCAGTATATCAGAAAATGTATTTAGAGATTTACACATAGCAAAAACTATCAAATTCACTGGATCACTAATCCTTCAAAATAGTTCTACTCTACAGAAATAACAATTGATAAGGAAAAAAAAAAACAGACCAGGCAAACTCTGGCCCCTTTTCTCTTTTCCTTCTTTTAATCCCTTAAGCTAACAGCGGGAAAATATTATTCATCTTGATGATCACTTAGCAAGATAAAAAGATTATTCTCGTCATTATCAATGAGGATTCATGTCCACGTACTCCTGATACCATAAAATTTTGAGGCTGCACAAATACTGCAAAAACTTGTATATTTAAACATGAATTAATGACATGCAAAATGTACACTTAGCATACAAGTACACTACAGAGATTAAGGAGAGATTAAGGAGAACGATCTTTCCTTGACTACAACCAATTATTTATCCCTTCAAACAGTGTACCCCACTTAGGCCCGCACAGTACTCAACTCCTGCACTCCCTTGCGTAGTCGCAGCCCAATACCACTAGCCTAGTCTCACCCCGGCAGAGACCACACGAGATTCCTTCTAATTCCAACTATAACACCTTGGGCCCTAGACGGGCTCAAAAACTTTTTAGCGGAAAGAACGGGCTCAAAATGCTTAAGACAAGTTATTAGAAGCCCATGGCCCTGGGTGTTATATGCTAATTCAGTTCCTTCAAAGCCACCAATGTGGGACTTAGTTATTCTAGGTTGAACCTCATTCTTTATGACCTAATCAATCACACTTAGGAAACACAATTACAAATCCAAAAGCTTCAATAAATACAACAGCTACTCAAAAACCAAGTTGACCAGAATTTAATACCAAACTAGAAGCAGTGATTTTATACTCAGGATTTTCAATCTAGAAACAATTATGAGATCCATTCTCTTTTAATGCCATCTATTGCTGATTCACACAATGGAAAAGTTGCTCCATACTACTTAAAAAAGTTCAACAGTCCTATATGTACGCCTAACCCACGTAAACCTATAGTGATGGGGACCTTCTACAATGCACTTGTCCCTCTAGGAACGCTCTACATGCTCTACAAGACTCTGAACTCAAGTAGTTATTCTAGTGACCACCTATCCCTTCAAGTTACCCAAACGGAAATTTTACCATCTTCAACAGGCATAATAGAAGTTTCAAACTCTCCGTTCATTCGGCACAGAAAGTACTTAAGCCAAATTGACTCTCTTTTGCTTTACAAAAGCCACTTTAGCGTGTTGATTAAGCTTTATTATGCACTGTAGCAGTTCTTTTTCTTATTAAGGTGGTGACCAAGTAATATTGTGTCATTCATATCATGTCTTAACCGTGTTATTAACTATCTCCATCATGTTTTGATCTATTTCTATCAGTTTTTTAGTTTTGAATTCTGCATTGTTGTATCATCACCCATTTACAATCATATCAACTGATAAGACCCTTCTATGTTCAACAATTTGGCATGTTGTAGTGTTCTAGATATGCCTTGTCCCCTTCCTACTATCATACTTTCCTTTTGAAATATATCCGTAATTGCCAAAAGTCGCAAACAATTTTTCCCGGTTTACAACTTGTGTCTCTCCACTATAATATTGAATACACATCTAGGTTGTTTACAGAGGGAAACTGAAACACGCAATTAATGCATGGATAACACGTGCTACAAACCCATTTGTTGCAACTCATGAAGCTGCCATGATGTAACATTTTTTGCACATTTCTAAAGCTAGATTAAGGGCTTCGAACCAACTATTTATTCCCCGAGTTCATGTGTGCATTAAACTCAAAAATACATGAACTTATGCAAGTCAGTTTTGTGTCAAACAATTAAACTCAAAAATACGAGGATCAAATTTGTTCAACATATTGAAAGGAACACACATAAGATTTAATTTGACAAATTAACATTTGGAAACAAAAACCAGAATAGAAACAAAATAGCTTAACATCTGTGTTTATAGCAGTTTATGATTATTGGTCTCCAAACTTATTTGTCCAGGAAAAGTTAATTATTGCTTGCTTAAATGTCACAGAAAGATCTAGTAAATTTTACCGATAAACACTATACCTACAAAATCTGCAGTCCCAAGGGAATGTTTTGATGCTGACGTCTACAAGCCAAAGAGTATTATATGGTAAAAGAATGGAGCAGAAACAGCAACTCACCCTTCTATCATTCTTTGCATGCGACTGACGGAGAAAGAAACGATGACAAAATATAATTGCAGTAGCAATTGTTACTTGGGGCCTGCAATGCAAAACATCCTGCAATCGTATTAATATTCAGCTGAAAGCTTTTACCTCCAGCAACATCTAAGGCATGATGGCAACACCACAAGAAGAAAGGGAAGAGGGAAAAACCAAACACAACAATAAACTGGTTAAAACTTGTAATTATATATTGTCTAAGGAGAAATACTTGAGTATAGATGCAGCACATAAGATTGTGGATGGGAAGGCTTTGCGAATTTCTAGTTTACAAGCTAGATCTTGGATGGGAAGGTCTTTCAACTTTCTACAATAAGAAGTTCGAAAAAAGAAAGCAAGAAAGGACAAGGAATATAGAATTTCTAGAAAAGTGATTCAACTCATAATAAATTCATTCAATCCAACCTCCATCATAATACGACAATATGCACATAGATAAAAAGATTTGAAGGTAAAGAACTTTTAGCCATCAAACAAACCTAAATAGCCAAGGAAACCTCCAAAAAAGCAAGCAAGGGTCAAGGAAAGGAGGATCAAAACAAGTAAAGTTTGATTTCAGTAACTCTAAGTGAATTTTCAGAAATTACCATACTAGGCTTAAAAAGAATTCAAGCCTCTAACCTACCTCAGCATTTGATGGAATTATGAATTACCCTCGGCTTTGTAACTCAAATCATAAAGAAAACTTAATAACCTAGAGTAGACACTACAAGACATAACAAACCACCATGAGCATTTCATTTTCAACAAAAGCTTGTGTTGAACAATTTTATTGGTTCGTCAATTTCCAAAGATGTTGGGCCTCTGCTAGCCACATGAAAATAGTTGTATTTAGCATGAATATCTTATGGCTAATAAGTGCAGCAGTTGCTAATTGTCCTCCTACAAAAACTGATTTCCTTAGATGTGCGTTTGAAAATGTGAATGTCATTTATATTTGTTTCGTCATTTTCAGCTGACATTTTTTTTTTTTTTTTGGGGTCAGAGTAAATTAAAAGAGATGAAATAGAACAAAGAATAAAATATAAAAAGAAAGGGTGGAAAGAAAAAAGCTAAAAAGAAAAGTAGCCAAAAGAAGTGTAAGATATGCAGATAATGCTAAAAGAGTATTGCACAGAGGTGTGTAGACAAAAACCAAAAATCAAAGATATGATTGGAGTTACAAAAGATTTTGTATAATAATATCACACACACAAACCACCATGTTAGGATCAACAGCTGCTAGTAAGATAGTGCGTTTGATCCATGAATGCAACCCAATACTGGCCACAGAATAGACCAATTCCTTCGAAAGGCATATTGATTGAGAATCTATGCAGGAGATTGGGTCGCAAGAGTAACTTCAGTGCTTCTTTTCATGTTGAGGAGCTCACCGCGAATGCACTTTCAATTGCCAAACAAGTAGTCATTTGGCAATTGACTTTCAGATGCCTGTTTGGGGTTTGGGGTTTCACAACACCACCCCAGACATGGTCTTACAGTACATTAAAAACACACTCGTGCGTTCCTTGCTACGTCATTGAGCAACTAGTGATTAGCACACCGTGTGATTTATTTTTTTTACAAAAAAAATTTATTTTGTCATGTAGAGCATGTCAGAGGAAAAAAGGGGATGTTTTAAAACTACCAAAGAGGGGTATATTTTGAATAACATTAAATGACACCACACCAAAGGGATCTTGCTTTATATACAGTATAGATATATTGTTTCCTAATTCCAATTTTACACCCCACAATATTAACAAGTACCACCATCTACAACAAGCCATTGACACCAAAATGCATAATCTATACATCTACAATGGTTTCTTACACGCAACTCCAAACAAAAGTATACTTCTAATGGATAGATAAATTACATTTTGTCCAACCTTAATCTTTACAAAATTATCTTTCCTAAGTTGAATGTTTAGGTCAGAGATCAAGAATACTGACTACCTGTTCAAAACTTCGATTTTATCTCCAATCAAGAAGGCCAAAATCCCAAAAAAAAGAAAAAAAGCAAAACAAAAAAAAAAAAAAGAAAAACACTACTTCCACATAAAAACTGTTGTCCAGGAACAGCAGAATAGTGTAAATTCACAGTACCTAAGGTTATGAGAGGAAATAGAAACGTAAAGACAATTAGACGTTGTCAAAGGTAAAAAAATATTTCCTCATGAGTTGACTACAGCTTTGCATGAATATTGTATCTAACACGATTACATCACATCACTTTGGCTTCTAGATTTTCAGCGTATAAATCTTTTAATCTTCACAAGTTGGATGTAGAATCCGTGTGTTAAAATCAACTTGTATGTACACATGTAGAATATTATAACTTCCATATACATTAATTTCAAAAGTAGGTCAAAGCCCACACATGATTTGTAGTCTTCCCAACCCTAGCATAACCACTCCATTTAAAATCACTCTTGTTAAACTAACCTACTCCAACAATTAACCAAGATGACTGGAGGGGATAAAACAGAGATTAGAAATGTGCAAATTTTTTCACAAGGATATTCAACCCAGAAAGCTAACAGTGCTGGTACCTCCAATTTGTAGATTCAAGAACTAAAATGCAACCTTTCAATGTTAATTCATTCTACTTATATCCTGTTTATGCACCTAACTTTCATCAAGTACAGACTGATGAAACTGCTGTCCATCAACTGCACGGAAAGCATATAAGCTACGCTAATTCTATTCTAAAATTTTGAATTTCCATTTTCACTAACAAATCATCTGTGGTGTAGATTATTTGAATTTTATTGCAACAGAGACATAAGTATCAAAGAATGTGCCCTATAATGGCATTATCAATTCTGAAACAGAACATTAAGCCAAGTTGCCATATTTTATCCAGTATATACAGTTTTTATTCAGTGATTGAGTACCATATCAGTTACCAGAACAAGATACATAGATTTACTGTCTACTGAAAGAAGATGAATGAAGATGAGTATAAGGTCTTCAAATCTAACCTTTAGGACTTGGTATCAATAAAGACATTGAAGATGATGGGAGGAGAGAAGGAAGTCAATCATTTTTTTTGAAATTTCATGAGGAAACAGGACTCGTCAAAGACAATTTCTGATCAACCTTAGTATGGGAACATGTAATTGGAAGTAAGGGGAAAAAATAGTTCAAATCCAACTTTATATGATGTTTGACCACCATGTCCTATAAGTACAAGCTCAGTTTTATACAACTAAAGTAAGATATTGGTCTCCACTTTCAATTTCAAGAGGTCTAGAAATCACTACTGAAGGGTGGCCCTCTAGATCTTATGCTCTACTGATTTTTTATACAAGCTTCCAAACAATTTTCCTTCCAACACTAGAATTTCTGCACAATTTTCATGCCAATGTAAAAAATACTCCTATTTCCAAATTTACAGTTTGGTGCATTAGTTATGCGTTGGTACTGGTGCACTAGCTTAGTCTTTAATCAGCAGTTGATTATTAAACAGAATCTTTTATTCATAATGCATTAAAAAACTACTCTTATCTTTACACATTCACACCAAGCCTATTTAGATAGGCACCAAAGCAATGAGTTAATCATAAAATCATACAAATTAACATGGACATAATGTTTACCAAAGAAAAATCATGATGTAATGCAATGAGTATTGTATACATAAAACTCCTCTACAATTGAAAAACAATCTCCCCAGTTCTAAAGCTCCTAAAAAAAAGTAGCATTTATCCAATATAAGAGAGTACACCAGGATGGTGATGTTATCAAGGTGATGCCTTGAGAAGATCATTAGATTTAGAACACGTGGTCAACTTTATAATGACGGCTAGACATACTATTTCAATTGACAGAAGCATTATCAAAAAAATACTGGCTCCGCTAGGACTATATTGTTGTGAAAATAATATTTTGAACTATTTTGCCTAAACATTGCTAAACTCGAGATCTGGAGAGAGGCACTTGAGGCAAAAGGGTTAGACTTAGTAGATCAAAAACAGAATGTATGGAATTCAAATTTAGCAAGAATGCACGTAGGAATAGAATAGGGGTTGGTATCGGAAATCAAGAGATACACATAAGTGAAAATTTTAAGTATTTAAGTTCAATTCTTCAGAGCGATGGTATAAATCGAGATGTTACACATCAAATACAAGCGGGTTGGGACTAAATGAAGAATGACAAAAATTTCTTCATGACTTGAGGGTAAATTTTATAGAACGGCACTTAAGCCAGCGATGCTTTATGGGTCTGAATGTTGGGCAGTGAATTAACACATAAACAAAAGATGAGAGTAGCAAAAATGCGAATGTTAAGATGGATGTGTGGGTACACTAAGATGAACAAGATACGGAATGAGCATATTCGTGATAAGATTGGAATAGCACCTATTAATAAGAAAATGAGAGAAACACGCTTCAGGTAGTTAGGTCATGCGTTCAAACGGCCAGTAGAAGCAAGGCGAGTAAAATTTAGAAAGAATAGTCAATATAAGAGAGGGGTGGGAGAAGACCGAAAAAGACTTGGAGGATAACTTGTAAGAAAGATATAGTTCATATAGGAATTAAGGTGGATATGGTCCATGACAAAACGCAATGGCGTAACAAGATTCATGCAACCGATCCTACTTAGTGGGAATAAGACTTGGTTTGTTTGTTTCTATTGCCTAAATGCATATTTCCAGCCACCTTTTAATCTCACATACATCACATCCCACAAAGTTGCTACTATACTTATTACAAATAATATCCCAAATAATGATTGTCCAAATGGAGCCACTGAAATTTCAATGTTCCAAAAACCATGAACAAACACAATCACCAAACAGTAAAGAGTTGTTACAAATAACTGGTAAAACTTGCAGGAAAAAAAGAAAAAATCAAATTCAAAATCAAAGACTTACACTTTAAGCCTCATGCCTAGATCCTGCAAGAATGTACAATATGACTTGCGTAAATAGGCCTCTTTCTTCAAATCAATGCTATCTCCTCTTGATGGGGAACTTTCCTCAATTTCTTTCCTAGAAAAGTACCATCGACCGCCACCTTCCTCTGGCTTGTCCTGTGAACCTTTATACATTCCAGCTTCATGTACTCCATGGTGAGAAGGATCACCAGGCACCAAACCAGCCATTACTAACTCTTTATTCTCCGCCGGACACAGGGAAAGACAGAAATGCCTGTGAATTGTTTCCTCTGTATTAACAGAAAATGAAGTGTTATGCCATCAACATGTAGCAAAATTTTTGTCAACAACTTACAGTAAGGAAAATAAAAATCTATCCAGAACAAACTAAAGCTAAAAGATGAAGATCTCTAAATGCTAGCATAACAAAAGACTAACATGAAAATAATTTATGACATCATGTCAAAGCTGCATGACTGCTAGCCAAAGAGCATCTCAAGTCATTAGTACAACATGTAGCAATGAAAATTACAGAAGAAAACACGCAAGAGATCTTAACAATTGGAATCAAATCACCGAGTTCCAGTTAAAAATGTTGGAAACTAAAATTATCACCCCAAAAAACAACTATATCATTAGCAACAAGTATTGGCACAGATAAACCCTAATCTCAATCTGCCGAATGTACTATATCGTCCACTTCTAATACCAATATCCAACTTTAGGTTTTCCCCTTTTCATAAAGATGAGATTAGAGATCAAGAGAAGTACCAAAATCCATCCAAAAAAAGAAGTTAACCATTGTACAGTTAACACATCAGCTCCTAGACCAACAACAAATTATACAACAATAATTGATTCTTTATTTGCATAGACTTAACCCTTGTCGTATTTTTCCCTAAAAATTATATATTTCAATATTTTGCCAAAAATACTAAAACTTTCTAACCCTTTTCATCATCTGCTCCAAAAAAAAAAAAAAAAAAAAACCCACGAATTATCAATCTTTATCAACTATACACTGAAAAAAGCGGCTAGGTCCAGTTTCCTCAACCCAGTCCCATTGTGAATTATTGCAACTATACCCCTAGAAGAAAACAGCACGCTTCCACCAAAAAAATAAAATAAAATAAAATAAAACAAAACAAAACAAACAAAAGGACTAATGATATAAAGCAGCTTCTTCCTGCTGCCGAGCCCTAATTTTTTTTTATACCTGGGGGAAAAAGACCCTTTTTCCGACGGAGATGACTCGGATAATACCTGGGTCGATCTGGGTTGCTCTGATTGCTTGCTTGCTCGCTATTCACCGGTCGGTTGCTGGAAAGTCGGCGTCGTCGGCCCACAAAAAAATTGGGATGGATGAAAGATGAGGGGATTGTAGGATAGGATTTTCGGAATATCGGGATAGTAGTGATAGGTGGGGTGGGGTGAGGGGAGGCGGGAGTAGGAAGTGATGAAGGACAAAGAAGGGTAAAAGGAGAGAGAGGACTTGGATATATACCCTTCAGAAGAAGAATAGAATTGGGGTAGAGAGAAAATATTGAGAATCTGAGCAAAAACGATTCGGAGAGACACTAACATACTAATAAGGTGAATTATTATTATTATTGAAAGAATAACGTGAATTATTTAAAGTATTTAATTATTTATTGAATATTTTGAGAATCTCAGCCAAACATAAAATGGTTTTTTACACAGGAGAACTACAAATAAGGTTAATTATTTTTTAATAAGGTGAATTATTATTATTATTATTATTATTATTATTATTGAAAGAATAAGGTGAATTATTTAAAGTATTTAATTATTGTATTGAATATTTTGAGAATCTCAGCGAAACATAAAATGGTTTTCTACACAGGGAGAACTACAAATAAAGTTAATTATTTTTTAAGAAAAATAATTTCAACAGTACAATGTATATGTTAATTTTGGATCGATAAATTTAGTAAAACAAAAATTTAAAATCTATCTAGGAGTAGAATGAATTTCAAATAAATATTATTTGATATCCTTGTATGTTTTTAATTGAAAAAAATTTAAAATTCATTATTTTTAATCCCAAAAATTATTCTAACAAATTAATAAATTTCAAATTGTTCAACAAATTTTTCAATCCAAACACAACTTTAGTACTTCTAACAAATATGTTACTGTAGTTTTATTTTACAGGAAAATTTTTACATCCCCAATACTCCAACATAAAAGGCATATATAAATGTAACCAAATGAAACTTGTCAATTAATTGCTAACATATTTAAAGTTAAAAAAGCATATTTCTAAAAAAATTACCAAAAAATTGCATACCTTAGGTATATTAGAGCTAACCTTAGTCTTAGTTAGGTTGGTGAGGGATAAGGTTTTTGAACCCCAGTCATAAACCCATGTTAGATTATTAAGCTAAATAATTCAGGTTGACGGATTAAATTAGTTGATTCACCGAGTGTTTCCAGTAGGAAACTCGAATTCCAAAAGGTTAATAACTCAAGTTTAGGTAGGTTAGAAGAAAGTTTCTCGAACCCAAATTAATTAATTTGATAGAATTCAATACCGAAGTTTTCGGGGTTGGGTTGATATGTGAGAATAGAATCACTATTAATTATAATTTAATTAATGGATTGACCGGAGATTTGAATGACCCAAAATAATTGCTAGCCTTTCATTCGACTCATCTTTATTCATTGCTGGTATCTCAATCAAATTTAATTGTTTTCTAATTTATAACTTTTTAATTATTTCTGCAACTTATTTTCAAATCCAAAACATTGAAATATGACTATATAAATAGAAATTGCATTAGAATCTCGGTACTTGCACCGGTCCTCGCAGAATCAACCTTTACTTACCCTTCTATATTGATAACCGTATACTAGCGGTTATTAGTGAAAGTGTGGGACAAGGAAGTAAAACTTGTTCAACTCACAGCAAAGACTGACACAAACCCCGCCCTCTTTTTCAAGTTCACTAAGACGTAGCTACGACCTGTGAATGGTTACCTTTTGGAGTATTACTTGGACCCCTACTATACCCTAAGGTAGAATTTGAACAATTTCAATATTAACATATGGTTCTATTTGTGGAAACTGAATTAAAAATCATCGTTGATATGGCACTTAGCATGCACAAACTTATAGGATCAACTAAGCTCCAAGGAAAAAAAAAAGTAGCTTTTCATCACCATTCAAACTGAATCGTCAAGATAATGGACCGCCTTAGGAGGGAAGTAATGGACCCAGGTCCCCAAGACCTTAACAAAGATAGTGAGATTTATAAATTGGGGTTACAAGTTATGATATTGAAAGATATGCTTATCTACCAACATCTCATCAATAACCCACTTTTAAGACAGAGGAGATCCTACTAAGATAATAACTTGGGAACTCCTGAGTTACTTAATACCCAGGATAAGATGCCAACAAAAAAACAAGGATACCAACAAAGAACATCTTGCTCAAGACCTCTATTCGGAGGCTAGAAGAGAAGGAGATGCTCATCTTTAAAGGTTTGCCCTGTTGGTTTATGTACTAAAGGCAACAGTGTTGGAATTAGAAATTATATTTATTGCCAACGTTAAATGAACCTAAAGAGTCACACACTAAGAGTAAGCACTGGGTTAAGTTAATTGTTGACTAAGTTGTTGATGTTGAATTTGTTCTAGATTCAATGAACAGATTTATTTAGGCACTTTGCCATTATGAGTAGGATCTGTCTCTTATACACATCTAGCAGAAGAATATGATTCTTTAGGGTTCGAAGCGTCTGACATGCGACTTATTAGTAACACACAGTCGGACGAAAAACCCTACGAAATAGTTCCGAAACACTGCTCTAGCAAGCAACACCCTAAAATCGGAAAAGCTACTCGCTGCTCGATAGTAAGATGTGTATAAGAGATAGGAATAGAATCTTTGCATACATCATCTGTATGTGTATCTTCCACACATCTATTTTAACTTGTGATAGATGAATGTATTGAACTATATGTATATGTGATTTGTGTATGTTCTGTCATGTGATTTACAATGCCATCTTTGTAAGTTTGATTTGAATCAAGACATCATGAAAAATTATGACAGCACATGCTAAATGAGTTACGAATACTCTTTAGCGTACTTTCTGTCATAGTGGCTTAAAATCGTTTTGGTTATAACATCGGATAAATAATAGTATGTTTTCTTCAACATATGATGTGTATCATATGCATGGTGCATACTATTTTGACTCATCTGAATAGCAACTTGGCGTCAATCAACAACAAGGTGTATTCCATGAAGATGGAAGAAATTTTGAAGTTGTAATTTGACCCTAAGATTGACCTTGATCTTCATATTGGCTTATGAAGATCACCATAGTTTAAGGGCCATGCTATGACACGTTTATCTTACTGTTATTTGTATATGTTTATGTGATGTTAAATGTTAAATATATGTGGTGCATGAAAACATATGATCAATTAACAAGTTCACATAACATGTTAATTGAGGGCTTAATCAAGTTATGCCACCAAATTTAAACACCTTCCAAAGACTTTGATCATGATGTGCGTTTTTGCTAAAGTAAAAGTACATTAGTTATTTTAGTCGAAAGGATAAGTAATAGTGCTACTTATATGTTTAATTTGGCCAATAAATATTGGGCTATCAAAACGGTTTTGGGCCTATAAGAGAAATAGATTAAACATGCCGGTACATGTGATGTATTGATCTCATAATTGTTTTAGGAAGAGTTTCATATGATGTAATTGGTAAAGAGTTACCTACCTAAATAACTTAATTTTAATTGTCATGCCAAAGCTGAGTTAAAGTTAAGTGAAATATGGATCTTAACCCACTAAATACAAACTGTTGTGTATTCATTTATGAGGGTAATTGATTTAGTGGGAGTTTTATATTAATATCGAAATTTTGTACTTTGCATAATTGTTGTAGATCAATGGCCGCTAATAACACTTCAACACTATTAAGATATCTTGAAGTGTTATTAGCCATTTAACTACAAAAACTGTCCTATACACTGATATCGTTGGAGGTTTGAGAATTGTTCTCAAACAAGAAAGGAAGTGTATGTTCGGACAATCCTATCCTGAACTGCACCAATTCTCCAAGAGCGAGAGCATGCTTATAATACCAGAATCTCTTATGACTCTGTAGATGTGTCTAAGAGACAGGCTTGGTACCAACAGCCCAGACCTTGAAGGACTTGGAGCACTTGGAAGCTTTCGAGATGGTCAATCATCTCAAGGAAATGTTCCAACAAGCAAGCACGGCAGAAAGGTTTGATACGACCAAAGCTTTACATTCCCGCAAAATGGTGAAGGAGCGCTGTTAGTCCTCATGTCTTGAAGATGAAGGGTCACATAGATCATCTTGAAAGACTTGGATTTCCCATAAGTCAAGAGCGGCAACGGATTTGATCCTGAATTCTCTTCCGAGAGTTATAGCCGATTTGTTATGAACTTCAACATGAACAACATGGAGAAATCATTTTCGAGTGCATTCGATGCTTAAAGCTATGAGCATAATATCAAAAAATTGCTGGCCAAGTTTTAATGGTTCATAAAGGTAAGGGGATAAAACGAAAGGAAGGTCAAATAAGGCTTATAAGAAAAGCCTGTGTATAGCTCTTTTGGCTTATACACATCTAGATGTGCATTGGTGTCACAATAGATATCAACTGGAGTTTTGTTTGACTCTAGATGTGTATAAGAGACAGTCCTATAGCTGATGCATAGGTGGAATCTCACATGATTGAAATGGAGTACTTGGTATTTATGTTATACACGTATACATCTTACTCTTCTCTTATACACATCTACATGGGTAAAGAGACATCTCTGATCCATGGATTGTGCATAAGAGACAATAATTCCAGTAAAATAATAGTCATCTTTCCCAACAAACTAGAAGTGCAGATGCTAGATGGATATAAGAGCAAGATTGATGCAGCAAGATCATCTTTATGTGAACAGATTTTACACAGCATAGATCTAGCCGTAACTACAGTTCATGTACTTCGATTATGTCCAACATAATATGTTTTTAACTAATTTCATGATCCTGCTATCACGATCTGAACACCACGGTCACGATCTGCTATGGTCCAGTTGCCGTGAAGACGTGTTTTATGGAAATGCTGATTTGCATAATGGTCTTTACGTTCTAAACATTGAAAAGCCAAATCCAGAGATTGTTTATAACATAAATACAAAGAAACCTAGATTGGATGATTCAAATCAAACTTTCTTACAGATGGCATTGTCGCCTTTGTCACATAAATGAGAAGCGCATATCAAAACTCCATAAAGATGGGCTTTTGAATCAATTTGATCTTAAATCTTATGATATCTGCGAATCTTGTTTGTTGGTAAGATGACTAAAGCTAAAAACACTGGACATCAGTGAATGAGCCAATGATTTATTGGGCCTAATACATACAGATGTATGTGGTCCAATAAATACTTGTTGCAGAGGAGGTTACCAAGATTTCATTACTTTCTCGGATGATTTCAGTAGATATGGTTATGTCTATCTAATGAAACATAAATCGAGTCTTTTGAAATGTTCAAATCTTAATCACTCATTTTCCTCCGCATAATTTCTACATGTTCAATCACAATCTTTATAATCTGTCTGGTTACTGCTCTACGTGTGAACATTTAGTGTGTATAAGACACAGAACCTATGTAGTTAATCCTGGTGTCTCACAATGTCTCTAAGGATGAACATGGAATGGTGTATCGAAAGAACCACGAAAGAGTCCAAGTCGTCTGGTTCTTATACATTTCCAGATGTCTCTTATACAGATCTGTTCTTATACAAAACGTGTAACCTGGCAAACAAATGCATTCACATTGAATCGTGTTCCAACTAAAACGTAGAAAAGACACCATATGAGATGTGGACTGGTAAAAAGCCTTGTATGTCTTTTCTTAAGATTTCATCTATCATGCCTTAATGTGAGGCTTATGTCAAACGGCAGGTCTCAGATAAGTTAGCTCCCAAGTCTGATAAGTGTTTGTTTGTGGGGTATCCTAAAGAAACTAAAGGATACTACTTCTACAATCCCTCTGAAAACAAAGTGTTTGTTGCCAGAAATGGGATATTTTTGGAAAAAGAGTTTCTTTCCAAAAGAACTAGTGGGAGTAGAGTACATCTTGAAGAATTTCAAGATCCACAAGACAACACTCTCTCTCTGTGGAATTGAATAAATTAATTAGTTGTTGGTTCGAATGAGACAACACAATTGGAACATGGGAATGACTCACAATCGGTTGTTTACACATCTATTTGTTATTACACATACAAATGATGTGTTACTCATGGATCACCATGAGCCCACTAGCTACCAAGATGCTATGACTAGTCCAGACTCTGAGGAATGGCAAAGTGCCAGTGAAATCTGAGATGCAATCCATGTTTGACAATCAAGTTTGGACTTTGATTGATCCACCGGATGGTATAAAAACTATTGGGTGTAAATGGGTTTTCAAGAAGAAAACTGACATGGATGGCAATCTACATACCTTCAAAGCACGATTGGTTGCAAAAGGTTTCAAACAAACTCATGGTATAGACTATGATGAAACCTTTTCACCAGTTGCTATGCTTAAATCCATAAGGATTCTTATTGCCATTGCAGCATACTATGATTATGAGATATGGCAAATGGATGTCAAAACAGCGTTTCTTAATGGAAACTTACTCGAGGATGTGTATATGAAATGCAGCTCAGGTTTTGTACAAGTGAGAATTCGAAAAGGTATGTAAGCTTCAAAGATCCATTTATGGATTAAAGCAAGCCTCTCGGAGTTGGAATCTTCGTTTTGACGAAGTCAAAGAGTTTGGATTCATCAAAAATGATGATGAACCTTGTGTTTACAAGAATATTAATGCAAATGCAGTGGTGTTTCGGTTTTGTATGTTGATGACATCTTGCTCATTGGAAATGACATTCCTACCTTGCAAAGTCAAGTCTTGGTTAGGAAAGTGTTTCTCAATGAAGGATTTGGGCGAAGCACTTATATCCTTGGTATCAAGATCTATAGAGATAGATCTCAAAAGCTCATTGGCTCGAGTCAAAGTACTTATATAGATAAAGTACTAAAGATGTGTAGTAAGAGACAGCACTAAAACAATATTGCTCAATGCCAATGTCGCATGGCATCGGTCTTGGAAAGGCTCGGTGTCTGCGACACAAGATGAGCGAAATCGCATGAGTGAGATTCCATATGCATCAGCTATAGGATCCATCATGTATGCGATGTTATGTACTCGACCGGATGTCTCATAAGCTTTGAGCATAACGAGTAGATACCAAAGCATATGAGACATCCGGAGTCATGGACAGCATCTGAACCTGGTTTAAGCATAAGAGATGAACTAAAGATGTTTTCTTTCTTTATGGAGGACTGGAAACTTCCTTGTGTAACTTATACACAACACTTTGCAAGTTTCGATCAGAGAGATGATTTTAGATCACAATCGGGATATGTGTTCTGTTTAAATGGAGGTCTTGTTAGTGGAAGAGTTCAAAGCAAGCGACCATAGCATTCTACAACGGCAGAATATATAGCAAGGCATCGATGCACTAAGGAAGCGATTTGGATTAGGAAATTTGTCACCGAATTAGGTGTTGTTCCTAGCATCACTAATCCAGTTGATATCTATTGTGACAATAATGGGGCTATTGCACAAGCCAAAGAGCCTAGATCGCATCAACGATCCAAACACATCCAAAGACGTTATCATCTCATTCGTGAGATCATTGAGAGAGAGACGTCAAAATATGCAAAGTACCAACTGATGACAACATTGCTGATCCATTAACTAAACCACTACCACAACCAAAACATGATCGCCATGTTCGGTCAATAGGTCTTAGACATATGTATGATTGGACCTAATTGTTTAATTGGGAGACTTTTAATGGATAATTTTAAAACGAATATTGTCATCATGATATTTTATTTATAAAGAGATTTATTATTGCATGTTTTAATATTAGAATCCATGAATAATTTATTATTCTAAATGTCCCTAGTTATTCAATATAGTGGGAATGTGTTGATTTAAGACTAGTATGATTTTGATTGATAATCATATGATGATTATGGATATATGGATATAATAAAAATCATGGGTATTTGTTGGCGAACAAAGTCTTGGATTGATTTCATTTATGAGAATACAACATGGTTTTATGTCATTGGTAATTCTCATTATGAACATGTTGTCATATGGATTCATCCTTAGACCTGAGATCACCATAGTTTCCTACATAAGAACTTATGTGTTTTGACACAATCAAACGTTGTCTTTAACCGGATGATTATAAAGATTGTGATTGAACATGTAGAAATTATGCGGAGGAAAATGAGTGATTAAGATGGAATTTGTCCCTCTTATTATGAGAGAGATGTCTTTGGGCCCCTCGATTAGTAGGAATGTAAAATGCATGGCCGTGCTCAAATGGATTGATAAGGTGATCAAATTCATTTGTTTTATCATTCTACTTCGAGATCGAGAAATCAAATAGTTGGACACAAATAGAGATGTGTATAAGAGACATGTCCAACTAAGACATCGTGTGACAAAAGGATTATGACATGGGTTATTTGATCGGGTTATGTCGATCAATGATCTTCATTGGCCTCTAGCAAGGCATCATGACCACCCAAGTTAAATGCTGTCTCTTATACACATCTAGATGTGTATAACATGGATTGCATCTCAGATTTCTTCATTTCCATTCTTTAGTCCAAGTGGGAGTATTGTTGGTTTATGTACTAAAGGCAACAGTGTTGGAATTAGAAATTATACTTATTGCCAACGTTAAATGAACCTAAAGGGTCACACACTAAGAGTAAGCATTGGGTTAAGTTAATTGTTGACTAAGTTCGTTGAATAAGAATTTGTGTCTAGATTCAATGAACGAGAATTATTTACTAATTACATTGGATTTCTTGGATTGTCCAGGTTAAATAGTAATTATCACAGGAAGAAGAACTGTCTCTTATACACATCTATATGCGTTTATATACCTAATACGTGTGATAGAAGAATTCTAATCAAAGAGGAGTTCTTTGAATTTAGGTTAACCGCTATATATAGAATATGATTCTTTAGGGTTCGAAGCGTCTGACATGCGACTTATTAGTAACACACAGTCGGACGAAAAACCCTACGAAATAGTTCTGAAACACTGCTCTAGCAAGCAACACCCTAACAATTGGAAAAGCTACTCGTGTGGATACCTGTAGAGGGCGTTCGTTCAATCCAGAGCAGCGCCTAAGGTCTGACGTGTTCTACGAATATGTTCGTGCTTGCCGTGGTGTCCAAATAGCTGACTGTCTCTTATTCACATCTCAAAGGTTCAGATCGCAACCAGGGTTTTGCTATCGAGCAGCAAAGGTATATATATCTAAACCCTAGACGATTTAATCGGAACGCATGGATCCTCTTATAGGGATTTCCGGTGTTTTTCCGCTGCGTTATTTTTATATTATGGCTAGGAAATCCCAACATGCCCGACAAGAGAACTCAACATGGTCAACCGAGCATGAGTAAAGGAGGATATTGCCACCTCAAGACACCAATTTAGGAAAGGAGTTGTAGCAAGGTATCCCACCTTATTAACATAGAAGGCACCTTGCAAAGGAACATGTCCTCGGAAAAGAACTCGTCCAAGAAAAGAACATAATTATCCAAAGGGGACTCTTAAGAAAGTTCCTGCAATGTGGATAAGGCCAACTAATCCTCCCAATTGGAAAGATCAAGAACTTAAGAAGCTTTTACATAGAATTTGTAGTGAAGTGTTCATGTAACGGTTAAACCCTCCAAGGCAGTCAAGATCTGTCCACCTTTTACTATTTTCATTTGAATTAATGAAAATGTCTCTATCTTTTATGTATTCTTCACTATATACTTGTTTCTTAAGAAATTAGTTAAAATTTATGCATGTAACTTTCTTTTTGCTCAAGAAAGTCAATGTTCCTAATGCTAAGTGTCAAAAACGCCATACTTAAATTTATTAAGTCAAGTTTATTATTATCCTCTAGGATTTGACCTATCCCTCTCAGCGCAATTAAGAGCTTTCTCAAGGAACAATTCCAATATTACTTCCCTGATACCCTATGGGGTCAAACATGCTATTTACACTCTCTAGGACCAATCAACTCATCTGGAGGCATTAAGGAACATCCCAAGAGATTGCACAAAATTTCATTTATGCCTATGTTTCAAGGACATAGTCCTAGAGCCTTACTCACTCATCCCCTACAAGAGCCCTCTAGGGTATAATCCTACTTATGCATCCCTTCTCACTCCATTTCGAATAGAACTGTACTTGCTAATACCTCCTTACACGCCCATGCTCGTGCCCTTCGAGGTAGAGCCATACTCGCGTGCCCTAATTTTATTCTCCAAGGTAGAGCCCTGCTCGCGAGTCCCTGATGGCCCTTTAATATTGAGCCGTACTGGTGCACACTCTTTCCATGTCCCTGTTCTCACTCTTTAGGGTAAAGTTATTCACGAACTCTTACTTGTGCCCTACAGGGTAAAGCCCTGCTCATGCATCTCTATTTGCACCCTTTGGGGTAAAGTCCTACTCACGTATCCCTGCTCCCACCCTCTAGGTAGAGCCTTATTCAGTTGCCCATTTTCTCGGCCTTTAGAGTAAAGCCCCACTTACGCAGCCTGACTTACGCCCTTAGATGTATAGCCCTGCACACTTGCCACTAATTATGCACTCTTTCTCGAGGCATCTTCTGGGTTTGAGAGTTCACCTACTCGTGCCCTCTTGGAACAACTCACCCGTTTAGGGACAAAACTTAATTCTTCTAAAGTGAAAGCTTCTCTAGTGAAGTCCACTCCCAAGAGTAAGACTCACCCTTCTGACGGTCAAAAAATGCATCTTCCAAGGGTAAGATTCAAGTGTTCCCAAGTGAAGGCTTCCAAAAGTAAGTCCTACTACCAAGAATGGCACTAATCTTTCCAAAGGCCAAAAAACTCATCTTCCAGGCTCAAGTGTAATCCAGAGTCTAATTGCCCTTCTGGGACGATGCCTATGTCTTCCCAAGTAAAGGCTTCCCAAGCTAAGTCCACTTCCAAAATTGAGACATCCTTTCGATGGTCAAAAAACATATCCTCTAGAATCAAATTACCCATCAAGAGGCAAATTTGAAGTCTTCTTAAATGAGTACCATGAAAGCCAAATGTACTCCCAAGAAAGATGCATCCTTACGAGAGCAAAATTTAAGTTTTCTTAGATTATAAGAACAACCAAGGCCAAGTTCAATCGTAAGAAAGAGGCTCAATTATCTAGGGAAAAAATTTAAGTCTTCCCAAGTGAAGGTTTCTTAAGCTAAGTCCACTCTAAGAGTGAGACTCACCCTTTAGGGGTCAAGAGTGCATTCTTCGAGGTCAACTCACCTCTCTAAGGACAAAACCTACATCTTCTCAACTAAAGGCTTCCTATCTTTTTGAGGATAGCAAATGCATCTAATAGGATCAAGCATCCTCCATGGTCAATTTACCCCACTGGGGCAAAAATTGAAGTATTCCTCAGGAAGGACATTCAAGGTCAAGTCTACTTACAAGAATGAGACTTATCCTTCTGATGGCAAAATATGAATCTTCTCAAGAGAAGATGCATGGGAAAATAGAGAGCAAAAATTGACCAAGTCATTCATCATCTCGGGAGACAAAATTTACTCAACACTTAGTCACCTTCAGAAGTAGATGTCCCAACCAATGCCGTCACCTTTATAAATGAGAGGACCCCAAAGATGGCCCTTAGATAGTCAATGAGTAAATCATTATCAAAAGCCTCCGACTCACAAATAGTTCCTTTGCCGTCTGTAGGAATGAAGGTGTTATTAGTAAGTGATGAACATTTCTCAGTGACTGCAACCACATCACTAGCTTTATCGATAGGAGACCCATCATCGCCTCCACCAATAATAATATTTCCTCCAATACTATTATCAATAGATCTTTCACCAATGAGATCTCATCTAGCACGTCGTCCCCTATCAAGCCCTCACCAACAGCCATAACAATAGAACTTTAAAGATGAAAACATCAACAAATAGACGGTTATAGTCGGCATCATTCGACTATATAATCATGCAGACAAATTCTTGGGTAGTGATAGGAACCTTCCTATCAGTCATGTTGTGCCAATGAACTGAGAACCAACGACAACCATCCATTAGCATCAGCGGCCCCGGCGTCATTCATCAGGCTCCTCAAGGCACATCAACATTCACTAATGCCTCCCCCTTACTTGGGCGATCCCCAATAATGGATCACCATGAACTGCATACACCTTACCAGCTCTTAACCTTCTGAAAACATGTCTCATTTCCCTGAAACTTGTATATGTTGATGGATCCCGACCAACAACAATACTACCAACAAAACAATCCTCTTTCATCCGCAGTTTTACCCCAAGTCCTATCCCAAAGATCACAACCCTTATGTTTTCCTTTCTTGGATCCTTATTGCCTTTGAAGGCTTGATGTTTGGTTATGACATTGGTAATTCTGGTGGTATTACTATCATTGAAGATATCTTGTTCAAGTTTTTTCTTCTGAAAGTCTCTAAGATAAAGTTACATGCCATGGAGAAAACTATTGTAAATATGATGATAAATTGTTGCAGCTTTTTACATCGTCCTTACATGTAGCAGCTCTTGTTTCTAGCTTTTTTTTTTCATCAAAGACATGGATTTTTCTAGGATGCAAGCCTGCGATTCTCATGACACCAACTTTTTCTATGATTGGTGTTGTCTTCCAGCAAAATCGAGAGTGCTATTGCTTAAGTTGGATGGTTGCTTATTTTGGGTAGAATTCTCTTTGGAATTGGAATTGGTTTTGGAAATGAAAGTATTGTGTTTATGTGAAATCTCTAAGGATGGTTTTATTTGGTGCATAAGAAATCTTTTTGGGGATCCAATGCTCAAGATAGTTGTTTGCAAATTATAGTCTCAAGTTGCTTGACATACATAAAACGTGTCTAATTAACTTCTAGCACAGTCATAGGTTTTATTGATGGGAATGACCCATTAACAGTTCCCTTGATCCCACCAATGGCTAGGTCCCCTTGGATGGAAATCCCCTTCATTGATGACAGTGCCTCCGACCCGGGGTCCTCATCAATGACTCCACTTCCAAGTAGACCTTAACCCATCTTCCATGGACACGTCCCTAGAAGGGGTGCAATCCGCAACTATATCGCAGTAGCGTGTCCATTTGCAGCAGGGGTTCCATACTTTGTCATCAATTCATCTTAGCTAACTATATATGAAGCACAAAGCCTCCTAAATTTTAGGGTGTCAAATTTAATGTTTTCCTTCTTGTAACCTTTGGTGATTATCCTGTCCACCCATATTATTAGTGGGAGCTTTTCTTTTTAAATTTTTTACTCCTTATAAACTATTACTAACTACCCATGTTTAACTACTAAATAACTACTCATCTTCACATTTTTTATTTTATAATTCATTTTACATTCACCCTCACAAAATAAAATTATTTTTCTAGAAAATATATTTTATAATAATTTAATTTTTTTCTTTATTGCACACATATTGTGTGTGCATCAATCACTAGTAATCTATAAAGCCTTACATTGATGCCAAATTTCCATCTAGGGATTAGATTTCAAAATTAAAAAATGACTTTGGTCAATGAATAGGTCACAATTTGCTCAAAGAGACACGTCTAGATAAGACCAAGTGAATGACTCAGGTCGGAGCACAAGTCCAAAAAAATTATAACTCTACTTTCAACTCGGACACACCTAGCTTAAGAGGGGAGTCATCAAGGACAAACGAAGATATTAAAATGTTCCACCAATCATTGGTGTTCAAGTGGCAAATGAATTGGCACAATGTCCACTAGGTTAATTTGGCCAAAAGTCAACAAGACTTCATAATATAGTGAAATAAGGCCTTAATAAGCTCTAGTAGGTTTATTTATTATCCTTAGCCTATTATCCGGAAGGCCCGTCTACAAATGGTGTAAATAGTTCAGTCCAAAGTTTGATCACTTAATTAACTATTTTTTCACAAGTTACTTCTTTCGTTTCTATTATTCTGTCTTATCTATGTACTGACTTAAGGACACAAACTTTGTTTTCTTTCTCAGGTTCACCAAGACATGGATAGGACACACGACCGATTACTTTATGATGATGCCAAAATAATACCCTCACTAGAAAGTATACATGTGGCTCTAGTCCCATGTTTCCTAGGGATATTTTGGTAATTTTACTCTCATAGCCAAAGTAAGTTTAAATGGGTCAAATAAATATTTACAAAGCCATGCAGGGTATAAATATCGAAATGATAGATTTGATTCAATGCATTCTCACATTCTTGGTCTCTGAATTCTCTCTAGTCTAAGAACTGATTTGAGCGTCAAAACCTATCTTGTGGGACATACTGTTGCACTCTTTTTTCTCATGTGTTCCTGATGTGGGAACTATGCACAGGATCTTACCTAAGCATTAGGTTGAATTATACTTGAACTCAGCACTGAGCAAATTTGAGTATCAATATCTGCCGCTATCTGTGAGAAGTGAATAAAAAGCTATCGTAACATATAGCACATACCTTGTGCAACACCTATTAGAATAACCAAGACAAAGGAAAGTAACAAGCACCTCACCGCTTCTAAACAAATAAAGTATTCTGCCTCGGCAAATTAAGTACTTCAGTTCTGGTAAAAAATGTACTCCACCATAGGGAAAATAAAGTACTCCGCCTCCGGGTGACTTAAGCGCTTTGTCTCCATACAAATAAAGTACTTCACTTCTGAGCAACTTAAGTACTCTACCTCATCCAGACAAATAAAGTACTCAGCTTCCAGACAAATAAAGTACTCCGCCTCCGGCCAACTTAATTACTCCATCTCTGGGCAAATAAAGTACTTTGCTTCCAAGCAACTTAAGTACTCTGCCTCCGAACAAATAAAGTACCCCGCCTCTAGACAAATTAATTACAATACCTCAAGATGAAAAATGTATTGCATCTCCAAGCATATAAAGAACTCTACCTTCAAGCAACTTAAGTACTTCATTTATGGCAAATAAAGTACTTTGCTTCTAGGCAACTTAAATACTCCGTCTCTAGGAAAATAAAGTACTCCATCTCTGGGGCAACTTAAGTACTCCCCAGGTGAAAAATGTACTCCGCTTTTGCCCAAAAAAATGTACTCTACCACCGAGTGGAAAAGTACTTCGCCTCCTGGCAACTTAGGTACTTTGCCTGTGGAAAAATTAAGTATTCCGACTTCGGGTGAAGAAATGTACTTCGTATATAGGTAAATAAAATACTCTACCTTCAGACAATTCCATTTTAAGTATCCTGCCTCCAGACAAATAAAGAACTCTGCTTTTTGATAACTTAATTACTCTGCCTCCAAGCAAATAAAGTACTCGCTCTTCCGGGCAACTCAAGTACTCAAGTCTCTGGGAAAATAATTTACCTCGCCTTTGGGCAACATAACTAGTCTACCTCTGAGCAAATTAAGTATTTGCCTTTAGGTGACAAATGTACACCGTCACTGCCTAAAAAAAATATACTCTGCTTCTGGTGAAATAAAGTACTTCACCTCCGGGCAACTTAAGTATTCCACAACAGGGCAAATTAAGTACTTCGATCTACGTGAAAAATGTACTCTGCCTCCGTCCAAATTATGTACTCCACCTTTGGGTGAAAAATATACTCCACCTATGCCCAAAAAATGTACTCCGATTCTGAGTAAAAAATGTACTCCGATTCTGAGTAAAAAATGTACTCTATCTCTGCCTTCGCCCAAAAAATGTACTTCATCTTCAGGGTCACGCCTTACTGGCACCTTCTGGGGCTACTTTCTACTTATTCCCTAGGGTACAAGACTTGTTCACGGCTTTCGAGTTTGAGTAATGCTAACATCCTCAAGGTCACACCCTTTCGAGGGTCAAAAGTAACATCTTTTAGAATCTAGCAATCTCTAGGGTCATTCCATGCTTGCACTCTCCAAGGTAGAGCACCCTACTTATGCCCTCTAGGTTTTAATCGACTTATCCGATGGCATAAAAGAGCATTTTAAAATGTCAAGACTCATACTATCCATTTTTAGGCTAAATGCTTATATTTCCCCACCTCACCTTTCTCTATCTCACTTACTCCAGCATCACTTACTTCACTTCACCTTACCTTACTTAGATGGTACTCCCTACATAAGTGGTATATTCCACACAAGCGTACCTCTCATTCAAGTGGTAACATTCTATCAAGTGGTAATCCCCATCAACTCGAACTTTTCACCCCAGTGAAACAATTTTCTAAGTTTTCAAATTGGCTCTAATCAATTTTGTGGCTTTGGCCAAAATGCGGAAACAACAATAAATTATTACGCTCAACCCGAAATATTTGACTTGAGAGTGAGGGGACAAGTGATGATGCCAAAATAATATGCCCACTAAAAAGTATACACATGGCTCTGGGCTGGTGTTTTTTAACTCTCCAAAAGAGAGTTATTCACATACATTTAATCTTGGGTTTTAATTGGATTCTTAGGCTTGGGGTATTTTGGTAATTTTTAGAATTTTTACTCTAAAAAGTTATTTTATGTGATTTCATGTTTAATTGCACTTACTTATGTATTTAATTATGTTTTTGTGGGGTTTGAGTGCTTTGAGACAAAAACGGAGCATAATGGACGAAAACAAAGCAAAACGGAGCAAAAACGAAGAGGCCAAACACAAGGGCTAGGTGCAAGAGTCCTTAGCCATGCTCTGCCACTAGAGGCCAAGCATGATTGTGGCTGGAGGCTCTTAGTTGTGCCAACTCTGTAGCTAGAAACGAGAAAAAAATGATGTTCTGCATGTTTAGGGTTTTTGTTGTATCATTTTTGGCCTACGATTTGTAAAATCATAATTAGTATTATAAATGCATACATTAGGTCATTTGTAACATAACTTAGACTAGCTTAGACCACAAAAACATCAGAAGAACATCTGTGGATCTTTCGGACAGATTATCAAGGCGAGGAACGAAGAACACAGCCATCACTAGTTTTTCTTCTTTTTCTTTTCCTTCGTATTCTTATACTTTAGGATGATTGTAAAATATTGTTTTAATGTATTTTTGACCATGATTATGAACTAATTCAATATCTACGATTTTATTCAAATTTTTCACGGTGATTGTTTGTTATATTTTTAATTGTTCTTATTAATTTCTCATGATTGTTTTGCTTATTCAGATAAATATTAATGACTCTAGATGACTGATTACACTCCAGAGTGATTTGTAGATCCTATTTTGAATCGAAGGAGGATACTTAGGGTTTGGACGTGTTCGAATAGCTTTTGTTTGTGTCTTTTGCTACAAATTGAACCATTTTCGTGAATATGGACAAAAATATACCTATTCATCTTAGGCAATCAAAGTAGGATTCATTATTATGCACTAATCTTTGCTTGAATAGTGGGTTGGTTGGGATTAGTAGATTTGCATGAGATTCTGAAAGGAAACATGTGATTACATTAAACTCTAGATTAGTAGACAAATTTTGACATTAAAGGAATGATAAATCGACTCATGCAATTGGACTAGTAAATGAAGAATAAATCCTGGGCTCTTTAATACTTGATTTTTCCACTTAAATCGCTTAGTTTTTTTCTTTAACTATTTATTTGCCTTTATTAACTTAATTATTACATTATTTGAATATAGTCATGCGTGTGTCATTATGGTAATTAACAACTTAGTCAAGCATAGTCCTTGTGGGAATAATTTCTACTTACTCTATATTACTTGTTCGATACATATACTTGCATACGCGAATCGTGTTAATAACCACGGAAAACAAGTTTTGGGTGTCATTGCCAAGGACTTTGTTCTTAGACGTTGATTATTTTTGTTAATATCATATTAAGCATTAAAAATCTAGTTTAATGTTTTTTTTCTTCTTTTTGGTTGTGTTTTGTAGGATTATTTTTCTTCTTTTAGGGGACAACTTCTTCCTTTAGACCTTGAAATTGAGCAACCAGCTAACCAACTAAGGAGGACAGCCAGATGAGGAATTCAACTGATCATACAATGGCTAACGATAATCTTGTCAACCTAGCCATTCAAGTACCACCAAACCAAAGTGATGAGTGGTTTCTTAGGGATGTCGCGGTTCCCATTGTAAATAGTCTTCAATCTTGTATAATTAAGCCACCAATTTAGGCAAATAACTTTGAACTAAAACCATAGATCATTCAGATGGTGCAGTCATCATCTATGTTTGGTGGATTACCAAGTGTTGGCCCAAATATTCACATCTTCGACTTCTTGGAGATTTGTGACACTTTTCGGCATAATGGTATTTCACACACATTTTTCGGCATAATAGTGTTTCATTTGTAAACGATGTTATAAGGCTAAAGCTTTTACCATTCTCACTATGGGATAAGATCAAGGCCTGGCTAATTTCACAACTTCCAAGTTCCATCACAACCTGGAATGATCTGGCGCAAAAGTTTCAGAGGAAATTTTTTTTGCCACCCAAAATAGTAAAGTTGAAGAACACAATGCACTATTTTTTGAAGTTTGGGAACGGTTCAAGGAACTACTCAGGTTTATGTCCTCATCATGGTTTACTAGATTATTTACAAATTCAAACATTCTACAATGGGGCCGCAAAGACAAACTAGAACTATCATCGATGCGGCAGCTGGGGCCAAGGCAATTCAAATGTTGGAAAACATGTCCTCAAATAATTATCAGTTGTCAAATGAGAGGGCTACACCTAGACGAACAACAAGGGTTTATGAGATAGATGCTTTCACAATTATAGCAGCACAGTTAGCTTCTGTGACTAAGAAAATAGAGGGTATAGGTGTCCAACAAACAAGTGTAGCGTCTATTTGTATTGCGTTGTTTAAAATGATATATGCCAGGAGGGGCATTCAATAGACCAATGCCCAGATATTTAGGAAGCAATGAATTATGTTAGCAACTATAACAAAAATCAAGGAAATCCCTACTCGAACACTTACAATCCTAGTTGGAGGAACCACCCAAACTTCTCATGGAGCAACAATCAGTAGGCTGGACCATCAATATCTATGAGACGCCAATTCACCAGGGTTCTAGAGTCATAATAGACTGCAACAACCAGAGAAGGAGGAAAAGAATAATATATAGAAGTTATTGAGGAAATATATGGCTAAAAATGTTGCGACACTCCATAGTATGAATGCATTGATACAAAGTAACACAATGTCTATTTGGAACCTAGAGAGACAGATTGGGTAGTTGGCCAATTCAATACATAATAGGCCCAAAGGCATTCTACCAAGTGACACGGAAATAAATCCACCCAAAAAGTGTACAGAACATTGTAAAGAAGTAACCCTTCAAAGAGGTAATAACTAGGGAAGAAAGATGCAGCAAGGTAAAGAAGCAGGATTCCAAAGTGACTAGTAGGGAAGAAAATAAAAGTCCAGAAGGAACTATGCAGGAAAACAAGCAGAATGGTGAAATATGACATCTACAGGTGCCGTATCCACAGGGGTTGAAGAAGCAGAAGTTAGATGTGCAATTCAAAAAATTCCTGGAAGTGTTAAAGAAACTTCTTATAAACGTTCTGTTTGTTGAGACATAGGAACAATTGCATAGTTATGTGAAATTCACGAAGGATATCCTAGCTCAGAAGAGAAGGTTAGCCAAATTCAAAACCATTGCATTGATAGAAGAGTGTAATGCGATTCTATAGTAGAAACTACCACAAAAGTTAAAGGATCCAGGAAGCTTTATTATACCATGTACCATTGGAACACAATTCACTAGTAAGGCTTTGTGATCTTGGGGCTGGCATAAATGTAATGTCTCTTTCTATTTTCAGGAAATTAAATATGGAATAAGTGAAGCTAACATTAATGACTCTCTAACTTGTAGACCTATACAAACATTTCATTGGCATATCCAAAGATAATCATTGAGGATATATTAGTAAAAGTAGATAAGTATATATTTCTTGTTGATTTGATTGTATTAAATTTCAAGAAAGATTTAAACATTCCTATAACACTTGGTAAATGTTCGGGTAAATATTGATTATGTAATCTAATTCACAAATAAGTCATAAATTAAGCCTTAAAAACCCTAATCAATACTTACTCGCTCGCAATATATGATGTATGTTCGTAGATCGAGTGAGTAAGGATCATTCCTATGAGAACTATTGGACAACTAATAGGGTTCACAAACCTGCTTACTAGTTAGACAAATTAATCATAAAATTTTGTTCTACCTAGCTAGATTAATTTTAACCCTTAAAAAAATAAGAACAATTGCCAAAACTTAATTAAAACTAGAAAAACCAATAAAGTAAAACTAGAGAAAGTAATAAAATTCATAGAAAGCAAATTTAAATTAATGAACTAAAAAAAGTAAACATAGGAAGATTAAAGCTTTAAAACTACAAAAATGAAGTAAGAATTGGAATTAAATTGAATTTAAATGAAGGAAGCAAACTCAATAGCATAGTCGGAACAAGAGTTGTTGTACTTGAAGTCTTGAACAAGAAGAATAAAATCCTAATCTATGATTTTCCTAATCTGATGTCTAATCTAACAAATGGCTACTATGTATACATTCAACTCCCATACAATGGGGTATTTACAGGAGATATATCAGGGTTTAGACCTCTTAGATGATAGAAATACAATAAAATTCGTAAAGGAGTCTAACTAGATGGAGAAAACTTCCAAAATAAGTAATTTTTGTAAGGTGTAGTACGTCATGCGCACAGGCATAGCATTTTCTCGTGCATGTGTACAATTTTCAGAAGCAAAAATTTCTTTTCTTCGACTTGCACACATGTGCACACTTTCATTCACACATGTGCGCGAATTCTAGTGCACCATGCTTAGCTTCCACCTCAATTTTAACCATGATATTGATAGAATTTGGAAACATGTATCTCAAAACATGAAAGTTGTAGCTCTCCTCCTAGCTTCTCAAATCATCTTGAATCATCTCAATTGAAGCTCGGACAGGAAAGTTATAATCAAAATGCCAAACAATGTCCAAATTTGCTCCACACCGGTGCACATTTTTCATTCATTTGATTTTTCTCCAACTTTTTGATCCTTTTGGCTCCTTTTTAATTCAAAACCCATACAAACTAAAAATAAATAATTAAGCTCATAATTCACTCAATTATTGCTTACATTACATGAAAATTGAGGTAAACAATACATAAAATATACAACATTTATGAGCTTATCAAATACTCCACACTTACCTTTTGATCATTTTCGAGCAAAAATAAAATTAAAACAAATAATCTCATAACAAATGCACCAACACGTCTTAAAATTGTCCACATGACTAATCAAGAACCATGCCATCAGAAGGAGTAATCAAGAACTCAAAAGTTCAAATGCCCTACACATGAAATCCGGTATGTGTGTGAATATAGATGTCACTCAATAAAAACTCGAATTTCAATGACACTAGAGTCAAATCATGCAAAATTTTACAATTTTCCTGAACACATCATAACTCACCTTGCTTACACATCTTTACTAGTATAGAGTGATTATGAAAACTTGAAGGCATCTACAAGGAATTTGGAAATTCAGTTAGGCCAATTGGCAAGGATGAATAATGAGAGACCTTTAAGGGTGCTTCCGAGTGACACCATTCCAAACCCTAAGGAACAATGCAAGGTGATCACGCTTAGGAGTGGTAAAGAGTTGGAATAAAGAGTTGGGAAAAATTTGTGGAAAAGTGGAGAAAAGAAAGAAGTTGGGGAGGAAGAGAAAGAAAAAGGAGAGTCTTCAAATTGGCAAGACAAGATGATGAATAAGTCTATTAAGTCTAAATCACCAAGCAATGAAGCAAGGATCTAAAGTATTATGAGTCAAAACATATTAATGTGTCATTCTCTCAAAGGCTAAAGGATGAAGAAAAAGCAAAGAAGTTCAAGAAATTTCTTAAGATTTTCAAAAAGCTTGAAATCAACATTTCCTTCATGGAGGCACTTGAGAACATGCCTACCTATGCCAATTCATGAAATAAGTCCTTACTTCAAAAAGGAAGTTGCATGGAGATGAAATTTTATGCTTAACGGAGAATTGTAGTACACTCCTTACAAAAAGGTTGCCACCAAAGCTCAAGAACCCCAGATAATTTTCTATACCATGTGAAATTGGGGGTTTACAATTTGGGAGAGCATTGTGTGACTTGAGAACTTTGATAAATCTCATGCCTTTTTCGGTGTTTAAGAAGTTAAATGAAGGACAATTGAAGCCAACAAGTATCTCGTTGCAACTTGTAGACCAGACCGTAAAGTTTCCAAAAGGGATCATTGAAGATGTGATTGTGAAAACTGATAAACTCTACCTTTCGGCTGATTTCATTGTGCTTGAAATAGAAGAGGATGAAAAGATGCCAATCATTCTTGGAAGACCTTTCCTTGCTATCGGTCGTGTGCACTTATTGATGTTCAAGAAGGAAAGTTGAAATTCTGAATAAATGATGAAATTGTTACATTCAAAGTTTTAGTTCATTAAAGCTTCCTTCAATTTTTGAAGATGTTATGAATATAAATATGGTAGATGACTTAATTGATGATTGTTGTAGGAATGCAATGGATAATTTTTCAATGGACGAAGAGGTCTTGGAGTCAAATGTGCTAAATCAAGATGGTGAAGAAGGGATGAGGCATGTCAATCATTTGGAAGATGAGACCTTATTACAAAAAGAGGATGACGAGAATCAAGAAAAAGGTAAAGAGGGGTCTCCGACCAATGAACCCCCCAAGTTGGAACTTAAACCTCTTCCTACTCACCTAATGTATGCATATCTTGGTGAAAATGAGACATACCCGGTGATTGTGAATGTATCTTTAACAAGTAAGCAACTTGATAGATTGATGGTGGTTCTTAAAATGCATAAAGAGGCCATTGCTTGGTCTATTGATGATATTAAGGGAATTAGCCATTCCATATGCATGCATAAAATCTTGTTGAATGATGGAAATTAACCGGTAAGGCAAGCTCAAAGGAGATTGAATCCTACTTTAAAAGAGGTTGTGAAGAAGGAAGTTCTCAAACTTTTGAAAGCCGGTATTATTTACCGTATTAGCGATAGTGAGTGGGTTAGTCCCACTCAAGTCGTTCCAAAGAAAGGTGGTATTACCGTAATCATAAGTGAAACCAATGAGTTCCTCCATTCTAATTGGTTACGGGTTGGCGAATGTGCATTGATTTTTGAAAATTGAATGAAGCCACCCGAAAGGATCATTTTCCTTTACCTTTTATTGATTAAATGCTTGAGAGGTTGGCCAGTTTTGCATATTATTGTTTTCTTGATAGTTATTCCGGTTATCTCCAAATTGTCATTTGTCCGGAGGATCAAGATAAAACAACTTTTACATGCCCATTTGGTACCTTTGCATATAGGAGAATGCCCTTTGGGCTTTTCAATGCACCATTGAGAGCACATTTCAACGTTGTATGTTTTCCATTTTTCATGACATGGTTGAAAAAAGCATACAGATCTTCATGGATGATTTTAGTGTATTTGGTGTCTCATTTGATGATTGTCTTGCAAATTTGTCCAAAGTTTTGAAAAGGTGTGTAGAAACTAATTTGGTTCCAATTGGGAAAAGTGTCATTTTATGGTGACAGAAGGAATTGTTTTGAATCACCAAGTTCATCAAAGGGGATAGAAGTTGATAGGGCAAAGGTGGAGGTAATTGAAAAGTTGCCTCCTCCAATTAATGTTAAGGGGGTAAGAAGTTTCTTAGGTCATGCGGGCTTTTATAGAAGATTTATTAGGAATTTTTCACATATTGCTAGACTTTTGTGCTTATTACATCAAAAGGATTGTCCTTTTTTCATTTTGATGACTCGTTCAGAAGCATTCAATAAGTTAAAACATGCTCATGTAATTGCACCGGTCATTGTAGCACCAAATTGGTCTTTTCCGTTTGAGCTTATGTCAAATATGTGATGCTAGTGACTATCCAATAGGTGCCGTTTTATGTCAAAAGGTGAATAAGATGTTACATGTCATCTACTATGCAAGTACGACCTTAAATGATGCACAATTTAATTATTCTGCAACGGAGAAGGACTTTCTATAGTCTTTGCATTTGATAAGTTTAGATCATATTTGGTTGGATCAAAGGTAATTGTTCATACCGATCACTCTGCATTAAAATATTTATTTTCTAAACAAGATGCCAAGCCACGTTTATTGAGATGGATACTTTTGTTGCAAGAGTTTGATTGGGAGGTGGTCGACAAGAAGGGTGTGGAAAACATGGTAGTCGACCATTTGTCAAGGATTGAAGCATCTAGACTTGTCAATCATGAAGAAAGTGCCATAAATGAAGAATCATCCATTTTGAAATTATTTGAGGTGAAGGAAGTGAGTCTATGGTATGCCGATATTGTGAATTATCTTGTGGCAAAGATAGTACCCAAAATGCTAAATGTCAATGAGAACCATGAGGAAATTCTTAGTGGAACTTAAACATCATTTTTGGGAAGAGCCATATTTGTTCCAAAGGTGCAATGATCAATTTCGAAGGAGATGTATTCCGGAATGTGAAGTATCTGATGTATTAAAACATTGTCATTCATCTCCGGTTGCAGGACACCATGGATCTCAACGGACGGCTTTCAAGGTTCTCCAAAGTGATTTGTATTGGCCAACCATGTCCAAGGATTCCCGGGACTTTGTGCTCAAATATGATGAATGTCAAAGGGTGGGTAATATTTCAAGGAAACATGAAATGCCCCTTCATGGCATTATTGAGTTGGAGATATTTGGTGCATGGGGGATTTGATTTTATGGGACCTTTTCTAGTGTCATACTCCAATAAGTACATTTTGGTTGCGGTAGACTGTGTCAAAATGGGTTGAAGCAATTGCCACCCCAAGTGTAGATTAAACCGTTTAACATTTTGGTTGCGGTAGACTGTGTCAAAGTGCTTTTATTTATTTGCTCCTATTAGAGTAGATTAAACCGTTTCTCAATTTCATAGTTGCTTAGTTCCATTTAATTGCTTTAGTAGATAATTTAGTTTAAATTTAGATTTCAATTGCTTAAGTTTAATTATGGTTTTAATTAATAGAGTTTCATCTTCTACTATTTGAATTTGCTTAACTATACAAAGATTCATAAATCTCGGTACTTGCTTGCCAGACAATCTTCATGGGAACGATATCCACTCATCCTATACTACTACCAACTCCGTATACTTGCAGAAGTGAGATAGAGTGTAGTGATTTTGTGAGGTTTATTATTACTTGATTGCTTTAATTTGACCTCTACCTAAGGGCTTGACAAGTTTTTGGCGCTGTTGCTAGGGATTGTCCTTGGTATTTGGCAATATTGAGTGCTTTCGGGTCATATAGATTAAGCACTTTAGTTTAATTTAGTGTTTAAATTTTTGCTTATTCGTTTATGTTGGTTGTTTGGCTTGTTGGATTATCGTTGCACTTGGATTAATTACTTGTTTTTGGTTTTTGTAGTGCACGGTAAGAATTGGATTAATTACTTGTTTTTGGTTTTTGTAGTGCACGGTAAGAATTGGATTAATTACTTGTTTTTGGTTTTTGTAGTGCACGGTAAGAAGAGACAAAGGGCCATTTATTTGCTTGGACGAAGAAAGAGAAAAAGAGTTAAGGAAAATCCGGAAGCATAAAAGAGTGCAACAAGAGCTGGAAAGAATTGAGATGGTGAATATCAATCAAAATCAAAGAAATTTGAACAACGGGAATAATGAAGAAGAAGTTGAAGGCAATCATGGAGTGGGCAGTTTTGGTAATGGAATTGGAAATGGCATAAATATGAATGGAAGACCGTTAAGAGAATATGCCATACCAAGCTTTGATAGGGCAAATTCTAGCATTGCATGGATGCCCGTGCAAGCAAACAATTCTGAGATTAAACCTGCTTTGATACAAATGCTACAAGCTCATGCAATGTTTGGGGATGGTTCCAATGAAAATCCATAAACACATACCTAATGAACTTTGAAGAAGTTTTAGACACATTTAAATTCAATGGTGTGCACCCAATTGTATAAGAATGAGAGTATTTCCTTTCTCTCTAAGGGATAGGGCGAAATCATGGCTTCAGTCTCATGCCCAATGGACGTTTACTACATGAAACCAACTTGCTCAAGAATTCTTGCCAAAATATTTTCCACCTTCAAGGACCGCCAAATTGAGAAATGAAATTACCTCCTTTAAACTAGATGTTGGTGAGAGCTTAGGAGAGGCTTGGAAGCGGTTTAAGGATTTGCTAAGGAAATATCCTTATCATGCCATCCCATTATGGCTTCAAATTCAAAGCTTCTGCAATGGGTTGACACAAGAGACGAAATCAATAGTGGATGACTCCACCGATGGTTGCATATCCTACAAGACGTCGGAAGAAGGTCGAGAATTGCTCAATAGGATGGCCTACAATCATCATTATCATGGACCGATGACTCCACCAATAGCTCAACACCCAAATCCAATCAAGCTAGTGCACATAATGGGGTATTGAATTTAAATATGCAAGATGCTCTTTTGGCACAACAAAATATGTTTATGAATGTGATCAACAATGTTGCAAAAGTGTTGGAGAAGTTAGGAAAATCAAGTAGTGTGAATATAATTGAAGAACCCCAGTTATGTTAATCATGTTTTGATGATGACCAAATCATGCTAATGGTTTAAAGACAAGTGTGCAGAAAAACAGGAAGGTTCGGACGCAAATGATCGTCCGAACAAAACATCACACAGAGCTTCGGACGATGGTAATCGTCCGACACAAAGAATTTGAAGCAAGCCTCGGACGAAGAACAGCGTCCGATAAACTTCCAGAAGACTTCGCTTCTATCGGACGCATGTTCGGACGCATACTCGGACGTCCGAACGAACACCCTCTGAGAACGGCGTCCGATAGAAGCGAAGTCTTCTGGAAGTTTATCGGACGCTGTTCTTCGTCCGAGGCTTGCTTCAAATAGATGTGTATAAGAGATTGACAACCAAGAAAGCTAGCTTTCCAGTAACCAGAAAATAGCCGTTGGGAAGTTGTTGAAAGCAGATATTTGGCAACTATAAATACCCCAAGGTCTGAATTAAGTAAAATAAGGACTACATTCAATACAAACACTTGTAAGAGCTATTTGAGGAGAAATAGGCTAAAACATTGTGGGTTGTATTGGTTTGAGTAGTATAGCTTTCTTGGCTCAACTAGTGGGAATTAGTGTGAGCAAGAATAGACTAGTGAGTGATCTTCAAGTGTAAGAGTGGAGGGATAACAAGTGTACAAAAGTGAGGTTGTAGTGTAAAACCCTTTGGCTCAACTAGAGGAACTTAGTTGGTGCAAGGGTGAGCCTACTTTGTGTACAAGAAGGTTATTGCCTCACCTTCTTTGAAGAAGCACTACTAGTGCATGTACTCCAAGCTTGAGAAGCTTGGGAGTTTGGTTTGATATTCTTTATCTCATTCTTATTTGTTCTTTAGCTCTTATAGCTTAAATTGTTGAATATCTATTATATTCGTTTGTGCTTAAGTATTCATTTGTTGCATAAAGTTTTGAATTTCTATTAAGCACTTAAAAAGGTTTGTCTTTAGAGATAACCTAATTCACCCCCCTCTTAGGTTGCTTTTGGGGCCAACAATAATGTCTTCTTCCTCAACACAACCACCCATGGTGTGTGATTTTGGTGGAGGTGATAGTGCAAATGGACAATGTGAAATGCCTTATGGGTCCAATAAGCAACTCAACTATGTGTCTAATCAATTATCTTTTTCAAGGAATCCATCTAGAGTTTATGGGAACAAATATAATCTCTCTTGGAGGAATCATCCCAACTTTTCATGGAGCAACGCCAATAATCAATCCAATCCTCTCTATCAACCAAAACCCCCACCTCAAATTTTCCAACACAATTAAGTTTCAAGTTCCTCGTCTAGACCCTATCAACCATCACATCAAAGAAATTTTCAAACCAATTGATATCAATCTTTCCCCTACCCCTCAATTTCAAAATCAACAACCATGACCTCCCTTCCATTATGAAAATTCTCCCCAACCTATGTATAATGAGCAGTTTGCTCCAAGAGAGAATGCATGGGAAGATGGTTGGAAAAGAAAAGCGGAGTATTTGAGAAGAGAGTTGGAAAGGAAAAAGGAAGAACATAGGAGAGATTTTGAGAATTCTAAAGCTTCTACAAGAAATTTGGAAATTCAATTGAGTCAATTGGTAAGAATGAACAACAAAAGACCTGTTGGGGCACTTCTGAGTGATAATATTCCAAATTCGAATGAACAATGCCATGCCATAACCTTAAGAAGTGGAAAAGATTTGGTGGAATCTAATGAGAGAAAAAAAAATGGAAAAAGGAAGTAAGGAACGAAAGTGTAAGGTAATTGAGAATGAAAGGGAAGTTGTTGGTGATGAAGACAAGGAGGAACAAAAGTGTGAGATCAAGGTATCCAAAAAGAAGCACGTGGAAGAATCTTTGAAGATGGATTTCATCGATAAAAGTCCCATTCCCTCAAAGGCTCATTGATCCAAGAAAGGAGGAAAAAAAGAAGCAATTCAACCACTTCTTAGATATGTTCAAAGGGATTAATGACAACATTCCTTTAATTGATGTCCTCACCAAGATGCCTAACTATGCTTGTTTCATGAAAGATGTTTTGGCAAGAAAGCGAAATTGGGATGTGATGAGAAAGTATGCCTTGATGCCAAGTGTAGTGCCATTGTTCAAATGAGCCTACCCCGTAAACTCAAAGATCCCAGTAGTTTTATAATACCGGTGAATATTGGAGGAAAAATGTTGCATCGATCACTTTGTGATTTGGGGGCAAGCATACATATTATGCCAAAGGCCATCTATGACAAATTAAGGATCAACAATGTCAAGCCAACCAATATCACACTCCAATTGGTGAATTTATCCAAGGAAAACATATGGCTTGTTGGAGGATGTGCTTGTTCAAGTTGAAAAGTTGGTATTTCCAGTTGATTTTCTTGGTGCTAGATACGGGTGAAAAGAGTGAGATTCCATTGATTCTAGGGAGACCATTCTTGTCAACGGCCCATGCATTAATTGATGTGAACAAAGGGAAGTTGGTTTTACAAGTTGAAAATGAAGCAATTGAATTTGATGTGTTTGAATATAATGATAATATTCCTATTTTTAAGGAAAAATGTGCTAACCAATCTCTTTAATTCTTTCATTTCTAGGTCAAATGAAGAGCAAAACGAATTTAACCAAGACAATTCACTCAAGCAAGCGTTGCAAATAAAAGAAGATCCAAGAGATGAATTAGAAGAAAACCACCCAATAAAGGGTGTGAAGTGACGAAGGATGATGAGATTAGTGTCAGCGGTGGAAGAATTTGTGAAGGTAAAAAGTTGAAAAGTTACAAAGAGAAAAGAAAATAGTTTGAGAAACAATTGGATATGCTAATTGGGGCACTACCGATGGCTAAGGCTTGTAAGAAAGGACTTGTGCATGGGAGAAACAAGAATCAAGCTTTACTCATAAAGAAAAAGGGCATCAAACTTTTTCTGTGGAGACCAAAAGGAAAAGGATGGCCGACCATCCTCAAGTGCTTGGAATGAACACCCATACCATAGTCAAGATAGTGACTATAAAAGAGCGCTTCTTGGGAGGCAAACCAAGTTTTTAATTTAGTTGTTATTATTTCCTTTTAGTGTGATTTTTAATTAGTTTGATTTTGAGTAATTTGGTTTGAATTAGATTAGAATTTTAGTCTAAAAATATATGTTTTTGAATTGAATAAATTGTGCTAAAGAATGAGTGAAATTGTCACCTTAACTTGTTAATTTTGTGTTTGTAGGTTGTGCATGGACTTGAAGAAAAGTGATGAAGAGAGGAGAAATTTTGTCTAAGTGTCAAAAATACGCTTTGCAGAAATTCAGCTCCAAATCGCGATTTGGACCTCAAACTTCTAGAGCGTATTTTGGTCATTTGGGCGAAATTGCGATATGGAAACCCAAATCGCGACAATCAAATTCGAACTTCTGCAAAGGCAAAAATTTCACCCGAGTCGAGATCGAGATCTGGAAATCAAAATCGTGATATTAATACCATCCAAATCATGATTTGAAAATCCAAATCGCGATTTTGAGATCAGGCCAAATCGCGATTTAGTACATCCAAATCGCAATTTCAATACAAGCAGGATTTAGATTTATAAGACTTTTTCTTCTCCTTGATGATGATGAAGATGAACAATTTCTCCTACTTTTCATTATTTACCAATTACTCTTATCTTTAGTATTTTATTTTGGGATATTTTAGTTTTTAAGTAGATTGGCTAATGGCCTTAAGCTGACGCCAAGTAGATATCTTTGTAGTGCTTCATGGATTAGATCATTTTGAGAATTAATTTGTTGAATACTTGGTGTGGCTTTTGGTCATTTGCATTGACTAATGATAGTAGAGTGGCTAAGGGCCTTAAGCTGATGCCATTTTTGCAATTGTTGATAACTTGATTTGGATATTGATTTTTATAGAGCTTTATTGATTAGATACATGGCTTAGTTAAGTGCCCTTAGTACTTTCACTTGGTATTAATTGCAAGATTAAAATTTTGTCATAGTTTATGTAGTTTTTGTTTAATTGTTGCTATGTCTTTATGTTAGGATTTTGGGTGAGTGGAATGATGAATTATTCATCAATTTGAATAAAAGAGACAAGTTTGGGTGTGTCTATTTCTCGTGTTGGAAATGGTTATCTTATGTGTATTGATGTGACTTGACGACTAGTGGATGGAAAAGTGATCAAATGAGTACTCGATGATGATGGGTTTTGACATACAATATTATATGATTGAAGTATTTGATTGGGTCATTTCATGAATTTAAGTGTGAGTGAGTAGTTATTTTTACAACATTAAGATTTCAAAAACTTAGCATTACTATTTTTCAAAAAGAAATACTAAAATTTAAGGAAAATTAATTTAAAATATTATTTTTGATCAAATCACTTATATTATTTTGTTAGTCGAGTTTTATTTATCTTTTGAAAAAAGTGGGTTAAATGAAATATATGGAAATTGGGATATTTTGTGTATTTGCATAGGGAATGTTCTTCTAATTTGTGAATAATTGGTATTTAAGACTAATTTTAAGTACATTTCACTCAGTTTCCTTGGTTTAGGGCCCTCTTTAAAAAAAAAAAATTGCTACTAGTAATAAGCCATTAGAGTAGTAATAAGGCGAGTATGGGATTCCGACACGTACCCATGTTGTTTCTCCAAAATAAGCCATTAGAGTAGTAATAAGGCGAGTATGGGATTCCGACACGTACCCATGTTGTTTCTCCCAATTAAGTCATTAGGAATTACATTTTAGTATACTAATAAGTTAAGGAGTAAATATTTGTAATACTTATTATTGATCTCGTATTACTTATTTCTTATTAGATATGTCTATTCCCAAATTGTGTGACAATTGCGTTTAAGTAGATTCCTAAATGAACTTCTATTTTCATGCGACCTAGTCGGGATAATTGACACTCACTCCATAATATTTGTGATTTGAGAAGAAATGATGTTTTAAATGGATAGAATTAAAATATTTAGTAATTCTTTTTGAGAATAATAATTCTTGGTGACTTGAAATCTTGTGTAGCAAATGAACGTGTGCTTGTTTTTAGAAAATTTGCAAACTTGGATTGATTCATTTGAATAATTCAATTATCATATAGTATTGAAAGTCCTTGAGAGATTTCTTAATTGTTCTAAGTACATCCACAGAATCATCAAGTGCTTTGTCGATTTTGATGGTGTTTTTGTGTTTAATTGTTAGTAGGTTCTTTTTAATTTTTGTTTTGCTTAAGATTAGAAAAATGCTAAATTTGGGGGTGTGATAACTCTAGTAAACTAGAGTTATTTTACTCTAAATTATGGCATTATGATAGTTTAAATTCTGAACTTTGGTTAATTAATTGAAAATTTTAGTTAATTTCTTTATTATATGTTTATATTTTTGCTATTGTTAAATATGATAAGTTTTTATTTAGAATTTTAGTTAAATTAATTACTTAATTGGTTTAATATTATGCAGATTTAAATTAGAGATTAGAAGCTGGATGAACAAAGTGGAAGGACCAGGATGCAATTTCAAAAGAATTGAAGAGTTGCTGGAAGAAGGGTCCAGATCTCGATCTGGAAACAGAAATGGGTTAATGTAATTTGAGGTCCATGTCGCGATCTCATTTATTCCAGATTGCGACATGGACTCGCTTCCAACACAAGTAGTAATGGCAACTCTGTAATATTACTAGCAACCAATACTTGATTTTGCCTTATGTAATACTCAACTATGTAAACTACTTTAGAGGTGAAATAGATATAGGAGTAAGTAGTGTAGTTAGTAATTTTATATTAGTTTAGAGTAGTATAGAGTAGTTTGACTCTTAAGTTATATTTGAATACAAGTCCTCTTTAATTATCCTTTAGATCTAGTTTTTAATTCCTTGCAAGTTTAAATTTTGATTACTTAGTTGTAGTGGGTTAATCATAATCTAGTTTCAAGTAGATATAATTTTTACTTGTTTTCTAGTTTAGATTGGTGAAAGTTTCTTTACTTTCATTTCAAGGTTTCATAGGGAAATTAGGGTTCTTGTTGATTTAGTGCTTTCTAGTTAAGAATCTTCAATTCCTTGCATTAATTTCTAGTTAATTTTTAGTGGGCTTTCTTTATTGTTGTCGAAAATCCAAAAATATTTAGATTTTAAGTTTAACTCTTTACAAATTTTAGTTTAGAAATGGTAATTTCTAGCTTTATAACCTCTTTTATTGTCTCTTTAATTGGGTCAACTAATTGCTCTTTAATTCTAATCCTATTTTAGTTAAATTAGAGTAGAATTAAGTGCTTTTATTTACTTCTATTAAAGTAGATTAAATAGTTTCTCATAGTTGCTTAGTTCCATTTAGTTTCTTTATTAGATAATTTAGTTTAAATTTAGATTTCAATTGCTTGAGTTTAATTATAGTTTTATGTAGTATAGTTTCATCTCCTCATACTATTTGAATTTGCTTAACTATATAAAGATTCATAAATCTTGGTACTTGATTGCCAAACAATTTTTGTGGGAACGATACTCAGTCATCCTATATTACTACCAACTCCGTATACTTACAGAAATGAGGTAGAGTACAGTAATTTTGTGAGATTTATTATTACTTGTTTGCTTTAATTTGACCTCTACCTAAGGGCTTGACAACCAATCCTTTGGTCAGGCTCATGGTTCAAATATAAAGTTCTTCACGGAGTTCTTGGAACTAATTAAGGAATGGCCTAATTACTAACCAACATAACCAAGTAGTAAACCCATTAAAGTATTAACACTCAATGTTCGTATGTTGTATTAACTCACAAATATGATCTAAAGGAGGATCCTCCCTCTCATTCCAAATCATTTATTACTACTGAAATGTCCACCATTTACTAGTCTACCCACTTGGAATCACCAACACGTGCAAAATTCACATTTTCATAGCTCAATCCCTTAATAGTTTAGCTACCTCATGCTTAAATAACACAATACAAATAAAAAGAAAGGTAAGTTATAGCTACTATAGGGGAAAGAGCTAATAACAACATCACAAATACACTAGTCATGATTGCAAGAAATATAAATGAGCATAAAAATGAGGTATATATATACTAAATGAAAGCAAATAAAAACCTAGCAACAATAATGAAGAGAATTCTAAACTTAGATTAATTAAAGAGAGCAATTTCAAAGATAAAAAGTTCTGAAAATGTGAAGAAGAATAGTAAATGCTACAATTTACTAAATAAGGAAGGTTTTTACTACTCCTAAGGAAGCTTTATCCTATTCTACTCTAAACTAAAACTCTAACACCTTCTACTGTGTGTTTTAGGTGCACATATTAGGTTAATTTACAATTTTCACAGTCTTTCCAAAAATCGCCAATATTCCTTTTGTCTGAAAAATGGTCCAAACTGTGGTCGTGATTTTCCCTTCTTTAATTTTGTAACCGCAATGGTGCACTTGAGTGGCTATAAACTAGGGTTTCGGCTAGTACCACTAAGGTTTGAAAGTTTACTTCTTTGAGTTTATAGCTGCAGTGTCAACCACTTGAAGTGTAGAATGGCTTCATCACTACAGTGTGAGTCTTTGTACCTTGTAATTCGAAAATGCCCCATCAGCCTTGGACTTTGGTCTCAACCTCTTCTAATTGTTGTTTTGGTCCATGACTCCTTCAATTCTTCAAGTTGCTACCCCAATTGCAAGTTATTCCTACGCATGAGCACCAAACATGAGAAGTACCATTTACTTACTACTTTATATATAATTTCTACCAAAAACCCTAATATTACTTTAGTACTACTAGCATTACTATTAAACATGAAAGTCACATACAAACACGTAAAAACATATAATTTGGGACTTACCCAACAAAAAACTCTGGCTTTTAGAGGTCAAATAACTCTATTTACTAGAGTTATCACATGCCTAAATCTAGCATTTTGCTAGTCCCGAGCAAAATAAAATAAGAAAAAGAACTGGAGTGTCTCTTATACAAATACTACCACAAAAAAAATATGGATGTTCACACAAATTTTGAGTATGGAAAGATAATAAAAATCAAGAACAAATAATAATAATAAAAGTCAATTCAATTAATTAAAGGTACTCAACTCTGATTCTATATTTTCTTTTATAAAAAAATACTCCCTTAATTCTTACTCCTTTAAATTTCAAATCTAAAGACAATAGATCTTCTTACTGTGATTTGGTGACCAGAAGAAGATTTATTTAAAAAACTTGTAGCGGAAACTTGAGCAGATATTGAGGAAAGACATCTCTCGATCTATGAAGAGGTTGAAGACTTGAACACTTGATGTGGATAACTTGAAGATTAACCAGAACTTGAAAACTTGAAACGAAGATCTTGCGGACTTCAAGGACTTGGTAGTCGAAGAATGAAAAGGGCTTCAAAGACTTGGAAGACTTGATGTATGCAGTAGATCTCTAATGCAGCATGTGTTGTCTAAGGGAGAGCACCCCCATTTATTATTAAAAATAGGGTGAAATCTTCCTACCCTAATGGGTTACTTGTGAACTAAGTCACCCATAATTTAAGACAAAATGTTGGGCCGACCCATTGACATTAGCCCAAAACATTTTTAATAGATTCTAGTCAATTTATTTAATTTACTTGTTTGTGCCCAAATCCAAGAAAATTTACTTATCATACCTCTAAATTATTGGGTCTTGACTTGAAGTTTCCAATTAAATTAATTAATCAAGATAATTATTTAATTATTGTCTTAACTAACAATAATTTAAATTTTGATGTCTACAAATGTCCCTACTTTAAGATTCGGTGACGAATTTGCTTGTCAAGGAACGAAAACATGACTTGACGTTCATCAAATTTACTTCGGCTAAAGAATAGCCACAGATTTAGAACTGAAAAGGGCCCAAGGAGTTTAAACCAAAGTAAATTAAACTCATAAACCACCATATCATTCTCCAGTTGGAGCCCATTTATGGTCTGTGGTACACCATATACACTAGGTTCTAGCTCTAAACTTTCCTAGCTAAGAAACTCTCAAAACTGAATGTTTCTCTATGCAACATTACTACACAATCGTCCAGAAAGCTTCCACCAAATTATTAATATTAAATCCCCTTTCCTTATTTAAGTTTCTCAAAATAACTTGCATATGCTGTTATTAAATTTCTGCGACTACCAAAACTTCTGTTTGTTCGTCTTGATAGCACCTTATAAACATGAATTACATAATTGGGCTCCATGTTTCTAATAATTCCCGAATTCAAACTAGAGTCTTAAGCAAGAAATTTTAATTGCTAATAACATAGAGGCTTCCAAATTCTTACAAGACAAACCTGTTAACTTTATTTCTTTTTCTTTGCAAACACTTTGCACAACTAGAACTTTACTTTTCCAAACATTCTACAAAACTCCAACTTTAAGAAGTTACTAAAACTACTTAAATTGAAACTTGCTGCTTCACCCATTACAAACAACTGAACCTTTTTTTTCTTCTTTTTTTTTTTCTGCCAAGCTTCCTATACTCCATTAACTTCCAAATGCTTCTATTTCCAAAATCTTGCAACTTCTAAATTAATGACCACCTAATTTGTAGTATTGTCAAATTCTATTTAAAGGACAATTAACACAATTTCTATACTACACAACTTTGAAGAAATCACTCCAGAAGTGAACAAAGACTCTATCTTGTCAGCCAAGCTACAAGTAAATTCTGTGACTCTTGATTTGCTTATTGCAAACTAGAATCCTTCTGTTCTTGATCTTGAATTGTTTAAATAATAGACTAATAATGGTAATGAAAATTCTTGTTCTGTGTAAAGATGTGCCCTCAATACATAAGAAGGTGCTCTAAGAGACCAAAATCTATGACACTGTCCAAGCATCCTTGTTCACCTATGACTACTGGGACGATGTTTTGCGCCCTTTCTCGAACTTTGGTGTCACACAACAAACACCCTCCATTCATCCATTGGTGAGTTGTCTATCTCACTTTGGGACTTGTGCAAACTCGGTGGCCTTCTAGTCCATGGCGCTTTTTTATGATGAAGTCATTCCCTCATCTGATAATTTTTTTGGTACTTACACGAATGGAAGATCTCAGTTACCAGCAAGATACATTCACCTATTCTCTGTTTTTCACAAACTCACAAGGAGAACAAAAGATGTTTGGATTACTGACTAGATTCAATTTTGGTTTAAAGGCCCAATTAGTTATCGGTCACCCCGCTTAGAACCAACAGACGAAGAATTTCATCAAACTATAGACAACTCACAATCCAAGTAGAGTCATTAACAACAACTTTACGATCAAGATTAAAGACAAAGCCAAGCCGTTCGTCAACTTGGGCATTGATGAGACTTCGAGAGATGAGACATACTTTGCTGCATTTTTGTCTTGCTGGTTTTGCAAATTCCTTCTACACTATCACAAAATTGACCACATACATCTCAGTATATTTAAAGTGGTGACCATCATGGCTTGCGAAAAATTTTTTTTCCTTACTATACCAGTTTTATCAAGCATCTACAATGGCTTAAATCATTAAGGTTATCCATACTTCAAACTTTCGGGAATCCACTGTTATTTTTCCAATCCACTATTTGTACGGATGGATAGTCCATTATTTTGATGCCTACCACATGCATGGAAAGTTTAATTATGGAGCCCAAATGACTAAATTTGGTAGTGAGATGATGGCCACATTTTTCACTACGATGAAGCAAGAAGCCTTCTCCTAAAGATGAATCTATCAATTCTTCCTCGCTTATGTCTGGCTCAAGAAAATGATCATATCTTGGTCGACAATAGAGATTTATCACATTCATGGACAAACTACTTTATTAGCACTCGTTCATATTACTTTACTCTTCACTTGAATAATCTTCATATTGTGGAGCCATTTAATCCTTGGAGGTTTAGCCGTTGGTTTAGCTTTTGTCAAGATGTTCCCTACGACTTGAAAGAGAAGTTCCATCCTTATTCATTGGTAGACATAGTACAATTGTGGGAATCCTCTACTCAAGTGGCAACACAGTCTAAGATGGCCATAACTCTTCCAGCTCAAAGAAAAAGCTTTTTTGTTACAAAATATTATCATCTTTGGTAGTCAAGAAAATCAAATAATACTTCTAAACACACAATCAAGATTAACATGCAGAAGAGAAAAAACACCAAGTCATTTGCACATTTGACATCTAAGGATAATGTGGCTATCCATTCTTCGCATGAGCATAAGTCGACCAAAAAGAGTAGCTCTAAAAGGCATCCTGGTCCAAGCAAATCAACCACTTTTGGGCACACTTCACTCCAAATGGATAACGGAAAAGGTAAAGATGGAAGTAAAGCATTGGACGACAAAGTGAACAAATCATCTTTTATGCATCATGAGACAAGAAAGGGAGCTACTTTTAATACTTCAATCAAGATCCTTAAAGACACAAGGAAAATGATATCCGATGCTTCCAATAAAGGAACTGAGGACATTCCCACTCAAAATCCAAAGAGCAACTTGACGGAAAAAGAAGTGAATTCTCCAAATGAGGAACAATCATCGGAAAGTAGTGGTAGATCTGTCAGCAAACGGAGGAAAATTGCCACTGGTCACTTCTTCACCCAAGACTCTTAATACAACAATTGGAGATTCATCATATAATAACATTTGTGATGAGGAAGAGTCAAGTGAATGCACATTCGGTCATGATCACTCTTAGAATTGACCAAAAAAGGGAAAGAGAGGAAACAATACACCGGACTTGGATATGGCTATGACCGACTCGAAAGCACTTATTCAACGCACACCTAGCTCGACAATACTATTAGAGGAACTTGCTTAATATGTTGTTACTTCATTTAATGCCTTTTTCTTTCATGTTTCTCTTTCCTTTTTCCATGTTGATATTGAACCCCATACTTATCCCCTTTTTTATTCTCTTTTCAGTTTGATGATCATGAGCAACCAATAGACCTTGTAGATAACACTCTTGAAGAAATAGAGGCTTTAGTGACCATGCCTAGAAAGTTTAATATTTTGAGCAATGTCATTCATAGTTCTTCTAATGCAGAGCCTTAACAATAATTTTGAGTATGGAGGGAATGACGCCACAAACAGTCAAGCTAGGACTCAAATGGAAAAAACCATTGTGACATGGAGAATTCTACCAATTCAAACTACTTCACTAGAAGAACAGCTACTCAAGATCTTCAAACCTCCAACTTGGCCATTGCTTCCAACTGTCTCTGAGTTTCATTCGCAAGAAGTTATCTCAAATTGTCTTCATGTTGTGAAGGAATCTTAAGCAACAAATTTCAAAGACTTCCTTAGAACAAATGCCTTCTCTAAGAAAACATGCAACAAGGTTTCTTGAAGAGATAAAGAGCGAAATGGACATCTCGGTTTTGCGAGGTCTAATAAACATATTCTTTGAGAACATATATCTCTGTCAAAGCATCACTTGAGGAAAGATGATTCAAGAATTATATGAATGACTTCTCTCAACTACTCAATAAAACTTGAGCACCATTGAGAAACAAGAACAAGAGTAGATAAAGAGTGTAGAAGATTTAGAAATTCACTACACAGATAGCACAATGTAGCAGCAAAGAAGCGAAGTTGAAGCAACAACTTGAACAACTATGCACTTAGAGTGGGGAAAAAACCTTGGCACTTAATCAAAGTCAAGAGAACTTTAAAAAGACTCAAGTTGACATTACTAGATTGAGAGAGGAGATCCAAAAGGTTGAGAGCACCCCACACTTATCTGTAGAATATGCAAAGGTTTTAGATAAAATGGAACGTCTTCTAGAGGAACAGAATGAACTTTCAAACTTTCAACTTTTTGAATAGCTCATTCTTTTTTTTCTTTTGTTCCAATATAACAATTTCATTTTGAACGAGTAGAAAAGGACTAGTTTTTAGGCCCACCACTTTAAATAGTGGAATCTCATTGGTTTGGGGATACCGCTTGGCATGCCACTTGGTAAGACCTTCCCATAATAAAGTTTCTTCTTGACATGCTTCAAATTTAGAATTCTTGATGTAACAAAGAGCATTCACATGGAATAAAAATGTCCTTTTATGCTCAAATTCGCATGTGTTTTTTTCTTGCATGTTTCCATCAGTATTTTTTCTTAATCAATATGAGGTTATGACAACAAATTTGTTGACAACTCATGTACCGACTAGTTGAAACCAAAATGAAATTTTGATGTTGATATGACTAAATTTGAAAGCAACTTTCAAGCTGCCTACGTATCCCGAAGAGTGAATGAAGTCATCACTTAGTTCAAAAGATTTTAGTGACGTCCACAGTTTTAATCATGTGGGCCAAGAGTTTTCTTTTTGTTTTTTGCCTAGGCTACCTCTTGCGAGGTTTTCAATCTAGTGGACTTCTTTTTTTCTTGTCCTTATTTTTGCCTAGATATCTCTTAAGAGGTTTTCAACCTAGAAAACATTTTTTGTCCTTATTTTTGCCTAGGCCACTTCTTGAGAGGTTTTCAACCTAGCGAACTTTTTTTTTTTTGGTTGAATGTCATTCATAGTTTGTACTCATGTAGGCTAGGAGTAATTTGCTGAGTCAACTTTCAAGAGCTCAAGCATGAAATCATTTGAAGAACTTCTCATTGATCGTACCAATCATGACTCTATCCTTATCCACCAATTTATACGTACCATAGGAATAAACTTCTCAAACCACATGAAGCCCATCGCACTTTGAGGTAAATTTAATTCCCACGCGATGATTGGTGACAATTGGCTTTCTTATTGCAAGAACCAAATCTCTAACTTGAAAAGTCCGTGACCGCACATTCTTGTTGAACGCCGTGGACATTCAAGCTTGATAACACTGAAGTTGCTATTAAGTTTGCAACCTCTTCTCATCAAGAGCTTCTAGTTCTTCCAATAAAAAACGAGCATTGTCTTCGGTCATGAGGCCTTCTTGAGTTGAGATTCTCAAGGATGGTATTTGACACTCCAATGGAAAATTGGCTTAAACTCCATAGACAAACGAATATGGTATGGCTTGTGTAGGTGTCCTAAAAGTTGTCTTGTAGGCCCAAAGTGCTTTACCAATTCTTTCATGCCAATCTTTCTTGGCTCACTTAGACACCATTTTCTACAGTAAAAGGTCTTGTTGAAAGCTTTTCCCAAGCCATTTGTCGATGCGTTGTACCTCAAAAAATTATCTGCTTGAACTTTAAATTGCACACAGTTGGTTTATCAGACTATTGTAAAATGGCCTTCCATTGTCCGTGATGATGTATCGAGGGACACCGTACCTAAAGATGATAGACGTCTTGATGAAGCTGACAACATTCTCCTTCTTTACTTTTTTTTAATGGAATAGTTTCTAACCCACTTAGAGAAATAAGCTGTCACTGCCAAGATGTAGAGATGACCTTTAATGGACCAACCACGTCAAGATCCCACAGATCAAAAGAACATGAAGCTACAGCAAGATGTAATGACAGGCCTCACATCTTCTTGCTTAATTTAGACAAGTCTTTTACTATAGTTGGCCAATAGTAGTCCATTCTCTTAATTCAGAAGTTAAACTTTGGCCCAGATTGATATGCTCTACAGACTCTAGAATGTGATTCCTCCATGGCCTACACCATTGACGGTAGTCTTTACTCCATGCAAACAATGTTCAAAGTTTTCCTCATAAGATTGATAATACAACATATCCTTGTAAAGCATGAATCGGGGGGCTCGATGCTGAATTTCAGTTCAATCTCATTGAATTTTAGGTAACTTTTCATGCTTCAAATAGTTAATTAACGGTTGTCTCTAGTTGTTTTCATCAATTATAGAGACCAAGATTGTGCTTGCCTCCTCTATGAAACTCCAACAAAGATGGAACAATCCATCTACAACAAATAGCAACATTGAGCTTTACATCGTCAGACAAGGCTAGAGTTGTTGCTAGATTTGCAAGGGCATTTGCCATGCGATTTTCTTTCCTAGGAACATACTCCAAAGAAATATTGTTGAACTGTCCCGTTAATTGGGTAGCATAATGGAAGTAAGAAAGTAAATCATCTTTCTTCATGTCATATTGCTTCAATACTTGAGTCACCACCAACTTAGGTACACTTCAAGCTCTAGAATGTTCATCTCTAATCCATCTGCCATTTGAAGTTCAATGATCATGACTTGATATTTAGCCACATTATTAGAGCATAACTCGGTCAGCACTAACAAAAAAAGAAAAATGAAACTTTCGGGCGAGATAAAAACAATATTCTGGTTGATCTAGCCGCACCATCAAAGAACATCATCCAAGGCAGTAGGAATTCTACGAGAAAAACATCCTCATCAGGAAAATCAACAGACAGTTCCCATTCTGCAGGAATTGGGTAGTCAGTGAGAAAATCAACTAGTGCTTGTCCTTTAAATGCTTTTTGAGGTATGTAAATGATTTCTTGTTAATTGAATATCATAGACTATAAGATGCCTGGAGAGCATAGTCCTTGACATAACAAACTTTACTGGATCTGCTCATAAGATCAAATAAACCGTATATGCCTCAAAATAATGCTTCAACTTCTTAATTGCATAAAATAAGGCTAAGAAATCTTCTTGATGGTGAGATTTACTCATTTGGAATTTTATCTCCCCTAAATAGGTGGGAGTTCGTCAGTCTACTCTTGAATAAGTAGGAGTTTTTTCTTTTGTTTTTGTAGCTGATGAAGATGGAAGATTCAGTCAAAACAGATCTGCCTGACCAAATTGTTTTTGTGTTTTATGTCAGAAGTTTAGTGGCATGTTCAAGACTGATTAGATCTGGTATGAGATTTGTCCAACCCTTTGAAGTTAGACTTAGAATTCTGAGATCTGTATAGATTAAGATTTCTAGAGTTTTTAGGGTTTCTTTTTACATCTGTTTGCAATATGTAGATCTGATAGTATTGTTTATCAAGTTGCATGTTAATCAGTGTAATGACTTCTTCTTCAGTTAATAGAATTTAATTATCAATATATATATATCAAAATTTTACCCAGCCACCCCTTCCCTCTCCCCAACAAGCCCTTCGTCGCCTACCCTTTCCTTATAATCTGCGCTGCCACCCTTTTTCCTCTTTTTTGTTAACTATGACAATATTGACAACCTAGTTAAGCCTAGTAGTGATAGTGGTTTAGGAACAAGAAGAAGAAGCAGTAGCAACTGGACGATTACTTTTGGATTTAGAAAATGCAAGACAAGTGTCCAACAGCTTCCGAATTTGTGATTGGCATCTATTCTTTGGTTTTCTTTCCTTGCTTTGGAGTTGAGATTTTATTCAAATTGTCTTGTCCATCCCCTCCAACCGGGTATTTCTTCTTTGCAATTGCATCATTAGCTTTCTTCCTTTCCTGTGCCCCTAGAGCCCCACCTTAAGTCGGCCAAGGCACGGTCAATTTTGTGACATTTAGTGCAATATTGTGGAATATCCTCATAGCAAATTTTTTGCCATTTTCCATTAGCCCCCACTCTAATCCATAGTCTTGAAGGTAGTTGTGCCAATAAATCCACTTTCACACACACATTCGTCGTATTCGGTCTGGTAAAAAAAAACCTAGGATGGTGGAAGCTGGGATAGGAGGCATTATATTTACAGTAGGTAGTTTCAAATTGCTAGGCTTCATCGTTGCAGAGGTTGTCGAGTTTGGAGAGTACAAGCTATGACGACCAGGGAGTTTGTTCTTGGGTAAACGACTGCAATATTTGATGGATATTGGAGTACTTCACTGAAGTTGAGGACTTGACAAGAAGGATGAGGGAAGTTGATGAGGATGATAAAGAATGGGGTAATAAGAAGAAGAAGATTGGGTGCAAAAGTCGAAGAAGAGCTATTAATTGCAACACTTGTGAGTAGTTGCGAAACAGCTCACCAAAAAAGCTACTCTTGCTAATGTGCCTATCCTTCATCTATCCCTTTTTTCTTCAACCTGCCATCCCCCTCTTCCCCCATCCCAGTGGCATCTTTCTCTCGATCTGAATAGCCATTCTAGATTTAACCACCCTCAATCCAATTTGCTCATCCCAAATTTGGGGCTCCCACAAAATACAAATGAACAATGCTGGAAATGGATAGTCGAGGTAGTCATTTGGGATTTCAAAATAGACTAAAACTATAAGTTTGGTCCATCTCGTAAGTTAATATGGAAAAAAGGGGTTTGAAATTCCTTGTCATTGCCTACAAGCCATTGATTGATGATTGTTTGGGGCTCTTTTTTCTAGATTGGATAAAAACAAAGTGTGGAAAGATGAATTATGGAGGTTAAGTTTCTGATCTTGAGGGATTTATTTTTTATTTAAGCCTTTCAATTATGGACAGAATTACCCCTTGGTTTGACAAGACGTAGGATGTTAAACAAATTAATTTAACAGATTGACCGTAGAAACATACTTAAAGTAGTTCCGTAACTAAATTTATAAAAAAAAAAATAGGAATTTCATATACAATTAACTAATAATTTAATCAAGTGCAGCTTCAAAACTAATATTTGGAACAATAGAAATTTGATATTAGGGAGGTGCACTTGTTCCCCCTCCTCCCAATGAAATACATGCTAAATGATTACTACTAGTAGGTTTTTTTGGCTTAAATATAATAAATCCCTTAAAGTTTGGACTGTTTTTGTACTAAACCCCCTAATATTATTTTTTTCTCCCTTTGTCGCTTTCTTTAGTACACATCAACAATTTGGCTATGACTATAAAAAAGTCAAGATTTACCCTTAAACACTACAAGAAAACATAAAATTGACCCCTTAAAATTTATTATATTTGTCATTTTACTCCTTAATTCTAGTTTTGTATCACTTAACCTACTTTAGTCATTAATCAAAATAGAAATATTGTCAAAATAACTAAAAATATAATGATACCCACCAATACTAGTGGTTTTTTTTATAAAAAAAAAAAAATACACATGTTGTGAAAACTTTAAATACAAAAATTCTCTAACATTATCGGTAATTTTTTGGTCTTTTCATCATATTTTATTTTCATGTAAAAGTAAATTTTTAAATATACGAGATCCATATTCATCTGTTAAAGTTCCATCATTCTCTTTTCTTTTTGTTTTTCTTTATGTTTATTTAAAATAATTTTCTTCTTATTTTTTTTAAATTATACAAAACTTACATTAGAGAGTTAAATTTATCTTTATAAATTTAAGGGGATTACAGTAGTTAATTTTTAGGAATAAATTTATATTTTTAGTCCCTTGATAAAAGACTAATGGAAGGAATAAAGTGAAAAAAGATACTGTAAAATAGTCAACTTTAAGGGTTAACCCTAGTTTTTTTCTTTTTAGAAAAAGTCAACAGATTCTCTCGTCTTTTGCGTACGTTTTCCGCCTTCTACTGCCCCCACTCCTTGAGCAAACTTCATCACTTCCTCTTAGCTCGTCGGCAGCGCCTCCTCATTCCGCCGCCCTTACTACTTGGACTACCAACAGATCTACGATCAAAACCCTTTCCTCCAGGTATCTCCGCCATCCATCTATCGTCCCTCAAGTTAACTGCCTAAAACTATGTCGTTTTTCCTCAATTTTGCTGTTTGATAAAAAGTTAGGTATTTCCACCACTAATTCAATTGAATTTCGATTTTATTGTGTAATTTATTTTTTTCTTGTGAAAATATCAGGTTGATTTCGATTATGGCTGGTAAGGAAGCAAAGGGTTCTGATGCTAGTGCAAAGAGTGGCAGTAATAGTAAGTACTCCTAGTCAACTAGATATCAATATCTCGTTTCAAGGACTTAACGACGTCAAGTTTTGGTTGTTTAGTGTTTATATTTGTGTAAAAATGATTCTGCATTTTGGTAATTTTGCAGAGGGGAAAAAGAAGGAAGTGAAAAAGGAGACAGGTTTAGGTCTTTCCAACAAGAAGGATGAGAATTTTGGAGAGTGGTACTCTGAGGTAAGTCTCAGTGGACATTTTCTTTTCAGGATATACTTTTATGACATTCCCATTTTGTAGATAGTTTGTAGTCTGCCAGCATGTTGTTTTTTGAGGTCTGGTTCTTGTTCTCTTTTTGGTGAAATTGGCAAACATGTTTCTAGATGTAGATCATGACTGTTCTGTTACCTCAACTTAATTCTGTAGGTGGTTGTTAGTGGTGAAATGATCGAGTACTATGACATTTCTGGCTGTTACATCCTAAGGCCATGGGCAATGTCCATCTGGGAGATCATGCAAGTAAGCTTGAAATTATTTTCTGGTTTCAAACTCATGATAGTCTAAAGCCAAATAACTGTGATTGGTGCTTTTTTGTCAATGCTTTATTATTCAACATTTTTTTGTCAGTTATCAATGTGGCATGCGAGTTGATTTATTTTATGCTATAAAATTCAGGCCTTCTTTGATGCTGAAATTAAGAAAATGAAGATTAAGAACTGTTATTTCCCGCTTTTTGTATCGCCTGGTGTGCTGCAAAAGGAGAAGGATCACATAGAGGGGTTCGCGCCTGAGGTTAGATTTGTGCTTTTTTTCTTCATCCCAAGTTGTATGGTTCATTCACTAAATGTGTTTGTAACAATCTTCTTGAACCTTGGAACCCAGGTATTAAATTTTGATATTTTATTGACACATTTTTTCATTTTACTTGAGCATTGGGGAAGAGCTAGAATTTGTTTAGCTATGTTGAAGATATAATTGAATTGAAGCATAAGTTCAATATTTTTCTTCTTTTGCAAATATCCTTTTTATGAATCACTGGATACATGAGTAGAAAGCATGTAACATCTATCAGTGCTAGTTTCAATTTTCATCTAAATGAGAGGATTGTGAAACAAATTTAAATGATATATGATGTATAGGGGAATAAAATGATAAAAGACTTGCAAATATGAGGATTTCTCCTTTCAACTAAACCAGGTAGCAAGTTACTGCTACTGTCTTAATTTTTGCAAAAGATGTAGGGAAACTGCCACACATCAGGTTTCTTCAAATAATTTCTCCTTGCTGTTTTTATGTTACTAGCCTCTATGACGTATCATCTGTATCATTATTTCAAACCAAGAAAGCTTTCAAAAACGTTATCTTTCACTTTTCTTACAAGTAAGATATGTTGAAGTCTTTAAGAAAAGGACTTCCAAATGAAAGTCGTTTTCCAAATTTCAGGGTTTTGTAAGCATAGGAGGAAATTACGGAGGAATAAACTGAAGTGGCGACTTCAAACAAACTTCATGCTTCATGATTGCTTTGTTTGGAAAAGCTTTGCCTTGTTATAGTATAGTGGCATGATAATTAACGTGATCTATACCTTTTATGTTGTGTGGTTGCTATCAGAAAATCATGATAAAAGTGCTACTTTGGGTAATTGGATCTTTAATAGCATGATGTTTTTAGTTTTCAATCTCATGCTTTTAGTTCACTCTTGACGGCATCCTTCAACACCCTATCGTGGTATATTTGAATTCTCGGGACTTTATAAGGAAAAGGATCTACATATGATTTTTATCGATTTTGAAAAGGCATATGATAGAGTCCCTAGAGAAGTTATGTGGAGAGTTTTAGAAAAAAGAGGAGTTAGAGTAGCATATATAGAATCAATAAAGGAGATATATAGGGATGTGATTACAAGTGTGAGAACACCAGAAGGTTTGACACGAGAGTTCCCTATAAACATGGGTTTACACTAAGGTTCAGGTTTAATTCCTTATCTATTTGCATTGGTCATAGATGAACTTACAAGGCACATGTAGGAGGAAATACCATGTTGTATGTTATTTGCAGATGACATTGTTTTAGTAGAATCTGAAACGAAAGACAGAGTTAATGCTAAACTCGAGATTTGGAGAAAGACACTTGAGACAAAAGGGTTTAGAATTAGTAGATCAGAAACAGAATACATGGAATTTAAGTTTAGCAAGAGGGCACATAGGAATAGAATAAGGGTTAGTATCGAAGATCAAGAGATATCCATAAATGACAATTTTAAGTATTTAGGATCAGTTCTTCAGAGTGATGGCGGTATAGATCGAGATGTTACACATTGGATACAAGCAGGTTGGACTGAATGGAGAATGGCATTGGGACTATTATGCGACCGCAAAATTCCTTTATGACTTGAGGGTAAATTTATAGAATGGTAATTAGGCCAGCGATATTTTATGGGTATGAATGTTAGGCACTGAATTACGCACATGAGCAAAAGATGAGAGTAGCAGAAATGCGAGTGTTAAGATGGATGTGTGGGTACACTAAGATGGACAGGATACGCAATGAGCATATTCGTGAGAAGATTGGAGTAGCTCCTATTGATGCTAAGAAGATGAGAGAAACACACTTAAGGTGGTTAGGTCATGTGTTAAGACGTCCAGTAGAAGGGCCTGTCAGACGAGTAGATTTTAGGGAGAATAGTCAACATAAGAGGGGTAGGGGAAGACCGAAAAAGACTTGGTGGGTAACTTGTAAGAAAGATATAGCCTATTAGGAATTGAGGAAGATATGGTCCATGACAGAGCGCAATGGTGTAGCAAGATTCATGCAGCCTACCCTACTTAGTGGGATTAAGGCTTGGATTATTTCTTTGTTTGTTTACCTTTTTGTGTTTCTTTTTAAATGAAATAGATTTACTCCGAATCCCTGCTGCTATCTTGCTATTATGGCTTTGTGCAGGTTGCCTGGGTTACCAAGTCGGGAGAATCTGATTTGGAAGTTCCAATTGCTATTCGGCCAACTAGTGAAACTGTTATGTATCCTTATTACTCTAAGTGGATAAGGGGGCACCGAGACTTGCCTCTAAAGCTCAATCAGTGGTGCAATGTTGTATGATAAGATGGGAGTTCAGCAATCCAACTCCATTTATCAGGTGCTTTTAATGAGACTACTTTGGGTTATTTTTTATACTATATATTTAGATCAGCTCAATTTCTTCTCCAATTAGAAGAAATTGCCTTTCTTCTGAAATGGCTTTAAAAGGAGGCCCTACTGCATAGGGCAGAAAATGTTTACCAGCTTTTGTCCCATCCTCTCCATTGTTTTTCTCTTTCTTTCTTTTTGGTCAAATCCACTTCTTCTTTTTTTTCGCGTTTTCACCCTCAAACTTCGCATTTTGGTACTTTTTACATCATATTTGCTATCTGCTTATGGGTAGATTTTGTAACTACCATTGGGAATAAGGATTTATTATCCGAGGTTCGGTGCTAATTGTTATGTGTTTTCCAGGAGTCGTGAGTTTCTTTGGCAAGAAGGACATACTGCTTTTGCTACCTGTCTCTTATACACTGAGGTACTTATTCTTCTACAGATGTAGCTGTCATTATTTATGCTTCAACATATAAATGAAAGATAAATTTCCTGCTATAATTTTTCTATGGAAAATGTTGAAGTTTGTTCAATTGGTAATGCTGGAAAATTAAGAAGTTACATGTTAGTTTAGATGTGTACGAAAACTTCAAATACATATTACATGGTTCCCCCTAGATGATTTCCCACATTTATACTATCATCTGTGTATATATTGCTGCTACTTTGTGCTTAGAACCTGCTTTCTTAGTATAATGAAGTCTTGGATGCTGCCGAATCTACATGAACTGTCAAAGGCTACCTGACAATTTGTAGAGGAATTGTGGATGAAGAAATACTACCTCCGTCCCAATATATTAGTCACATTTGACTTTTTTTGGTCAATGAGTCAAGTTTTCAAGGCTCAATCTTTTCTAGATTTTTAATTTTTTTTTTATAAATTTGAAATTTCATGTCATAATACTTTATATAAATTTCACTTTTGTTAAAAAAATTTCATAAAACATCAAATAAATCTATGGTTGTGTTTGGATGGCTCAAGTGTAGATTTGAATTGAAGTATTTGAAATGAATGGATTTGAATTGGGTGAATTTGAAATGACATGAAATTTGACACATTTCAAATTCAGTCATTTAACCATTAAAATCACATTCTCACTTGTTGGTGGATTTCAAATCCACAACTAAACCAATTAACTTGTTTGGATAACTTACTATAAATTAGAATTTCAAATCAAATCCTCCTAAATCCCTCCATCAAAACACAATGTATATGAATTCTTGATTACAAAATTGATCTGGTTGACTAGAAAATTCAAACTGTGACAAAATAAGTGGGAGAGAGGGAGTATAATTTTTACAAGTTGTTTATCAGCTCACTATTGAATGGAAGGAGGTTCCAGCTAAGCCTTTTAAACTTTTTGGTGCATGGTATTATCTGAAATTGGAAAAATGCTTTGTTTAAATTTTTTTTGGTAGTACTATCTTCCAAATTATGTTAATTTAAGTGGACACCATTAATGATGGAGAGTTGAAAGTATATTCCCTAAGTAATATACAAACTAAAAGTGATAGTTAGGAAACTTTTTGGCCCTGCATATTACTGTTGAATTGATATTAAGGAAAGACTGGAAACATGCGAGATCAACTCTTTTGGATCAAGATTCCTTTAATATGTTGGATGTTATTCTGAGTAAACCGGAAAGTAAGATATTCAAAGTAGGACCGGGAGCATCATAATGATGCTTATGCAGTAATTGATATTGTCTAGATGGTATCCACATGCAAAGCTGAAATCTTTTTTTGCGGGGCGTAAATTTGAGCTTTTGTTCTCAGGTTCTTGATATATTGGAACTGTATAGACGTATATATGAAGAGTTCTTGGCTGTCCCTGTCACAAAGGGCAAGAAAAGTGAGCTGGAGAAATTTGCTGGTGGACTGTATACAACCACTGTTGAGGTACTAAATTTATATGTGTATCTTGCTTGGAAAACTTCTTTCCATTCACTTTAATAAACATTTATTTGTTTGTTTTCGTTGACACCTGATATCTGGATACATTTTTACTAGGCTTTTATTCCAAATACTGGCCGAGGTATTCAAGGTGCAACTTCTCACTGCTTAGGACAAAATTTTGCTAAAATGTTTGAGATTAACTATGAAAATGAAAAAGGAGAAAAGGCTATGGTCTGGCAGAATTCATGGGCTTACACCACCAGAACAGTAATATTCCTTTTTACTCCCCCCTTTCCCTGAAAATTCAATTATGTCTTAATAAAGTACTTGTATCATATTTGATATGAATTTGTCTGTTCCATGTTCTTTATGCTGCGTGATAGATTGGGGTGATGATAATGGTTCATGGGGATGATAAAGGCCTCGTGCTACCACCAAAAGTTGCAGCAACCCAAGTAATTGTGATTCCAGTGCCCTATAAGGATGCTGATACTCAAGGGATTTTAGATGCATGTGCTGCCACGGTGAAAACCTTGACTGAATCAGGTCTTCGTGCTGAAGCAGACTTTAGAGATAATTATTCACCAGGCTGGAAGTACTTCGCATTGGGAAATGAAGGGTGTCCCTCTTAGGATTGAAATAGGGCCAAAAGACCTTGCCAATAAGCAGGTGAATGAATTTGATTTATGCTTCAAGTCTCGAGTTCATTTTGCACTTTTGGGTTTACTTTGTCTCTATTCTTCTAGGGAAGTTGAAAATAAATTCTATGTTTTTTTTTTTTTGGGGGGGGTGTGGGGGGGTGGAGAGCTTGAAGGGGCAGGGGTAAGGAGTTTGTCTTAGTATATTTATATCCGTTTTATTTAGGTACGTGCTGTTCGCCGTGACAATTCAGCCAAGTCTGACTTCCCTATGGATAGTTTGGTTGAGAAAGTAAGGGAAGTGCTAGATGAAATCCAGCAAAACCTGTTCAATGTTGCGAAACAAAAGAAAGAAGCATGCATCAAGGTTGTAAAAACTTGGGAAGAGTTTGTGGAAGCTTTGAGCGAAAAGAAATTGATTTTGGCTCCATGGTGTGACGGAGAGGTATATAAATTGTTTTTCTCATTCGTAATTGAAGTGCCGAACTACTTTTTGAGGGATTGCATGTTATAGTAATACATATTTGTTGTTTCTTTTGTAGGAGGTGGAGAAGGATGTAAAGGCACGGACAAAAGGGGACATGGGAGCAGCCAAAACCCTTTGCTCGCCATTTGACCAGCCTGAGTTGCCAGAGGGGACTCTTTGCTTTGCCTCGGGCAGACCAGCCAGGAAATGGACTTATTGGGGCCGAAGCTATTAATTTACATTTTTACCTGTGTTTTAGAATTGTTTCTGGCAGATTGATATTGTTTGGAAGAATGGATATTTGAAACCTGCTTCAGAGAACTGTTAGAAAATTATTTGGTGAATCCATATACTTTGTGACCTTTGCTTTTAGCACTTGTTTTGAAAATTTTATATACCAATGGCACACCGATACACTTGTTAGATGTTAGACAAAGGCATTGAACAAACAAAATATATTATGCATTATGTTGAGGTTGACACGAGTTAAATGCTAGGCAGCATTATAATTTCTTTTTTTCTTTTTTTCCGAAGAGAGTGTCATTGGTAGCATGTGAATTAGTTGATTTCCCTGAAACTTTAAAAGAAACTTAATTATTTTTTTAAGTGCCACGTTAGTTTGTATGGATAAAGTTGCTGCCATTTGTAGAAGTTTTGGATTCATTCGATTAATTGAACATATTGTTTTGAATTTTTTTTTTTTGGTAAGTTGGTTGAAGTTGAACATATTATTGCTGACATTGCGCATCTGGGTGATTGATTATTACTGTGTATTATTTCCTTGATAAAATTCGGGCGAGTTTGACACTGCTGGACATAAGATAACGGGTTTTGCAATTTGCAATGCTTGTTTGGTGTTTCTTAGGTGGAATGGCGTTGTTGCAAACTTAATTCATATGCTGTTGGAATTGACTTTTTCAGTTTTGACGACACCAACATTGATCTAAAATCGAAGAATAGTCAAAAGTAGGGAAATTTTGAGGAAAAGAAACTTAAGAAAGAAAAAATAAGGACTTATGGACTAGGTACCAAAAAAAATAAAAAATTTACTTCTCTCCCTACTTTTGGGATGAGAATCGGTTAACGAATCGATTAACCGGTTAAATAATTTAACAAAAATTTAAAAATGAGTCTTAAAATTATTATTCAATTTTAATTTTGAATTGAATTTGAAATAAAATCTAGTTAATCAAATTCAAATTCAGTAATGGATCTCAAATTTGATTAATCACATTTACTAATTGGACCCATTAACATTAAATTAAAAATCTTTATACAAAATCTGAAAATTCTATCTAGTACAAAATTCAACTAACAATAAAAATGGTTCACAATTTCATATCATCAAAAATATATCATATTTGAATGGATAGAGTGTTTTCTTAATACTTTATACATATAAAGTATATAAGAGGATTCAAAATACTTAAAAGGATTTATTTGGTTCATGAGATAACGTGGGATTAGATAACAATTCTCATGTTATCCTATATTTGGTTAATTTTTTTGACATGAGATTAGAGTTATCCTAACTAATTAAATTAATTCCTTGTAGAAGTGATAAAATAATACCATAGGGAAGCTATATTAGTGATCTTAGGATGACTCCTATGTGGGATAACAAAAATTTTGACTAATTTACCCCTAATAAACTTTGTAACCCTACATCATATAATGACATATTGGATTATAAGTTTATTCATGGATCGGGCATCGGGTCTACTTGCCAAATGGGCGACCCAACTTAGTTTTAATAGGTCAAGAGAAAACTAACGTGATATTTGCTTCGTTTACACAATACCTGATCCAGTACATTTATAATAATTTTGTACCAAATATTTTAAAAATAAAAAATTTGACTTCCTAATTACATAAATACCCCTATAAATGAGTACGATAAGAGAAAAAGTCATTTAATATTACAACAGGTGAATGTAAAATTATAAAATTAATCTAAAAAATAAATAAGACTTTTAATTGCACATATACACTTGCAAATGAATATAGGAGTAAAAGTTCTTTATTAGTTTTGAGTCATAATTTGTAAAATTACATAATTGACCCTAAAATTACATAAAATTACTATTGACCCACTAATCTTAAAAATGGAGCTAGTAACATTAACCGATTTAGATTTTCAATTTTTATGGTTTGAAAAGGATCAGGTTAACAAGTTTTTTGGGTTAGTGGGTCGAGGTGAACACCACTAATTATTTTATGTAATAACAATTTATTTAATTCTCACATTTATTTTTAGTATTTATATGTACAATAATATTATTTGAATATTATTTGTTAGTTACCAAAAATGAAGTGCAAATTTAGGGATACTTTAGTTCATAAAATAGTAATCCGATCTCATCTGATCCTCAACCAAATGCAAGATGATTAGTATTTTTCAAATATCTCATGCAACTCAATATCAATCAAACACACTAGATAACAAGACTAATCATCTAAGGATTACTCATCTCAAGACTAATTATCCAAGGATGAGATATCTTGTCTCATCCAGTTTGCGAACCAAACGACATGACTCAAATTGTATACATATTTGTGTTTGTATTATTGTGTACATATATATCATTTGTGCTGACTATACACACACATACACACACATACATACATATATGAATATATAAACACACACACATATGTATATAATAATTAAAATTATAGTTTTAGTTTGTAACATCATATTATGTAAAAAGTATATTTACTTATGTAACGTTGCAAACTAAGTCTTGGGTTCATCAAATATCGAATTGAATTCGAAAATAAGTTAATTCCGAATTCATAACTCAATTTCGATTTCATAACTAATTTTTTATTTTAGAATTCGGTCGGACCAATTTATTAACCAATTTTAAAATTTCAATCTCAAAATGAAAACGATTGCGAATTTGACTAACTAGGTTCATGTTCACCTCTACTATCCTTTAGTGATTCAAATCCATGACCAATAAGTCATAGAGGAAGCATCTTACTATCTAAAGTACACTTTGTTTTCATGCTTGATGATGTGATCTCTATTATTGCAAGAATTCCCTAAGATGCAATCTCTATAGGCCTGTAAATGAGTCAGGTCTAGATCCAGATCCGTTTATCCGGGTTTTGGATCAATGAAATATTCCAATTACTTGGATCTTATCCGAACCCATTTAGCTAATATAATAAATGAATCGGATATAGATTTTATTGTTCCGATATGATTAGGGCCCCGATCTGATTAAAATATTTAATATGTAATATAATTATATACAATTAGTATTATTCTATATGCACATGTATGTATATGATGTGTAAATTGTCAATGTAAATTATATTCTATTGTAGAACAATATAAATATAAATTTTGAAATAAATATTTTTTATAATTACAAAAAAATAAAATTTTTATATAAAAATTTTAAAAGTTAAAAAATATAAACAATTTCTTACACAACCCGATAATACGATATTGACATGACACAAAATTAATAGGTTATGACATGACCTGAAATTTATCAGGTCATTATTAAGTCAACCTGTTTATAATACAAAATTAAACAGGGTTAGAATCGTACCTGTGAGTTGGGTCAACACTTTAATTGATACGATAACCTGTTGAATTATTGAATGAATAGATTTTGTTAAAGTATTATCTGATTATAATTTAAAATTATAAATAATAGATTTAATATAAGATTATTAAATCAAACATAATAATTATTTTAAATATATCTAAAAAAAATGTCAATAATACACTAACTTCTTTTCGTCGTTAAGGCTTCTCTCGTACTAGAGGTTGGGTTTTCTCTCAATCTTCTATTAATATAGATATTATTACAATAGTTATGATTCTCTCACCGCCTCAAAAACTCTTGTCCGAATCTGATCTTGCTGAGATGGAATTTTGAAGCTAAGCTGAGAGAATTGTTCGTGTTAGCACCAGGAAAGGAAAGTTTGTTATCTGCTAGGGACCTAGTAAAACATGGATTGAGAATGAGAGTGGGAGATGGTAGAAACCTGAATATTTGGAATGATAAATGGGTTCCAAGGGATCAGGGGGGAATGGTGAAAACCAGAAGACCTGAGAGAATTGTGAATTAGAAAGAGTAAGTGATTTGGTAAAAGAAAGGAAATGGGATGTCAACTTCTCCCAAGGTTTTTCTCTATTGATGACAGAATCAAAATTTCCAAGATCCCTATTAGCATCCATCCCAGAAAGGATAGTTCTTTTGGAAGGAAACAAGTGTGGGTCTTATAGTGTCAAATCTGGCTATGATGTGGCTAAATCCATGTTGATGGATGATCAACAGTATGGAATAGATCTAGGGAAGACTAGCACAGAGGACAGCGGACCAAAGTCTGTAAACAAATTATGGAGTTTAGGCATGAAGCATAAGTTAAAGCACTTTTATCTTGGAAGGGCTTAACCAAATTTTGTCTATTAATGAAGTTCTCTTCAGAAGAACTGGCAAGGGGGAACTAGTTTGTAGGTGTTATGGGGAGGGTATTGAAACTGTTGAACACTATTTCTTTTTCTGTTCTCAGGCTGAGTTAATATGGAGAATGGCAGCTATTCAATGGGAGGGTTTGCTAAAAGGGCTGAGAGTTAATTTTTTGAAATGGTTTGAGGGTATGCTTCAAGATAAAGCAAGAGAAAATGGAAAGAACCATATTAACCTGATTGTTAATATTTTGCGGCAAATATGAATACTTAAGAATAGTTGTAATTTCAATGGGGATAGAATTGATGGACATACACAAATACAAAAGCTATTAGTGAATGGATTCAATATAAGGACATTAGCAAGCCTTTTTTGAAGGAGAGCAAGAATGAACCTGAGGAGCATAGGGAGGATCAAGTTTGGAAGTTACCTAACTGGGGATTATTCAAATTAACATTGATGCTACCGTAAACATTCATAACTCCAAAATAGATGGGGGTAGTAGTTAGAGACTGGAAAGAAGAGGTATTGGTTACCTAGGCTTGGCTTTTTGTGCTTAGAGGTGGAGCTTATGTTGAAGAAGCTCTGGCAATTAAACAAGCCTTAACTGCCACAGTTAGCAAGGGATGGAAGGTCGTTGAAATACAATACGCTATTGCAAAACTATTGTTGATAAATTACAGCTGGGAGTGACTGGGGAAAATCTGGGTGCAACTGTCCTAGAAGACATTTTAGATCTGTGCTCTATGTTTGATTATTGCTCTTTCTCCCATATTTTTAGGAAATATAATATGTTGAGTCATTGTATAGCAAAATTTCTTTTTGGACCTTGTTGATTTGATTTTGTCGAGTGGGAGTTAAATTTCCCCCTTTGGCAAGAAAATGTAACTAAAGTTGACAAAGGGCAATGTCCCTAATGTGTATTTGACTTTTGGTTAATGAAATTACTGTTTCTGAAAAAAAAATGTGAATAATTTAATTATGTGTTCTAAATAGCTATCACAACAAAGTTAGTATCAACATTTGTTTAAATTATTAAATAATTAAAATTTTAATTCAAATAGGTCTGTCAAATGGGTTAATACATCTCTCTTAAGAGTAAACAGGTCACACATGAACTTAACACGAATACGAATTGGTCAACCATGAATACGAAATGATACTATAAATGGGTCCCATGTGACACGATAAGAAATGAATTACACTTGATATGACACGATAATGACATAACATAACTTATTGCCATCCTTAAAAAAATATTATAAGTCCCAGATTCAAGTATGAATTTTTTTTTGTAGATCCGATAGATATCCAGATCTGAATTCGATTCTGGATACGTTGATCGAGTTTGAACCTATTAGTTGCGACCCGAATTTGAGGCGTTTACAGTCCTATTAATAACTGCAAAATTCCCGAAGAAAAACTCCAAAATTCCGAAATGTTTTTGATGAGCTATTTCCTGACCTCTTGAATTAACTACTAAATTAAAATGGTTTTTTGTGAGGGTAATTTAATAAACCACAACGGTAGAATCTTTAGTTGATAAAAGTTATTCATCTATAAATATATTTTTTGTAGTACTTTATAGTGGATTTATTAAATAGATCCGGCATCATAACAAAGCATACCACCTAAACCACCGCCCATTAGTTATTTATTTATTTATTTTGAAGTTAGATCAGGAATTACTACCAAAGCTTTACCGCCCAAGATAAGTGGACTTTCTTTTTCTTATTACCCAACCCAAGCAGTATAATTTAGAGCATCTTTGGCATATACCTTTGCCTATTAAAGTACACCAGCCGCCCTAAGGGTTAATCACACTTTAGTCCCCTCAAACTACGTTCCAGTTGTATGTTACCCATGCACAGAAATAAAATATACTTTGCCCCTAGGAAAGATTCTATAGTATGAATAAGGGTTGTTATTTTTTTAAAACGGCTAATCACCAGAACTATGGTAGGGGCAGTTACTCCCAAATTTTATTGATAAAATCAAAGTTAGAGTACAATATATATGTAAATATTAATTATATTTTACTCCTTTATACTTTAGTATCATTAATACTTTAGTTTTTAATGTTATTTTTTTAGTACTTATCCCCTTCTGTTATGCCAATTCAAAGTTTTGACCATTCTACTCCTATTTCATTCTATTGTTTTTTAGTTTAATTAGACATTTATCCTAACTTTAACAATAATAACACTTTAGTCACTAATTATGTTTTTTAGACTAAAATCTTTTCATTATGCTAACTTAGTATTTTGACTATTTTAATCCTATTTGTTATTAAAATTTTATTTTCTTTATTATTTTGATATTATGAATCTATTTGTCCTCCAGAAAAGATTTGATTTATTTAGAATTTAATCTATAGTGATACTTAGAAGATAAATGTGGAGTTATTGATGGCGTTTTTGGTCAAAATTAGTTTGATAAGATGACACAATATTACTGACATTTTTTCTGGAGTATTAAAATCCGTGGGTTGATGGTCAATTGTAATTGTACCATGTTTCTTGACTAAAATAGCCTTTTGAGCCTAAAAGTTTTATTAAATAGACAAATATATCCACGAGTCAAGAATTTTGAAAAAAAATATTATTTTTAAAGTGATTTGGATTCATTAGAATCGGAAAATTATATTTTTAAAGAAGGCAAAGATATTGCAATATGACGGTGTTACATATTCTGTCTGGTGAATGGTGATGATAGTGGTTAATTGAGAAATTCTTATATGGACTCACTATCTAAGTTGTAGACCATGTGGATTAAAATAAAGGTACATGTGTTAAATGATGTCTATTAATGTAAGAAATTAATGTGTGCCTCTTATTTTAACCACAAGTTCCATAGATATGACCATATATCGGGTCTATATAAAATTTTTTCGTGATTAGTAAAGGAATGAAAATCGATGGAGATAAAAAAAAATTTAAAAATGGTATAAAATAAGGAAAGAATGGTCAAAACGCTAAGTTGGCATAATGGAAAGGGTTAAGTACTCAAAAAATAATATTAAGCTTTCAAATGTTAGTAACTATAAAGTTTAAGGGAGTAAAGTGTAATTAACTCATAGGATATATTTGTCTATTTAGCCAAAATTTCTAACGCTGTCATAATTGACAGTTGGTTTAGGGACTTTAATGCTAAAAAAATAACGTTAGGGACTATAGTGTTAGTGGTGCTGAAGTTTAAGGGGGGAAAGTGTAATTAACCCTATAAATAATTATAAAAAGATGAAATGGATATTTATTTAACAAACACACTCTCCAAAATTTTGCGTCAAAGTTACTTTTCATTTATTTTTTGATAATTTCATATCATTTTTTTTTGTCTTTTTATTCCATGAAAATAAGTGAAATTCACAAATTGTCTTCTTTAATCAATTTATACTCTCTCTTTTTTTTTTTCATTTCTAAAGCAAAGTACAAACAAGAAGAACATTTACATATACTTTTTGTTCATTTCGTTTGCATAACTAAACATATTAAAAATAAAATAAGTAAGTTTAATGTTTTTATTTATATAATACTATATCTTATTCATATGCACTATAGAGTTATCCAAAAAAAAAAAAAAAAAGAAACTCTATATTTGTATTGATGCCATAAAAAAAAAAATGAATCTATTAGCTAAGATATTCTTCTTGTGCCTTACTATTAATTGTGACTGTCAAAGATATTCATAGATAAAATATATTTAAACAAAATCCATATTAGATTTACTAATTTTATATTTAGTTCTAGCTAAATGAAAATGATTAAAGGTGGCTAAAAAAATTCTCCTCTTTTACATTTAGTTTTACAAATAAAGAAAATAATGTGAAGTTGATTAATGAAAATAAGAAAACAAGAAAATAAAAAAAGAATAAACAAATATCCACATTATTCTTTTATAATTATTTGTATTATACTTGTTTAGGGGGGTAAATTATACATTGTTCGAGTTCAAGGAAACAAAATGTAATTGGAGATGAGTTCAAGGGTAAAGTGTAATTAACTCTTTAGAAAAATAAACATGCCTTAATCTGCTTATTAATGTGGTTTGAGAGATATAAAATTTTAAAACTGATAGATTCACCTTTAAATTTTCCTTATTCAGTCCATCCCTTCCTTAAAGAAAAGCTATGTTAGAAGTCAAAAGGGCTAATTTTGAAGTGAACTATAAATTCACACATTTTATATTTTTGTTACTTTTGATAATATTAGTGAAGATGTAAGTTACCAAAAAAATAATAATAATAATAATTTCCCGAACAAAGGCAGAAGATAATAAAAGTATTTATTGAAATTAGTGAATGAGTATATTAAATGAGAACCTAACAACAAAGTGAAATTTAAGTGGTAAGATATTTTCTTTATATCCTATCGGTTATGAATTCAAGTCACTAATGGGTAAGAAAAGAGCAGGGTCTCTTAAAAAAAAAAAAAGAGCTCATAAAACATATAACACAAATACGACCTGAAATTAGCTAGTTAAAGTTGGAAATGGCATTTTATGACATGAATGCGATTATGATATGCCGAAGTTTTACGGTACTATCGAGAGAACCATTCTGTTGGCTTTAAGAGCTTGTACAGTACAAATTTTTAAAGAACATAATGTTGTACTATACAAGCCCATAATGTACAACAAAATGGTTCTCTCAACAGAATTGTAAAATTTTTGTATGACATGACACGTTTACATCGTGAGGATAAATGGTCTATATAAGAATAAGTAGGTTGAACAACACGTTTAATGTGTGTTGTATGCAATAATAAAATATAAGAATATATTTAAATGTTCCTAGAATTACATTTCCTCGTCTATTATCTTTAATATATAATTTGTTTTTTATTGATTGTTTACATTAAATTCTTCTATTATGTAAGTTTTTAACTTTAATTTTGCAGTTACAAATGCACATTTTGGATTATATATCACAATTCTACATAGTAGTCCCTATAACATTAAAAATGGGAGGAGGAAACTTTTTGAACTCACACAAAACCTTTAGAAAAATAATATTATTCATCTCAATTTTTTTTGTTAAGTTAATTTATTGTTACTAAAGGGATAAATTAGTCAAATACGACATAACACGATAATAAATAAGTAAAATACAACACAATATAAATATTAATTGGGTAGTGTTATGATTAGAACACGATGATATAATTGTACATTATTTGATACAATTAATATCCCTAAAGAATGGGGGTTTTAAGTGGGAGAGGAAAGAGGAGATTTGTGGTTGAAAAAAATAAGGGAGAGAAATTAGATGGTTAGTTAATCAATTAAAGGGTATAGTTGGAAATTTAGTAAATTGAATAATCTTATTGTTCAATTAATTACATTTATTATAATTAGTTTTTTATACAATAAGTTAAATCTAAAGATATAATAACTATATAATATATATATTATATATATATATATATATATATACTATTGAATAATTTGTATAGTTTGAACTAAAGATCTGTTCGTGATAAGATTAGTTACAACCTCCTGTAATAACTATTGTATATAATTATATTAGCTAATCCTCATTTCAAAAGTATTATAATACAAAATACTACCTAAAATAAATATTTTGATATTTAAAATTTTTTATACTAGTTTTATAGTAACTATAAAATACAATTACTATTTTCGAATCGTATTCATTAGAAAATCCCTGCCTATGACATGATTAGAACTAATATAAATATAGAATAATATAATTTTGTACTAATATTGTAAATCACATAAAAAGATTAGATATCAATTATAAAATTAACCTTAATTTATTGAATATGATTAGAAAATCAATATCTAAAACATATTATAAATTCTATTAGTATAAAATTAGATTTATACTTTAAACTTACATATAAATACTATGATTTTACATTAATACTAGAATGACAGAAGGGCTAAAAATATGTATTTCTAACAGTTCAAGGTCAAAATGAAACAATTAATAGTTTATAGGGTAAAATGAAGCCGCACTAAGAATTGAGGGACTGTTGAAGTGTTTTACCTATAAATTATTTTATCGAATGCATTGTTGTCATTTGGAACATATATAGATTAGGTTTTAAGGTAAAATTAATTGTAATATGTATTATTGAACTAAAAAAAAATTATACTTCATCCCTTCAATAATGAATTTTCGCACTATAGTAGATAATCAATTTATGGTATATTGTTTGAATCAGTTGAAATTAATACTATATTTTAGCTATTATTGAATGAATATGTTGTAGTTTTTTTTTTATTTATTAGTAATTTGCATATTTTTGCTAAAATACTCTTATTCATCTCTTCATATTTAATTAGAACATACATATCAAAATTCACTAATTGTTAACTAATTTGGGCATTGTGTTATTGATTCATTCTACATGGTACTAAAGTACTATTAGTAGTATAATTAATATATTAAAGTTCAAACCCCAAATAAATAATAGTTCAAGGGTATAAATTGCAATTAACTCCAAATTTAAAATCTAGACGTGAAATGACGTGGGCCCGTTGTTTCCAACTCCCAATTTTGTTTTTGGATTAATAATACATCAATAATCAAGTAAAGAAATTTAGGGTAAAATACATTTACACTGTGGGAATTTGAGTGAATTTGATTTGAAATTTAAATTTATAATGAGTCATTCAAACAAACAAATTAATAGATTTAGTTATAAATTTGAAATTCATCAACAAATGAGAGTGTGATTTTAGTGGTTAAATAAATGTATTTAAAATTTATCAAAATTTCATAACATTGGTTCAAATTTATTCATTTTAAATTTTTCCCTCAATTCAAATCCACCAATCCAAACACAACCTTAAGAAATTATTGTGAAACCCCTAATCGGTTGCACGAGTTAAATCCACACACAAGAAACAAAGTTGAGTTCACACATGAATTAATATATTTGTCCTCACTCAGAAAAAGAAAAAAAAAGAAAAATTGGCACAATACAAGGAAAAAAAAGTAAGGATCGTACCTTTTCATGGCATATTTAGATAATTGTTATGAATCATTTAGTGGATGTCTGCCCATGTTCTCCATGATCTACCACATACACATCAATTCTTGTAACTCCCATTATTCTCATGATTCACTCCATGATCTTCTACATTACTTCATGTAACTCCCACCACCCTATGTAACTCATGTAACCTACATATGTTCATGTAATGTCCAAATAATATTATGAGAATGGGTGAACTTTAAACCTATAAATAGAGGCTTAGGTGAATGGAATGAAATAGAGAGAAAAAAAAGTGTGATTAATTCCTTTATCTCTATTTTAGATTATATTGCTTTCTATCACTACTTTCTAATTTAATCATTAGAACATAATACTATTAGTTCTTAATAGTAATTTTATAACACGTTATCAACACGATTCTCTAAGCCAATTTCTCAAACTTCTATTGGGAATTCTTAACAATTCCATTAGGTAAGTTGGGTAAGTTTTGTTTGTTTTTTTTAAAATTTCAATTATCATTATGGCTAACCTTGCAAAACTTGAGTTTGTGGCTCTTGATATCACCGAAAAGAATTATTTATCATGGGCGCTAGATGCTGAAATTCATCTAGATGCAAATGGTTTTGGAGAAACCATCAAAGAAGGAAGTAAAGCCACAAATCAAGAAAAGGCCAAAGTAATGATCTTTCTTCGTCACCACATCGATGAAGGGCTGAAAAATCCTAATGGTAAATGATCCCTTCATCTTGTGGACTAATTTGAAAGAGAGGAATAAATACCAAAAGACGGTATTCTTCCAAAATTCAGACATTCTCGTTATGATTGGATGCATTTGCGTTTTCAAGATTTCAAAACTGTAAGTGAGTATAATTCAGCAATTTTTCGAATTAATTCTCAATTGAAATTATGTGGACAAAAAGTAACTGATAAGGATTTATTAGAAAAAATATTCTCTACTTTTCATGCATTTAATGCGCTCCTGCAGTAGCAATATCGTGAAAAGGGTTTTAAGAAATATTTTGAATTGATTTCTTCTCTCCTTGTTGCTGAACAAAATAATGAGATTTTGTTGAAAAATCATGAAACCTGTCCAAGTGGTGCTGCTCTATTTCCTGAAGCAAATGCGACTGCCATGCAGTCTAATAATAGACAAAATTGAGGTCGTAGTTGTGGCCGAGGACGTGGTCGAAACCGTTCTAATAATCACCTTGGTTATGCCAAAAACACGACTCACCACCAAAAATGGAAGAATAGTAATGAGAAAGATGAGACCAAAATAAAAAGAAAGTAGATAATAAGTGCTACCGATTTGGCATCTCCAAAGGCCATTGGTCTCGTACCTGTCGTACGCCAAAATATTTTGTTGATCTCTATCAAGAATCATTAAATAATAAAGAAAAAAAGATAGAGACTAATTTTATTAGTAGTGATGTTGACCATGGTCTTGGTGGCAATGGCTTTACTGATTTTACTTCTTTGGATGTTGTTGATTTCTTTGTCAATTACCCTGAAGGTGATACTAGTCACTTGTTTAGTGAAGAAAATATCTAAGAATAGGTCATTTTAGTTAACTATTCTAATGTAATAAATTTCCATTTGATGTTTTTATAAATAAAATATTTGTTGTTGATTTCATTTTTTTTTCAATGTTTCTTATATTTTATGAATATTGTACTTAAGAAGAAAAACATCTCATTTGTTTTTTTTTTTTTTTTACTTTTGATGAAGAATATGGACGTTTCAATGATCAATAACAAAGAATTATGTCTGGTAGACAGTACAACAACACACTCCATACTTAAAAATAAGAAATATTTTTTATATCTAGAGAAATGAAAGAAACTTATGTTAGTACTATATCTGGTAGTACCAAATTGATTGAAGGATCCAGAAGAGTAACTATAACTTTACCTGGAGGTACAAAATTTTGTATTAGTGATGCATTATTTTCTTCAAAATCTCAAAGGAACTTATTGAGTTTTAAAGATATTCACCGAAATGGATATCATATTGAGACTACATGTGAAGGCAACATTGAATACTTGTATATTACAAGTATTATTTTTGGAAATAAAATTGTGTTGGAAAAATTACCTTCTTATTCATTCGGATTATACTACACACATATTAGTATAGTTGAATCGTATATAACTGTAAATCAAAAGTTTACAAATCATGATGAATTTATTTTTTGGCATAACCGATTGGGCTATCCCGATTCTATAATGATGCAAAGAATTCTTGAAAATTCATGTGGTCACTCTTTAATAGGTCAAAAAGTATTACGATCTAATGAATTCTCATGTGTTGCTTGTTCTCAAGGTAAGTTGATCGTATAGAAAAATCTAATTCGGCCGTCACCATTAAAATTTAAAACTGAATCTCCTATATTCTTAGAACGCATACATGGGGATATTTGTAGGCCTATTCACCCACCTTGTGGACCATTTCGATATTTTATGATTTTGATTGATGTATCAACGAGATGGTCACATGTATGCTTATTATCAATTCGTAACCTGGCATTTGCGAGATTGTTAGGAGAGTTAATTCGGTTGCGCCCTCATTTTCCTAATTATCTCATTAAGACAATTTGTCTTGACAATATTAGTGAATTCACTTTACAAGCTTTTAATAATTATTGTATGTCTGGTGGGATAAGTGTTGAACATCCTGTAACTTATGTTCATACACAAAACGGTCTAGTAGAAATCGTTTATAAAGCGCTTGCAATTAATTGCTAGGCCATTACTTATGAGAACAAAACTCCCAGTTTCCGCTTGGAGACATGCTATTTTGCATGCGGCAGCTCTAATTTGCATAAGGGCAACAAATTATCATGAGGTCTCCCCATTACCTTATGTCTCAATTGGTTCATGGTCAAGAAGCAAATATTTTCCATCTAAGAGTTTTTGGAAGTGCGGTGTACGTTCCTATTGTTCCACCATAACGCACTAAGATGGGCCCACAAAGGAGGTTGGGTTATATATGTTGGGTATGAATCTCCATCCACAATTAAATATCTTGATCCAATGATTGGATATTTTATTTACAGCTCGATTTGCTGATTGTCATTTTGATGAATTAGTTTTTCCAACATTAGGGGTAGAGAAGATAAAGTTGGATAAGAAAATTAGTTGAAATGAATTATCATTGTCTCATTTTGATCCTCGTACAAAAGAATGTGAATTGGAATTTCAAAAGATAATTCATTTTCAAAATTTAGCAAATCAATTGCCAGACATTTTTATTGATTCAAAGAGAGTTACTAAATCTCATGTACCGGCTACAAATGTTCCTATTAGAATTGATGTCCCTGAAGGACAGGCGACCACTGTTAATGAGTATAAAACACGACTGAAACGTGGTATAGACCAATCGATTCCAAGGATAAAATTTAGATGTAAAAGAAAAAGAGCAAATAATCAAGATGGTAAAAATGAAGAACTAAAGACTCCTGAAGAGTCCCCAGACATGACTGACGATACATTTTTGGAAGAGATTCAGGTACCTGAAAATAGTGATAATCATGAGATCTCAATAAATTATGTCATAACTAGAATGAGGTGGAATCGAAATAAAATAAATATCGATAATATTTCTGCATATGCAATGGCAAATACTATTATGGATAATAATGAGAATTTTAAACCTAGGTCTGTAAATGAATGTAAACTTAGAGATGATTGGTCAAAATGGAAAGAGGTAATTCAAGTCGAATTGAATTCATTGTTTAAAAGGAAAGTTTTTGGACTTGTAGTGCGCACACTTGAAGATGTGCAACCCGTAGGATATAAAAGGATGTACGCAAGAGAAATGAGAAAAATGAAATTATACGATATAAAACACGTCTTGTTGCACAAGATTTTTTCCAAAAATTTGGTGTATTGATTATGACGAGACATATTCTCCTATGGTAGATGCAACAACTTTTTGATATTTACTTTGTCTGGAATCATGTGAAAAACTTGAAATGCGTCTCATGGATGTTGTTACGGCCTATTTATATGGCTCACTTGATAATGACATTTATATGAAACTCCTTGAAGGATTTAAATTGCCAGAAGGACATGATCATAACTCTCGAGATCTTTACTCGATTAAATTATGTAGATCTCTTTATGGCTTAAAGCAAGCTGGACGTATATGGTATAATCGCCTTAGTGAATATTTGTTAAAAGAATGCTATCAAAATGATCTTGTATGTCCATGCATTTTTATTAAGAGATCTGCTTTAGGATTTGTGATTATCGCTGTTTATGTTGATGATTTGAATCTTATTGGAACTCTTGAAAAGTTTCAAAAAGCGGCTGATTATTTGAAATAAGAATTTGAAATGAAACATCTTGGAAAGACAAAATTTTGTCTTGGTTTACAAATTGAACAATCCATTTTGATAGTGGCTTCTTTTTGCACCAGTCGGCTTATATTGCTAAAGTGTTTTAAACGATTTTATATGGATAAAGTACATCTGTTGAGCACACCTATGGTTGTAAGATCACTTAATATGAATAAGGATCCTTTCCGGCCTCATGAAAGTGATGAAGAACTACTTAGTCCAGAAGTACTATACTTAGTGCTATTGGAGCACTAATGTATCTTGCTAGTCATACATGCCCTGACATATCATTTGCCGTGAATTTATTAGCAAGGTATAGTTCTTCACCTACACGAAGGCATTGGAATGGTATTAAATATGTATTTCGTTACCTTCAAGGTACGATAGATATGGGTTTTTATTATAAATCATTCAAGTCTAATTTTATAGGTTATGCAAATGCTGGATATTTATCTGATCCGCATAATGCCCGGTCACAAAAGGGTTATGTGTTCACATGTGGTGGTACTGCTATTTCTTGGCATTCAATGAAACAAACCATAGCTGCCATGTCATTAATTCTAATCATGCTGAGATACTAGCAATTCATGAAGCAAGTTGGGAGTGTTTTTGGTTAAGATGTGTAATCCATCATGTTTGAGGAACATGTGGTTTGCATTTGGACAAAGGAGTCTCCACCACCTTGTTCGAGGATAATGCTGCATGCATTGCCAACTAAAGGAAGGATACATCAAAGGCGATAGAATGAAACACATTTCACCAAAATATTTTTTTCACTCATGATCTTCAAAAGAATGGTGAGATCAGTGTTCAACAAATTCGCTTAAATGACAATGTAGCAGATTTATTCACAAAGTCACTACCGACTTCAACATTTGAAAAGTTAGTTCATAAGATTGGAATGCGCCGACTAAGAGATGTCAAATGATGTGCTCAAGAGGGGGAGTAATTATACACTGTACTCTTTTTTTCTTAACCAAGGTTTTTTTCCCGTTGAATTTTTCTTGGTAAGGTTTTTAACGAGGCAGTGTCATATTTGAAAAAATGTACTCTTTTTCCTTCACTAGGGTTATTATCTTACTGGGTTTTTCCTAATAAGGTTTTAATAAGGCATTTTTTTTGAAGATGGACATCCAATGGAGAGTGTTATGAATCATTTAGTAAATGTCCACCTATGTTCTCCATGATCTACCTTATGATCTACACATCAATTCTTATAACTCCCATTATCCCCATGATTCACCCCATGATTCACCTCATGATCTTCTATATTACTCCATGTAATTCCCACTTACCCTATGTAATTCATGTAACCTACATATGTTCATATAATGTCCAAATAATATTATGAGAATGGGTAAACCTTAAACCTATAAATAGAGGTTTAGGTGAATGGAATGAAATAGAGGGAAAAAAAGTGTGAATTCCTTTATTTATACTTTAGGTTATATTGCTTTCTATCACTACTTTCTAATTTAATCATTATAACATAATACTATTAGTTCTTAATAATAATTTTATAACAATAATGAACTTTTATTCTTTTTTGTGAGCCTTGGAGCCTGGGGAACTTTCTGCACGTAGTCATAAATTATAGGGGTTTAACTATAGTTTCGAAAACCTGAGGGACTTGTTACTTAGAAAACCGAAGCCCAACTACATATCACGTGTCAGCTGTATTGGCAACAAGTCTTCTCGCCCTTTCCTCCATTTCCCATAAAACCAGCCTCCACTACAGTTCTCCGCCCTCCATATATATAACTCACCATCCAATCAAACAAAGCCATTTTTTTGGTTTCTTCACTGCTGCGTCTTTTGGCATCAAGCAAAACAGGTCTTCCTCGCTTTTCATTCCTTTTGTTTATATCCTTTTTTGTATATCTATTATCATTTTATACAGATCTGGTAATGATCTGTTGTATCGGATTTACTAAATAATTTTTGAGATTGGTTTTTGGTTTTTGTAGAGTTGAGTAGTAATCGAATCGACTGAAAAAAAGAGGAAGAAAAGAAATGGGTGGCTCAGGATTCTCATGGAAATTGAACGATCATCCCAAGCTTCCAAAGGGGTATTGACCGAGAGATTATTGCCGTGGTGGTTTTGGATGGATGGGGTGAAGCCCATGCCAATCAATACAATTGCATCCACGTTGCCGAAACTCCTGTTATGGATTCCCTCAAGAATGTAAAGCTGATTTTTCTTTTCCACTTTCTCTTTTTCTGTATTTTTCTTTTTTTGTAATATTAATATATTTATTTATTTATTTGCTGAAACCGGGTTTTCATGATTTTTGTTTTTGGGCTTTGGGTTGAAAAGGGTGCTCCCGAAAAGTGGAGGTTGGTGAAGGCTCACGGGAAAGCTGTGGGGTTGCCCACAGATGATGATATGGGTAATAGTGAGGTTGGTCATAATGCTCTTGGTGCTGGACGGATCTATGCTCAAGGGTAATATTTAATTTTTGTAGATATATATATATATATTTTTAATATAAAAAATGTTTATGACCAAGGATTGATATTCTCCTTGTTTTGTGTTATTTGTTATTGGGAAAATGAATATATCATATTTCTTGCAGGTTTATGACTAAATTTTTTTTCTTATCGGAAATTATTAATGTTAAAAGGTTCATGATTTCTTCATTTATTTTCTTCATTTATTCGGGTTTTTCATCGTTTATCCTTAAAAGTTTTTTAAATTTGTCTAATTTAGTTTTCCTATCATATTTTGTTTTGGTTTAAAATATACACAGTAGAGTTTTTAGCAGTGACTTACCAAGTTGATAATTTGGTAATTTGCACTTAACATCTTTTATTTATTAGAATAAGTGCAATTATTACTAGCCAAGTTGACCATTTGGTAATTGTTATTGAATGTCATAGATTTGCATAAATACAATTATTACTAGCCAAGTTGACCATTTGGTAATTGTTATTTAAAGTCATTTATTTGCATAAATGCAATTATTACTAACCAAGTTGACCATTTAGTAATAAATGTTTAACATTTTTTATTTGGATTTTGCAAGAGTTGACTATTGATTATTGATCAATGAAAAACAGAAGTCCTGTTCCAGTTTAATAAAATCTATAGAAAAGTCTTTCAAAGGGTATTATTTACTTAATGGCTGTTGCATTGAAAGCAAGGTCTAAACTGCTAGCAAATTGCCGGCTTATAATTTTTAATTATTTTGTTTACATAATTCTTTTAGATGCTTCCTCTGATTCTAGTATAAAAATAAAACTATTACCTAAACGGCAGATTAGTAACTACTTGTATTGGTTGTTACTGACTGGTAATAAGAAATATGGATACCTGGAAAAAAAAAAAAAATATGAATGGGATGTTGAAGGCTTCTTGCTTATGTATAGCCGAGTGAATCATTATCTGCAGTCCTACTGCTTTTCTCATTTCATTCCTTCTTCTTTTTGTTTCACTTTGAAGGAACACGTAGTCCATCAAACTAATTTCTCTTTTTAACTCAAGAATTTGATGAACATGTATCATATGAATCTTCCGTGCTAGTCTATTTTCATCTTTATCTTGCTGTTGTTTAGCAATCTCTTAGTTGGGTAGTGAGAAGTGTATGACTTTATTTCTTACAGTTATTCAGTAAGGATGTGAATGGGTCTACCAATGTTGAAGGAAAAATTGATAATTAATTATTTTGTAGCATTAGCTTGTCTTTGATGCATGTTCTCATCATCTGACTTTTTCGGCATTGCTGTGTTCATTTTCATCTTTTCTCTCGTCTTGGAGTTTAAATTGTGTCCCCTATCTCTGGGGTCGGAAACCGGAAAAAGAAATACGGAAAACCCTTTTAAAGAACCAAAATTTGACTGACCCACATTTTTTAACTAAAGTTGGTTGGTAACTTAAAAATTTCCCTGGATTTTGACAGAGCAAAGCTTGTTGATTTTGCTCTCGCGTCTGGAAAGATCTATGATGGAGAAGGTTTCAAGTATATCAAGGAATCTTTTGAAACTGGAACATTGCACCTTATAGGGCTACTCAGTGATGGTGGTGTCCACTCTAGACTTGACCAGTTACAGGTATATATTACATTCTGTTCTAATTTAATGCCTTATACAAATAAATTTCCATTTTAAATGGTAAGTAAGCCTCATATCATATACATCTGTATACTGCAGTCTGATATATGCAGAATCATTGACTGTAATTCTTACTCTAATGGTACAGCTGCTGCTTAAAGGTGCCAGTGAGCGAGGTGCCAAAAGAATTCGGGTCCATGCTCTTACTGATGGACGTGATGTTTTGGATGGTACAAGCATAGGCTTTATGGAAACTCTTGACAATGATCTTGCAAAATTGCGAGAGAAAGGTATTGATGCACAAATTGCATCTGGTGGGGGCCGTATGTATGTCACAATGGATCGTTATGAGGTAAAGCATAGGCATGGACTGTGTGTGTGTTTTTACTCAAGGATTTGTATGTTAGATTTTGGTGACCATGAGCAGTCTATTAATGAAGACATAGATGACTGTATTGGTTCAATCTTTGATTCTCCTTGGAGGCTGTCCCATTTTAGATTGTAAATTCATACTTTGCCTTATTTCAAAGTTTTCTTCTGGAAATAACTTCGTAAACCAATCTTTAGCATCCATGTTGTTAATCTTTGGTTACTAATGTTCTGGTTAACTGATGGGGTTGATTGTTTTGAAGCTGCGGGTGTTGCATCTTGCTTGCTTTTTTTGTTACCTGCTGCTCTATTTTATTTGAGGTGTCTGGCTACTGTTTTTGGTATTATTTATGCTTTGTCTTTATACAAACTTGCCTTATCATTGACTTCGTATGAATTGACTTTTCCTTTCTGTTTTCAGTTCTGAGGGCCTTTTGTGATATTTGGTAGACCATTTTTGATTGTCTCATGTCAACGTCTTGAATATATTATTATTTACGCTACTGAATATCTCAAAAGAATACCTAAAGAATGCATGCGCTAATGTGGCTGTGTTATCATGGTAAGCAGTTGAATATGCTTTCAAGCTATAAAATATTCAAAGAGTGCATGCTTAGAATTGGAGTTGGATGTGGTTTTAACTGATTGTGTTGGATGGCATGATTTTTATTTAAAAGTTGGTTGGAGTCTAATGTGCTTCTAAAGTGCTACAATGGCTAGAACTAGATAGCCTTTCTTTCACATTGGTTACTTCACAACTGCTAGACGAATTGCTCCCTGCTTTTTAATACAATAAATGAGGATGCATAATCTTCCTTCATGCCTAGTTAAGCTAGTCGCTAACTATACTTTGTGCTAACTGTTTGCAGAATGACTGGGATGTTGTTAAACGAGGTTGGGATGCTCAAGTTCTTGGTGAAGCTCCACATAAGTTTACGAGTGCGGTTGAGGCTATCAATAAGCTAAGACAGGAACCCAATACCAACGACCAGTACTTACCTCCATTTGTTATTGTTGATGAGAGTGGAAAGCCTGTTGGTCCAATTGTGGATGGTGATGCTGTTGTCACTATCAACTTCCGGGCAGATCGCATGGTTATGTTAGCCAAGGCCCTTGAGTATGAAGATTTTGATAAATTTGACCGAGTTCGATTCCCTAAAATTCGTTATGCTGGAATGCTTCAATATGATGGTGAGTATTGAAGCTTCCCAGTCATTACCTGGTTTCTCCTCCCGAGATTGAGAGAACATCTGGTGAATATTTAGTGCATAATGGTGTCCGTACATTTGCTTGCAGGTCAGTTGGTATTAGATGCAGTTTTTTTGTGTTGTCCTTAGTGGAAGAGATTGTTAAATCTTCTAAACAAGCCATTTTTATTGATCTCTTGTTTGCTTTGGACATTTATGCTCCTATTAACACACCCCAACTCAGAAATGTTATTTTATTGCATGTGATGAGATTTAAGTTGGTTTCTATGTTTGATGACTATACTTGTCTTCCAGCTTGATGATTTTTGGGATGATTTTTTGCTCTTCCAATTTTAAGGAGACATTGCAAATGCTATTGATGTCAACATATACTGTGTACCTTGTTACATGTTTGTGAACTGTTAGACTTTTGATGAACTTATGACCTGAATAATCACTATCGTTACTCTGTTTCTCTTCCACAGTGAAACTGTTAAATTTGGGCATGCCTTCACCTTTTTCTGGAATGGGAACCGCTCTGGTTATTTTGACCAATCAATGGAGGAATATGTTGAAATTCCTAGTGATAGTGGAATCACCTTTAATGTCAAGCCAAAAATGAAGGCTCTGGAGATTTCTGAGAAGGTCCGAGATGCCATTCTTAGCCGCAAGTTCCACCAGGTGATATTGATATAGATTCAAAGTTAAAACTTCTCTTTTCCTCCTATAACAAGTACCTGAACTATAATGGTGATTTCTCTAATAAGGTACGCGTGAACCTACCAAATGGGGACATGGTGGGGCATACAGGTGATATTGAAGCAACAGTTGTGGCTTGCAAGGCTGCAGATGATGCTGTCAAGGTACTGCTGGCAGTACATTCATAATTATGCTTAAAGTGTTTTGTTTTGTCTTTGTTTCCCCTCTAAAAGAAAAATTATCTCCCAGTTCTTTACCATTTCACTTTGTGCTGCAAAACTTGCTAGTGTAGATTTTCTTATTGTCATATGTTGGTGAGGATTTTGGAAGCAGTCATGTTCTCATTCAATGCCCCATGGGAAGAGACTTTCTCGATTGTTTAGTTTAAGTCGAGCAATCTCCGAGAAGGGTTTGCTGGCATTCATTTCTCAGACTGAATCTTCTGAAAGTGAGAGGCCTTGTGCCTGTGCAGGTTTTAAAATCTACACGATATTCTTTTACGTTTCCTTGTCTTTGGTTCATTATGTGCTTCACACAAAGCAGTTAGAAGGCAGAAATTCTCCTTACAGGTTTGTGCCTGGCTATCTTCTGGAAAAAGAATTTATTGGACTGGTTAACAGGAGAATATAACGAACATTCTTTCTAATTGTAGCCATGGCGTTCATTGTTATGAAATGGGGCGTAATATAAGTTGGGCGTTCTGTTTGTTATCAGTTTGATGTTGTGATTTGTGAAACAATATCTTACTTATGGAGATAATGCCAGCTTATGATCTCAATTAAACCCTTGGGGAGTTTGCTGTAAATGTTTACCCGATTTATACTTCTATTAGTTTGGTTGGTACTTTGGCGTCCTTTTAATTGCGAAGGATGATTTTGATGAATAGATGTAACTATTATTGATACAATCTTGATTACTAATTGTAATTGTGCGATTGCTGAAGATGATCCTTGATGCAATTGAGCAAGTGGGTGGAATATTTGTCGTAACTGCTGATCATGGAAATGCCGAGGATATGGTGAAGAGAAACAAGAAAGGGGAGCCTCTTCTGGACAAGAATGGCAACATTCAAATTCTTACTTCTCACACACTGGAGCCAGTAAGTATTAACTACAAATCTGAATTCCAGGATTAGATAGTTTTATTTTACGTCACATTTCTGTCCTTGTACTTGTCAACATAATGTGCTATTGTCCTTTGGGTGGGAAAACTGTGATATTGTTTCTTTGCTTAGGACGTTGGTGGTTTGTCTAAGTGGTTGTTAATGGAAATGGTTGGATCCTATGTAGGTTCCCATTGCAATTGGTGGTCCTGGAATAAGTCATATTGGCACCAGGGGTGAAATTCCGTCAAGATCTCCCTGGTGGTGGCCTTGCTAATGTGGCTGCAACCGTCATGAATTTACATGGTTATGAGGCACCTAGTGATTATGAGCCAACCCTAATTGAGGTTGTTGACAATTAGGCGGTAGGATTTGATCTAAAATTTTGCTTTGAGGATTGAATAATTGTTGAGTCGTGTTGCTACTCGATAAATCTTCAGCTTTTATTGTAATAAGCTACAATGGATACATAATTGCTTATTAATGACTTTGTTATGCGTTTTTGCAGTAGCCTTGTTTCAAGTTTTTCCGAGACATAACACATAAGAACTCAAAATCCCCTAATCGTCCTTGAACATCAGCTAACGAAGGACCTAGCAAAGAACATTGTGCTCCGTCTTTGAATCGTCTTGATCACTTATGCCGAATTACCCTTCAAAACAACCGTCTTTTAAGGCAATCCTATACAGCAAGAAACAATACATCGTTCAGATATTCAGAAGTAGGCATTCAGATTAGAAAAAGACAAATAACATCACTCTTGAGTACCTGATAATTTAACAGGCGCATACTTACAAATTATTTCGTTTGGAGTAAATTTACAAGTGGAGGAATGTAAAATCACGGATTTGGAATGACTTTAATGTTTAAATCATAACCTTAAAATGTATCAGTGGACTAATATTATTAGTTAAATTGACGGTTTTAAATATGAAAATTGTAAAGATTTCATAATACGATAAATAAGATACGACAATATCGAGTTAGACATCAGTTTAAGTCGTAGACAAGTAAATAAATTTACGATATGAAATAAGTAAATTATGTTAGGATTTAGGACTCACGACATGACATGACATGGCATGGTATGACTATTGTTGGCCACAAAGACAACCTAAGACGGGAGAGTAAATTACGTTACATACATTTTCATTCAATTCAATAAGAGTACTTTTAAAGGCGGTCTCCAATTTGCTTTCTGCTAATTGTTTACATTAATTTCTACTAACCTATTATGTACAATTTTTAATATTAGCTTTCTAGTCACAAATATGCATTTTTTCTTTTGAAAATATTAAATAAGAAATTTTTATGTGACATTGAATCAAATTCAAGGTAATTATGGTCTCTATAAAAATGATACGATGCAACACAATTATTAGATGCAACACAATTATTAATTGGACAGGAATTTAAGATTTATGACTACATCATCATTAAAAACACAATTGCCCTAGTATATTGTGAACCAACTATACTTTAGGTTCAACCATAATTTCTTGATTTTATATGTGCTTCTGTCCAACTATATTGGTTCCTCAATAGTATGAAAATAAGTCCAAAAATAAAAAGTTAGGAACATATTCATAAACTGTAATTAACTTCCTAAAAAGAAGTTGATTGACTGATAAGGGAATATTTTAGAAAGTCACATTTTAAAGTCACTTTTCAAAGTCAATTCACGTGGCAAGATTTTATTAAATCACGACTCCATTAATTTTGAATCCTCGGCTTAGATTTTTCTTCTTCTTTTTCAGATTGAGTGACACGTCAATGACTTTTTATGTATCACTTTATATTTATCATTTTATATAGATGCACTGTTGACTGATATCAACCATCGAATGTTATACATTTCGTATCTTTGATTTAAAATTTTGTTGCTCCAAAAAGATATTACGTGTTGGAATCTGAGAATGATTTGATTTCCACTTATCCATTCCATTCCATTCCATGTTTGGTATGAAATTTTAAATTAAAAAACTCATTTTACTATGATAATCTATTCCGACTGCATTGTGAAAACCCAATTCCTTAATAAACATATGAGGAAAGTCCTTTAAAATTTAACATGTAAAAAGATTTTTATGGGATGTCAAGTTTATCCAGATTTTATTCATTTTTTTTTTTTGCATAGTTATAACTTTATTGCTGATATATACATTTTTTTTTTCAAAAGTATAATTATAAAATTTGTACAATTTAGTTATTTAAATGTAAACGAAAAAAGTAACGTTGTAATTTTATAATTTTTATATAATGCAAAGACTTTATTGTCAACTATTTATGAAAAGTTATAAACTATTTTTGTGAAAATGAAAAAGGCACTTTTAGGAAACCAGGTATAGAGTAGCACTAGTAAACAACTTTAACTTTTGTAAACATGAAAAACAAAAACTTTTTTTTGCTTCTCTAGCTTTTGTCAATAAATTCTTTTTAAAAAATTAATTTTCAATTTCAAGAAAAATTATAAGGAATTTTGAAAAAGTTATTAAGAACAAGCCCAAAATACTTTTTCTCATAGTAGTAGAAATTGTACATATCATGAATAAAACAAAGGGTAAATTTCACTTTACCCCCTTAATGTTTATGGTTACTATTACTTTAGTCGCTAATATTTTTTTTAGACATTAAAGTCTCTGGACTAACGGTCAAATCTAACGATGACAGATTTTTTAGCTAAAACAACTTTTTTACTCGCACATTTTCATGAAAATTGTTGAATCATGCAACAAAATGAGAGAAAAAACTTCTGTCAAGGAAAATTTTTTTGGTCATGTGTTTAAGTCAGAAGATAGGGAGAGAGGTGGCTTTTGAAAAAAGAAAGTTTACGAAAAAAATTTCATTTTCTCTGAGAAGATAACGAAGTGCATCTTAGGTGGTAAGACGTTTCCCCTATGATCTACTAGTTATGAGTCTGAGTCACCAGAGGGTAGGTGGGAATGGTGATTTTTTTTTTTTTGAAAAAAAGAAAAATGCAACAGAGAAAATGAGAAAAAAAGAAGAAATAACAATATTTGTAGCAATATAACACATTATTTAAACACAGTCATAAGGATTTTTTTTTTTATCAAAATGAGCAGCAATATTGAGTTAGATTTAACGGAAGGACTTAAATGGCGAAAAAAATGTTAGGGACTAAAGTGATAGTGACTTGAAACGTTAAAGGGGTAAAATGAAATTAACCCTAAAATAAAAGAGAAAAACTGTTATATTTATACATATATACACACATATACGCATACATACAAACATACATGCAGATACATACAAATATATATATATATATATATATACACACCTACACACACATATATATGTATACATGTATGAATATATATATATATATATGTGTGTGTGTGTGTGTGTGTATGTGTATATATGTATATGTAAGTATGTGTATATATATTTAGACACAAACAAACACACACACACACACACACACACATATATATATGTATATGTATATGTATGCGTGTGTAAATATATATATATAAACACACACACGCATATATATATATGCGTGTGTGTTTGTATATATATATATATATCTCTATATGTGTGTGCATATATGTATGTATATGTATGTATATATTTCTGTGTGTGTTCATATATGTATGTGCGCATATATACATACATATATGCGCGCGCGCACACACACATATATATGTGTGTGTATATATATATATATGAAAAATTCTACGATTCCTTTTAGGGAACTATTCCCTTGTATTTGAAATGTTTGTACAGTACAATACCATATGCTTTAAAAGCTTGCAGTCATTGTACAAGCTTTTAAAGTCAAGGGAATGGTTCCCTAAAAGGGATCGTATAATTCCTCTATATATATATATATATATGTATGTATGTATATATATGAGTATGTGTGTGTGTGTGTGTGAGTGTGTATACATACATACATATATAGAAAAATTTCTAACAATATGCCACTTTTCAAATGTCTTCTATTTTTGTGCCTATTGCAATGTGTAGTTCCGGACCAGAATGCGAGTTCCACAAAAAAAAAAAAAAAAAATTGTTCTTTGACTAACCTCGCATTCCCTGAATGCGACGTCTGTTTGACTGACCTTGCATTCTGAGAATGCGAGGTCTTTTTTTTAATATTTTTTTTAACCTAATTTTTTTTTTTTTGATTTAGCAAATTTGACTATGTATATATATTATCAAAAAATATTGTATTATCAAAAAATGTTTGTCTGATCATTGATTACTATCAAAACATATCGTACAATCATTCATTCTTTCCATGATTATTTGTTTAGGTATGGATGATCAGTCACATAAGCAGAGCTTGTTCATCCTGGACCATATGTACATGATATTATATCACCTATGACGCCGCATAGGGCTAGATCTATTTTTGACGGTCTTATCGATGATTCCACATTACAGGTTAAGCGTTGTGATGGGACTTTTTGGGATCACATGCCTATACCGGCGGGGGTATGGCATTATATTTGTTTGGCAGGTTTCGAGGGCATTGCATCTTTAGGACGCATTTCAGTGGATCATGCTTTGATCACCAGTCTTGTGGAGCGATGGCGACCCGAGACACATTTTTTTCATCTGCCTATTAGAGGCCACTAGATGTTATAAGAGACAGCCAGATAGTGTTGTGGGTTTGTAACCCTTGACGGCCCGCCCGTGACGGGTAGAGACACTACTCATTCCGCAGATGCTTGGAGCCAATTATGCATGGACAATTGGGTTTCATGCCTGCCAGATCAGACATTGACGGAGGTCGTTTGAAAGTTGGATGTTTGTCCGCCGCATTAGATCATCCGCTTCCCGATGAGAGACAGATTGAACTGAGGTCCAATTCCATGACTTCAAATCACTGTTTAGGCACACTGTATCGCATTTGTGTAATGCCACTTCACCCACAGCTAGAAATATTTGCGGACCAGTACTATTAGTACAGGTATATAGATGTGTACTTTATATGCATATAATTTTTATTTGAGTACTTCATCTTCATTTATTTGTATACAGTTATGGGCTTGGGAGCGCATGCCGACACTGCGTCCTATCCGGTTAGAGCCCGCTCCGTGATCTTTATCTATTTTTCGAGATGTGTTAAGAACTTTGCGACCCAATGAGGTACATCCGTCGATTTCATTTCTTGTGCACATTGTCGTCACATCTAATTTCGTTTATTGACTAACTTTTTTTAGACTTCTTTGGTATTAGTTTATATGGCAGCCATTTTCTGATGAGCTGCTTGATATGCTTCCCCATTACTGCACTGCTGGTCGTGACATATGGCGTGCAGTTACTTATTTGATATGTTGGGAAATCGTGGAATGTTATCTCCCTCATCGGGTTATGCTACAGTTCGGTTTTCACCAACCCATACCAGATCAGAGATGTGATTGGTAATCAAGCTGCATTGCATTTGACAGACCGCCGTGGTCGGGCGAACACTGATTGGGAGTTGACACACCGACAATATATAGATATTTGGGGCGCAAGAACGGACACAGTTGAGGTTGGTCTCACATGTGTTATACTACACATGCATCGGGTGATTACATGCAATGGTACAGAGCGAGGACAGTGATGTAACATATCCAATCCTAGTCAACGCCCTACTTTTGCAGAAGGCTACCTCGGCGATGGTGCACTTGCAGATTATCTTGTAAGTAATTATTCATTTTTTCTTATTGTTTTTCTTTTTCAAATTACTTCAGTAAAACTAATTTGAACTTTCACGGTAGATGGATTCCATGGCTAGATTGTACTACATGTCGTTAGACAACATGACTGAGGACGATACTCCGGATAGTAGTACATGGGCACAGATCAGCCATTTCGCTTCTCAATCACTACATGCATTCCACTACCTAGTCGATCTTGATCGTCGGCAAGGGACCACCTTTACGTTAGACATCCACACCAGGCACATGATCCACATAGAGTAGAGCGGGCTCCGCAGCGAGGCGGGCAACACGGCGGTGGTCGTCGACGTCGTCGAGTTCCATCCTCTTGTGTATGCCATTCATCGTTATTTGTCCCCAAATTCTCGTCAGAATCATCATTCGATATGTCTTCCGAGTCTGAACCAGACTCGTAATCCTCGTCTAATGCATGCCACGACGAGTCACTATTACGACTATCCGCTAACAAATCCTCATCTACGAGACCTTTCTCCATATGTTGATATTGCATGGTACTTGGCCTTCACCTGCTCTAGTGTCTATATTACACTGCGCGCCAATAGTTTGATCAGATTGCATTGAGTTTGACATTGAAAACGAACAAGTTGGGTTGTAAAACTCAAACGACCACGATGTTCAAAGAGACTCTGCACATTGGACTGCAACGGCTGGTCGTCCATGGTCGAATGCATGAGAGACATCATTGGCCCCATACCATACACCCCTACATTGTTGCTTACATGTACGTGCGGAATTTCCTCCGTCTCGATAAACAATTCAGCACAAAAATTTGGATCGGCATCAAACAAATCAAAAATACCTTCCATACCATCATCATCTGTCAATGTAATGCCAGAGTAAACACCACGACTAACTATGTGCCTGTACACAATATTCAATTTCATCCGCTCCCTATCAACCTCCATGACTGTTGATTGTTACAATTCGTATATCTTGTCAACTAACTCAACAAAACTAATCCGTTGATTTATTCAGAATAGTTTCTTGCTCATCATTGGCCGGTAGGACATAGTACCGCCTTCATAGGTTATTTCTCCTCCCCAATAAAGGAGAATGTGACAGGGTCTATCAAATACCATTTTCCTGTAAGGATGGAACATGTTTAGACCCCATTTTTGGATACGGAATATGTTTTTTTTTAAAAAAAATTTGACAGAGTTCCTCTATATCTTTAAGATTCCCTCTAACGCCGGTCATACCCGATAAGGGTTACAAACAACACAACAAATCGGCAACACTTATAACTAATACATGCCCGACAAGGGCTACGACCAATGCAATAACCCGTAAGGGTTACAAGTAATATATGCCCGACAAGTACTACAAAAAATGCAATAACATCGAACAAGTCAAGTCAAAGATAACAAACAACATAACCACAAATTTCACCGCAATCAACAAATCATTTGATCAGTGTACGACTTGAGTTAACCTGTCTCTCTATACACATATTAAAAAAAATATGGGATATTGTCAAAGCAACATATTAGTTATAAGTGTTGCCGATTTGTTGTGTTTTTTATAAACTGTCCAACACAAAATATATTTATAAAACATTTACATTAACAAAATTAATTATTTAAACAAAATTAAAAAAATATATTAATTAAAATTATTGGACTCCATAAAAAAAATAAATTTACCTGAAATATTTTGGTGGTGGGTTGCGGTGGCGGTGGTTGTGTTGGTTGTAGTGGTGGCGGTGGTTGTGTTGGTTGTAGTGGTGGTGGTGGAAAGGAGGTGGTGATTATTGTAGAGGGAAGGAAAAAATAGATGGTGGTGGGGAGGAGGAGGAGGAGGAGGAGGAGGAAGGAGGAGGAGGAGGAGGACGACGAGGAGGAGGAGGAAGGAGGAGGACGATGAGGAGAAGGAGGAAGGAGGAGGACGACGAGGAGGAGGATTTCACAGATTTTTTATTTTTGATATTTGGGGCTTTATATTCTGCGAGGCTAGCAGGCCTCGCAGAAGATAAAGTCTTCTTGACCTCGCATTCGAGGAATGCGAGGTCGGTCAATTTTGACTGACCTCGCATTCCTCGAATGCGAGGTCAGTCAAAGAACAATTTTTTTTTTTTTTTTTAAATTTTTTTTGTGGAACTCGCATTCTCCGAATGCGAGTTCCACTGGTCCGGAACTGCACATTGCAATAGGCACAAAAATAGAAGACATTTGAAAAGTGGCATATTTTTAGAAATTTTCCTACATATACATACATAAATATATATATATATGTATGTATATGTATGTATGTATATATATGTATGTATGTATGTATATATATGAGTATGTGTGTGTGAGTGTGTATACATACATATATATACATATATATATATATGTATATGTATGTATGTATGTATATATTTGAGTATGTTGGTGTGTGTATATATATATGTGTGTGTGTGTGTATACATACACACTCACACACACACATATATTCATATATATACATACATACATACACACACACACACACACACATATATATATATATACACACACACTCACACACACACACACTCGTATATATACATACATATACATACATACATACATACATACATACATACACACACACACACATATATATATGTATGTATGTATATATATGAGTATGTTGGTGTGTGTATAGATACATATTATTTGGCCTTGCCTGAGACTCTGAGGAATATATATATATATATATATATATATATATATATATATATATGTATATATATG